>JARHVA010004163.1:0-17500 GCA_037957365.1 Torreya grandis | reverse complement strand
ATTCAACTTTGACATACATGAACTTTACCTTGATGAAACCATAAAGAATTATTTTCCATAAAACTATCTCTTTCATGAAAACATACTTCAATGACAACACTGTCTCAATGCCCCTTGTCACATCAACACACTAGCAACTGGGTTTAGTCACCTTTGACATCAATGCTAATACTAAAAAATCTCCCCCTTTGTCATTGATGGAAACCACTCTCAAAAACATCTCTTCATAAGAAACTTCTCCCACATTAAGAAAATTCTCCCCTTTTGAAAAAAATTATAAAGAGATGCCTGTAACTTCTTGTATCATACCTCTTACAACCAAAATACTCATCATACAGTAGTATGGTATTATGAAGCTATAAATAAACATGTTCCCCCTATTTACATGCATACCTTTTTATCATTACTCACCTACTCTTGGGAATGTGTTTTGTCCTTCAGTCCATGATGGAACTTATATTGTCACAATAGATATGGCTAGGACTATCATAATCCACCTTGTAGTCTTTTAAGGTTTTTATCATCCGTAAGACCTAGGTACAACATGAAGATGCTGCAATGTATTTATCCTCATAAGTGGATAAATCAACTAATGTTTGCTTCTTTCTTATTAATGAAACTAAACACCAAACTAAGATGAAATCTCCTCCACTATTACTCTTCCTATTGTCTAGAACTCCTTCCTAGTTTGCATTTATATAGGACATCAAAATAAACTCCTTGCTCCTTGGATACCATCTCTCAACTTCCTATTCCCCTTGAAATACTTGAGAATCCTTTTAATTTATTGTAAATGATTTCAGTTTGGGTCTACTTGATAACCTCCCACAAGGCCTACTACCTTCATGATGTTAGTTTTAGAGCCATTGGTGTATAGAAAACTTCTAATCATTAAATTGTATGATGTTTGATTGACCATTGGAGATTTATCTTCCTTACTCAACTTATGCCCTATGATCATATGTTTTCTAACTACATTTTAATATTTCAGCTCAAATTTCTTCAACATCTCTCTTATGTATTTAAGTTATGAGATGAATATACCTCTTTCTGATTGATTGATTTGTGGCCCAAGAAAGAATGATAGTTCCCCTAACACGGACATTTGAAACTCCTTCTTCATCACATTTTCAAAGGCCTTAGGTGTACTCTCACTATTTCCATCAATTATGATATCATCCACATATAAAAATACTATCAAGTGATGGTCATCTTCTATTTTTATGCATAGATTAATATGTTCAACTCCTATTTTGAATCTTTGATCCAATAGATACCTACCCAATCTAGCATACCAAGCTCTAATATCTTTCTTTAGATTGTAGATATCTTTTTTCAATCTACAAAAATAGTCCTTGTTATTTGATAATTAAAAACCTTTAGGTTGTTCTATGTGCACCTCATCTTCCAATTTCCCATTTAAGAAAGCAAATTTTACATCCATTTGGTATTCCTTCAACCCTTTGAATCCTACATATACTAAAAAAAATATTATGGCCTCCAATATTTGTACTAGAAAAAAGGTCTCCTCAAAGTCTCCTCTTTCTACTTGGGCCTACCTCTTTCATATAAATCTAGACTTGTCCCAGTGTCTTCTCCATCTTCATTCAACTTGTTTCTAAACACCCATTTTGTCCCAATGACATTCGTTTCTTTAGTCCTAGGAACTAATTCCCAAGTATCATTCTTCTCTATTTAGTCTAACTCCTCATTCCTGAAACATATCCAAAAATTATTGTTGTTTGCCTCTACAAGGTTCTTAGGTTTAATATTAGATAGTAGAGCAACATTATCTTGGTTTAGGTTACTTACCTACCTTATTATTGTTTTCATACTTGTGTCCTTGTTGCCAATCATTTGTGATTCAGGATAATGCCTTTGAATCTATCTTGAGGGGCCTTTTGAGTCTTGTATTTCCTCAACTTCTTCTTCCTCATCAATATCTAGAGTTTCCTCTTCATTCTTGAAGTCCAGATTCTCTAATGTATCCTTTGACTCTGAGTGTGATTTCGTTGTCTCATCAACCTTCACATTGGTGCTTTCCACTATCTTCTTCAACATGCTATTATAACATCTATAGGATGAGCTCATTTATGATTATCCAAAGAATATACCTTCATTAGACCTAGAATCAAACTTACCTAAGTATTTCTCATTTATTTTGATGAAACATTTTCTCCCAATCTCTCTAAAGTGTTCCACATTAGCAGAACTACCTTTCCACAATTTACAAAGGGTCTTGTTGTAATTAGTCCTTATTTATCCTCTTTTTGATATGTAGACTAAAGTGATCATTGCCTCTCTCTAGTATCCATCATCTAACCTTGACTCATTTAGTATAGTTCTTTCCATGACCCCATTATGCTAAGGTGTTCTATCTTTCAAGAACTATCTCCTTATTATATGAACCTCATAGAAGTCATCAGACTCACTAGACCAAAACTCTCCTCCTCTGTCAAATCTTATGCACTTAAAATTCCCATTCTTCTCATTCTCAACTAGAACCTTAAATTTATTTAAGTTAGTAAGAGCTTCTGACTTTTATTCCAAGAATGTTAACCAAGTCATTCTTATGTAGTCATCTATGAGCAACATGAATTATCTATCTCCTTGAATGATTTGGATTATTATAGGCCCATAGATATTAGTGTGTATTGAATCCAAAGGTCTTATTTTATATTACTTCTTAGACTTGAACCTTCTTCTAGTTTGCTTATGATGTTGGCATGCCTTGAAAAGTATGTTTATTGGTTTGGTAATTTTATGCATGTTATTCACAAACTTCTTAGTTCTTATCTTGACCAGATTGTCAAAGTTTAGGTGACCTAATATTCTATGCCATAGCCAACACTAATCCACATTGATCATAAAACATTCCTCCTTGATCTCATTAAATTCATATAGATTGTACTTAGTTCTCTTAGCATTGGCAATTGGCCTTTACAATTTGGCTTTCCTTATATCACACTATCATGAAAGGTTTATATGTGTCCATGGTTTTAATTTTAACTTACACTGGGAAGGTTATGTTTCAAACCTTCCACATACGACACATTCTCTATGTTTTTCATCCCATTTTCCAAACTCATGATACCTTTGCCAACTATATTGGTTGTTGTGTTATCTTCAAATGTCACTGTTCTTGCAACATTCTTCTTTAATGAGATGATGTTGCTTTTGTCTCCTATTATGTGGCTTGAGAAACCACTATGTATATACCATTTCATGCATTAATATTGAATTGAAAAGGTTGTCTAAGCTAGCATATGTTTTTCATCTTTAGTCTTTTGTTGCTCCTTCACCTTCTCCACAGGGTCTAACTTCTTGATCCACTTCTCAATGGTATTACAACATACCCTTTTATCTTGAATTACCTTCCTCATATGAATCATCTTGCACTCCCTTTAAATATGTCCTCTTTCATCATAGTTATATCATAACATTATTCTTTTACTATTGTGATAGACATTCACCCTATTCTTCCATGAGGAATTGATTCCTGCATAGTGTTTATAATCCATAGCTTTATTTACATATTGATTACATGATAAATAGTAACCATTGAATGAATTTACATACCTTATCTAGTTTAGGTTGAATGATACACCTATACCTTTATTATCTCTTAAAGGATTCAAGTTCTTCTTGACTTATTGATGATCAACTTGAGAATTATATCTGAGAGCTTCTACATAGGTATTTACTTCGTTATTATTTTTTTGAGGTCTAATTCTCCTTATTTTCCTTTTAGTCTTCTTTGAATCTAGGACCTATCTTGTCATGTATATATCTTTGAACATTCAAAACATCATGAAGGACTTCCATACTTATCTCAAATTTTTGATGTGTCTTCAACTTGACTATTGTCTAATCCAATTATGCCTTTAGGGACTCTATTTATATTCCAAATTTGATACATTCTTCCTCCTTGGTCTTAATACTTGCATTGATAATTTCAATATGATTTTCTAACTACTTGATGATCTCCTCATGTTCACTGGTGTTATTTCTTCACCTCTCTTTAGAGAGATATATTTGATCCTCGTAACTCTTAACTAATGATCTTAGATTATGATTATTCCTTCTTTGGAACTTCAACTCCTCTAGAACACATACCAATTCTACCTCAAGGTTAACTTTAGCCTCTTATTCATCTAGTTTTTCATCATCCATAATTATTTTCCCTTTTGAGCAACCCTAATTTCCTATTTCTATAAACATGAATAAGGTTTCATTACTATTATGGTCATTATTTTCATCATCACTATTATATGTATAGTGTCACTTACATCAAATAAGTTCCTATCTTTTTTTTCTATAAAAACTTCTTTTATTATTGAATGAATCTTTTTTACCTTCATAATTCCAAGAACCCTTTTTGTTCTTGTCAAGATCATCATGTTATCCACCATGCTTAGTCTTATCCTTGTTAATAAATTTAGAGCCAAAGTGACAAATATTACCATAGTTAAATCATATGAATGGTAACTTGACCTTGTACATAATTGATCCTTTTCTTAGTTTCTCGACAAACATTGATTCTATCTTGTCATCATCATTGTCTATGTCCACCTCATCCTTAACATTCTTGCCTTGTAAATTTTTATTAGCTTTGAATTTAGATTCCTTCTTCAAAGGTATTCCATAACTTATTCTCATTTTATAGGTAGTCAAGATTCCATGAATGTCATTCATCTATAGTATTTTAAGATCTTTAACCTCTTCCATAGTAGACACCTTTAAATTAGACTTAGATGTCAAAGATCTCAATACATTTTATATTACTTTTGATTCTCATAAATTATCTCCTATGCCTCTAATGAAATTTACCACTTCATCTAATCTTAACATATAATATCCAATGTTTTCATACTTCTTCATTCTCAGACTTTCAAACTATTTTTAGTGGGTATGCAACTTTACCAACTTGACTTTGGTGTCTCCTTCATATATTGTCTATAACTTTTCCAAATCCCTTTGGATGTATCAAAATGTATGACCTTTCTAAATTTTACCTCTGAAAGACTACACATTATGGCATTAATTTCTTTAGAGTCATTCTCACTTGCTTTTTTCCTACTACATCAATTGGTGGTGTATCAATGTAGAGTCAATCCATCAACAACATATTTCCATATATCATGGCTGAAGGAAATTATAGAAGTATTCAATATGATGATTCAAAGTTCATAGTTAATCCCAATAAAGAGAGAAGCCTTATTGGTTGAGAAACCTCCTTGTCCTTGATGACTAGATATGCTTGCGCTTCTAGGATATCTTTTAACTTGTTAGGCCTGCTTCAAAGGACTAAGCTCATATACCAATTGTTGGAAGCAAAATCACTGAGAGTGGGGGTGAAATATTGTTTAATTTTTTTTAAAAATATAATTTAACTTTCATTGAACTATAAAAGCAATATAATTGTATAACAATGCATAAATAACAAATCACATGAGCATTAAATAAGAGCATAACACATAGAACACATATATGAGTGGGAAAACCTCAAGGGGAAGAAAACCCAATGTGATCCATGAAAATGGATTAATATCCTATAAGAAAAAATATCAGATTTTGTTGAGAACCAATTCAGCATGGAGCACTAACCCCAATGAAGTCAAACACTGACTTAACTAGGTTTTAGCAAGCACCAACTTGCAAAGAAGCACCAACTCAGTCACATCATCAATATTGATCACCAAACATTTGATTTTATATTATGGTATCATTTAAATACCTTATTTTTCTCTACCAAGTAATATTTTATTCACTTCTTTTTTTACATCAAAATATGCCTAAACTACCTTGTATATATACAAGTGTCATGATCATACACAACTTGCTCAGCCAAAGAACTTAAAAATATTAGGTCAACCATATAATAGGTATTAAATAATATTTTTTACATGTTTGATATGATATTTGGATCTATTTTGCTCTGTAACAACTCAATTATGACTCATTTCTCTTTTAGGTGTCATGGAGACCTAATTGCTTTAGGTTTGTCCTCTTAATACTAAATATTGATATTATTGGGCCCATATGGATCTCTAAAATAAATAAAATCCATTAAATCAATTATTAAATGACCTATAATGACCACATGCATGCTTGTTTAGACCTCTATCCTTCACTCATATCACAAAATCTCTTTTCAAACAAACTATTCTACTAGGCCTATATACCTCAAAAGTCTATCTACTAAAAATGAAGCATAAAAATTATTAATATATTAAATTATGACAAATAAAACATTTATATAGACTCTCCATTACATTAGGGTCATCAAAAAATTCTTATAACACTTTCACTCAAGAGATAACGGATCAAGAACATCTTTGTAAGTTACTCACTTGAAAACATCAGTTTACCTCAAGGACCAGTCATGGTGACTTAGACCTCCAAAACCTATGTAGAAACTTGTAATCACTCTATATTTATTTAAATGATACTATGCGATATATGAACCATTATTGGATATCAATATCATATGTTATAATGGAAAATATTGGTCTTACAGACCAATTTATTGACCTTATATTACATAGTCTTATCTAAACCAGACAAGTCAACCTGTGAGTAACATTTTCACCATATTCATTAACCTAAAAATTTTATTAAAAGCATGAAAATGAATTAAAATTTATAAATAAACTCTTCATTCAATTTTTTTCATCAATCTAACATGCTCAAACACTCAAATCCACCTTCTCATATCTGTTTGGGTTTATCACTATTCAAACAATTAGGTTTTGTCTATGTCTGGTTAACTTGGATGACCAATTTATCACAATTCAAGGTTGGAACCTATCTATAAACCATAATAATCATGTATTATTATTCTCTATATTCTTCTTCCGTCCATTTTTTCTTCTTGACCAATAGAAATTTTTAGAGATATAATAACTTCTTGACAAATAAGCCTCTATCTTGCATTTTATCTCTCATCTAACTAACCACCACCACCTGGAGTTACCTGTAAGATTTTAATACATGACCAAATAATTTTTATAGGAAATTTTTACAATTATAGGATGTTTTAAATAAGATATTTCACATCAGGTCTTATTTGGGTTTTTGGGAGGCTTCACATAGGTTTTGGTGTTAACGATTATTCATAAAGAACTACCCTTAAATCCACAACCAATTCACAAAAATATTATCTAGGACACCTCAACATCTTTTATTAATATCTTAGGTTCTCATGTAGAGGTTACATGTGCCAACAAACATCTAAAAGTGCTTATCAGGTTTTGGTACCTCATTCTATGAACTCAAGAAGGCTTAAAATAGTTTTTCCTACTATTTCATTCAAACTATGACCTCAATATTTGTGAACATATCTAAAAAAACATATATTAAATCTTTCCATGCTCACATATGAAAATTTTCCTTTTAATCTAATCTTCATACCTCACTAGGCCAAGCAAGGTCTAGGAGATGTCGAGGTGTAGGATTAATATGAAGGTCCTACTCATATAGGTTCACCCAAAAAATATCATGAGTGATACAATGCCTTAAATACATGATCAAATAATTCAATACTTTTTTAAAATGCCTATTTTCATTCATTTTTATGCACATACCTCTTCATATCATCACTAGGCTTCCGATGCAACTTTGACATCAATGACCTATACCTTCATGCAAGCATAAGGCATTAATTGAATTCAAATTCTCTATTTAATGAAAACATAATTTAATTATAACACTTTATCAATTCCCCTTGTCACATCAACACACTACCAACTAGTCTTAGTAATCTTTGACATCAACCTCATGCAATATGCACCTTTGACATCAATGATAATATTAAACATAGACTTGATGTGTTAGGATCTGGTACTCTTCAGATGCAATGTGATTGTATCAATAATATGTTTTATGTTCATAATATTTTTATAATTAATTTTTTATGTATCAAACTTATAACTTAGTCATTAGGAAGGCCATGGAGTTTACTCCAAATAATTTTATAATCTAAGAATTATTAAATCTAGATGATATAGTTGATACAGGTGATGTAAACAATGGTTCATGTCTCTATATATTTAATATATTTAAACCTTATATTTGAGATTCATTAATTTCTAATATCAATCCACTTAGTAAATTATTATGTGAACATATTGGGCATCTTAATTATAGGTATGTGTAACAGACGGATACAATTTTTTTTTGTGATTGGCCTTCACAAGGTCTCACACATTAGTTTAGTTTTTCTTGGATATATGATCAAAAAAAACACTGGGACCTTTTTTTAAAGGATAATTCATATCAATATAAAACCCCTCTCTATATAGTGTATAGTGATCTCTTCATATTTAACACACTTTTTATTTGGAACTAATTATGAACTTACTTTCATCGATGATTATTCATAAAAATCTTGGGTGTATTTCTGAAGTAAAAGAGTGGACTACTTGACAAACTTAAATCCTTCAAGGATTTTATAAATAAATAATCAAATCTTTCACTTAAATAACAACACACTAAAAATGTTGGGGGGAGTATGTATCTAATGAAGTTTAGGACCTTTCCATAGTAATGGCATATTGCATCATTTCATAGTGACATACACCCCTTAATATAATGGTGTTGTAGAGGTAAATTATATGATTCACTCCATATATATGGCTCATCAATACTAATTATAATACATAAATTATTCCAACTATATCTAAAACCACATTTCCCATAACAAAGTGTGGAAACAAATATTGAAGAATCTTAGTCAGGGATCAGTCCTAATGTAATTGGTTTTCAAGTATTTAGGATCGCTACTTGGATGTTTTTTATTGATAAAAGATGAAAATATATGGAGGAAAAAAGTATACCACTTTTGTTTTATTATTTTTATGATGCCAAATCCTATCAACTACATGACCCTATTCCTCATGATGTGGTTTTTAGATAGGATGTCAAAATTAATGAATACTATTCGAGGGAAACCTTCATCACCTTCTTCTCCGTATGACATTAATTCATATTCTACCTTAGATTAATATCTATTGATATTGATAATGATAATAATACACCACCATATACTCCACCTGATTCTCAACCTGTGCCTAAATGGGATAAGTATACTCTTGAAATGGCTAGTTTTTAGTGGGTAATCCTTCTATTTCTTGATGTAATTTATCACAAACATCTAACATTTCCTTATTGATTCATGTTATTCCATATGAACCATTATTATTTATCAAACCATCATGAAAACTAGAGTGGGATATTGATATAAAAGAAGAGTTTTCTTATATCATGAAGAATCACACAAGGGATCTAGTACCACTTCCTAATCAATAAAATCTTGAATGGTGTGAATGGTTGTACAAGACCAAATACATAGTTTTAAAGGTATTTCCATAGCTTAAATAGGTGTAATACTATGAGACCTTTTCTCCCATTAGTATGATGGATTAATTTAGGATTGTACTCTGCTATAGTGTGACACACCATTCATTTTTTTACTAGATGGACATAAAGACTGGCTTATAACACAATGATTTACACAAGGATATATTTATGGAGTACCCTCAATGTTTTGTGTAGGACTCTTTTATTTCATTAAGAATATATAATTCTCTACATGAACTCAAGCAAGATTTGCACACTTGGTATGATAAGATGAATTATTTCCTTCTAAGTACTGGTTTCTCTCATTACCATTTTGACCTGAATGTATATATCCAAAGACATGAGCATCACATTCTTATAATTTTTCTATATGTAGATGATATTATTTATCTCATTACCATTTTGACTTGAATGTATATATCCAAAGACATGAGGATCACATTCTTATAATTTTTCTATATGTAGATGATATTATCATGAAATTAAATTTTGACTTCATGATTGAGGATATTAATCTTAAGCTGATGAGGTACACTAATAAGGTATACATAAGAATTATACAATATTTACTTAGACTTTATATTCATTAATCACATGATGGGGTTTTTATTGGACAATGAAAGTATGCCACATATTCTATTCATAGGTTTGACATGGTTAATTATAATCCAAATCCTAATCCATTTTAGTCAAGTGTTATATTAACTGTTAGTTTTTAGACTTCTTTAGTTGATCCCACTTTGTATAAGCATATAATAGGTAGTTTCTAATATTGGAATCACACTTACTTTGAAATAACCTTTATTTTTAATCTTATCTCTAGATTATCAAGGGAAACCCATAAAGAGTCATTAGAAAGTATCTAAGTGTATTTTGTGGTATATTTAAGGAATTACTCACTTTGGGATTCACTACACACCATACGAAACTTTACAAATTGTGGGTTACACTGACGTATACTGAGCAAGAGATGTTGATACTAAAAAATCCATATATAGTTTGTCTACACTCTCAGTTTAGATATAGATGCATAGGGATGAAATAACCACATATACTTGCCTTATCATCTATTCAATCTACATACCATAATTTTTTTTAATCCACTCAAGAGGCCATTTGGCTTCAACACTTGTTGGATGGGTTTACATTTATATAATATATAACCCTACTACACTTTGGTGAGATACCAATATGCAGTTGTTATTTATTATAATATTGTTGAGCACTAGTACACAAAACACATTGAGATGCATATGTACTTCATTCTAAATATTATTAAATATGATTCATTTATTTATAATTTATGCCTACAATATAATACGTTGCAAACATATTCATTAATCCCTTTACTACACCTCGTTATCTTCAATTACAAGCTTTACTTAGGGTAAAGGAAGCTATATTTAGGGGGGGTCAGGATGAATTCATTCCTCCATTATTATTTCACATATTTATTTTGATTATTGGTAAAAATATAATAATGTGTCCCACTATATAGCAATTTTTTTGTTAAATAATTCAAAAATAAATCTTATAAATAGATAATGATTTTTTTTAAATTTCAAAAAATGTATATGCACTAATATTTTTATATATAATATACATAAAATGTGTTTGATTAATGCAAATAAACCAAAATCAAGATATTTTAAGGAGATATTTGAAGTTCATGTGACTTCTTTATGTGAAAAAGTGGGACACACTATTATTATTTGACCCTTATACATGGCTACCCAACATGGCATAGTAGCTGGGACCCATCTTCTATCTATCCCTAATTATATGCTTCCAATAAGTATTAAAGTATTATAAATTAATCATTATAATCTTTAATTAGGAAATATTTATTAATTAGGTAATTAATATTACATTCACAAAATTAAAAAGTGCATTATTTATTAGTGTCACACTTATCACACTCCAAACTTAGAGTCTTCCAAATTGTGATGCTTATAACAAACATGTTTTAGATGCGGAATGTTCTAGGTGTGACACTTGTCATAGGACATTTTTAGGCATATATGCTTCTAGTTTCTTATCCCGATTAATGATACTAATGTACTTGTATGATACAACAATATTAGGGAGAGTTTGTATGATGTTTTGAGGAAATAATAGTCAATATTATCCCTTATCTTGTTTGAGTGTAATTATTAGTTTATGAGATATTGTTACCTAGTTTTGGTCTTTGGATAGATCCTATTATTCCTTGTGTACCTTGCTTGATATTTTAAACCAATCATATACAAGTAGGAAACAATGAGAAAACAAGAAAAACCCCTCAAACTTGCAACTTGTAATGTGAACTTAACTTCAAAAATTCTCACTAAATTTTCTAATGTACTTTTTCTTACAAAAGACATGTATTTATGCTCTCTCAATTTTTGAGTTTACAAAGAATCTAAAATTAACCTTCATTGATAATTGGAAACATTTTCAACCATTTTTATTATCATACTTTGTCTCCTAGAATAACTGTCACCATTTATAGTTTGGTCATTTTGAAACTACCAGGAAATTTGTGAAAATAACCATTATAGTTATGAAAGTTTCCTTTTATTATATCATTGGTTATAAAATTTCCTCTTGTATAGACCAAAACTTATGTCATCTATTGTAAACTACTCCATTTCAATATCTAAAACTCATTGATTTCATACCTATGGAGATTTACAGATCACTCACATATGTATTATGCCACTATAAATATTTGAAATGATACTTCAAATATGAGATGCCTTACAATAGTGTCTTACACACATGCATTACATATAATTGGGCATAATAAAAACATATATATTAAACATGAATACTACATTATGATCTAAATTTGGATCATGCCTCCCAAATATGAGGCATTTAAGTTATCAAAAGCTTTAATAATACTATAAGTGAGGCAGATTATTCCCCACCTATTATCTTAAATATCATTTGGACTTCTCAGATAGTTGAACCTTTAACCCAAACAACTAATGTTCTTTCACTCCTCTTCCAATTATCATTTGATTTTATTATAATACACCATCCTTATTTAATTAAAATTTATTATTTGAACTGATGTACTAATTTTAAGGTAGAATCAACCATTCATATTTAATATGTAACATGTAAGGTTTAAAAATACACTAGTTGTTGATAATAAAAACTAAATAGATCATCATATAAGGAGGAAAAACAAGTCTAAACTCATTATTTAACACTTATTTCATAATGTAAAATGGACCATAACTCATAGGATTAATATTATTATACTTACCTTTCAACCTTGATCAACTCAAGTGTAACCTTTGAGCCTTGATCTACTCAAATGTAACCATATGTTGTCTCCAATAAGTATAATATGCTCATTATTATTTTGATCATATCTTATTTTGTACTTAATTTATGACTCCTTAAACCTATCTTACATGTGGATGTGAATTAAATAAAATTTATAAATGAAAATTTCATCTTTTTAGATGTCTTTCTCAACTTCCCCATTAATTCTAAATCGTTGTCTTAAAAAACATCAAGTGAATATAGAGGTACTTAGCCAAAATAATTTTCAAAATTATAATAATATAATAATTCATTATAACAATGTAGGATTATTGAATACATGTCAATTTTACATTCTGAGACTTAGGAGGATTTCCTTAATACCTCTCAAGAGTTTCATCAATTTTCTATTGACAACCTTGTTCTATGGGTGAAAATCTATAAACTTATTTAACATAGTATCCATCTTCTCCCATAATGTGGGCCCAAATGTCCAAAGTAACCTTAAATATTGATCTAAAAATATATAGATTAAAAAACCAAAATGAACCCACACATTAGCAAAAAATAACTTACATCATAATATAGAGGGTCTTCTTAGAAGGAATAATAATACACACCTTACTAAACCGGTCTGCAACCATAAGGAGATATTCATGCCCCTTCCTTGGCATAGGAAACCAACCTAAAAAATCCATGGAAATGAATTCCCTTGGCCTAGAAGGAAATGATAATTAAATATATAAACCCAACTTCCTATTACTAGGCTTTCCTATATAACATAATACACATCCTCCTTTGAACTTGGAAACATCAACTTGCATATTAATCCAACAAACATACATTTCCATATGTGAAACAATTTTCTTAAAACAAAAAACGTCTTGAAACTTTTGAATTAGGTGCTTCAATAATTATCTAAATTATTTAATTCTTAAGCATACAAAGCTTACCCAACTTTTATATAAACCCATCCTTAAGATATCAATCCTCATATTTTTAAATCATATACCTTTGGACCTATTTTATTAAGTAAATCAATTCAAAAAAATAGAATCATGCTTATATTACTTTATTATATACAATTATCAAGAAGAGTTATGGTTCCCATGGATGAAATTAATGGAAGAATAGATAAAACATCATTTATTTTGTTAGTCAAATATTTAATATATTTATTAAAAAATAAAAAAAATTAAAAAAATTCACATCTAGTTATAATATCTATTTTACTAAAGTTTATCTTGAACTCAATTATTAGAGAGGTTGATGATAGTTATGGACAATAGTCTCATTACCTATCAGACAATGCTTATGTTTGTTGACAAATTGAGAAATATTATACATTTATTCATAATTTAGGCATGCAATAACTATGAATGGTAACATATTGGTTTACGTACTTTAATTAGGACACCACCTATAACATAGTCACTAACATCCAATCCCACCTCAAAATGAAGTTGTATTTTAGGCAAAGGTTAAACTAGATAATGAATATTTTTATGTTTAAACATATAAAATTCCATTTGTTTCTTATTTCCCCAAGTAAAAGTATCACCGTACTATTTAATGGTATTCAAAGGTGAAGTTATGAAATAAACGTAATTGATGAACTTATTTAAATATTAAACTGCACCAATAAAGATCCTTGTCTAAGTAAATTTTTAAAACTTTAGAAAATTAATGATTTGATCTACATTATTTATATCAATCCTCAATTCCCCACATCAACCCACATTCACCCATAATATAAGTGATTTTTGATATAAAAACACATTTTTTAATTGAAAACTAACTTGTTCTCCTTCAAAACATACATTTATTTATTACTATTATTGGTAAAATGAGGTATTGAAAGGGACTCACCATTTTATATTAGATAAAAAGATAAAAAGTTAAAACATCAATGGAACTCCTCTTCGATTAGAAATCAAATTAGGTTGCAGATAAGTTGTAATCTAGTTGTAAACCTTCAAAAGACTAGAAATGATGTTTAGAGAAAACTATTCACCTCCCAAACTAATATATTGTATACATAAAATGATTATATTCATTGTTTCAGTGTCCTTCCTAAAATTACCTTTCCTCTTGTTACTAACCACTATCCAATCTTCCCTTCCCATGAACTAGGAAAAAATGGTATAGAGATTTCAAATGTTTTTGATACTTTTGAGTTCATCAAGGAAATCCTTGCTAAAAGAATCAACTTATCCTCCAAGTTTATTCCATATGACATTTTCAAAAACCTATAATTTTCCTCCTTTGTTATAACATCCTTTTTTTAAAATCAAAAGCTATCATTACTGACTTTAAACTTCAATTTCATCCTCACTCTTAACATCACTATCCACATGGACTATTAGATTTTCAAGACCATCATTATTCCACCATGAATTTCCTTATTTGTGTTTAATTTTCATAAAAATATTAACCAAATGTCTTGTTTCAAATCACCTAAGACATATGAAAGGCAAATATTTATAGTCACTATAGTTTGTAACCATATTTATTTCTTAACTTTTAGTTCCATATGTGTAGGATGCTCCTTGGTAATGTCTATGTGAACCAGTAATATAGCATAGGTTGTATTTCCATTAAATTATATTTTATCTATGACATAAAATACCCCCAACTATCCTACTATATAAATATGTAAAGATATGTCCTAAAACATAAGTGGTAGGTGAGGTAACCGAATCTAGATCGATCTTAAATTAAAATTTTTAATGAGAGGGTTGAATGTTAGATACCAAGGATTTACCAAAATCATATGTTGATCCCATTATTAATAATATTCATTGAATACTTTATCCCTATATTATTTTAAATCAAATATTATAATAAAAATTACTTTAGAAAAAGGCTAAATTTCAATATTATCTTTAGTCAGGGCACATCAACGTTCTGCTATCCATTTATGTAGATGTGATAAAGAAGGAAAAAAACCATTAAGACATAAGATCAATCCTATAGATGATATCTATTCCTCCTAATCTATAACAAATTTAAGATAATCATTTGTAAGATAAAATAAATGATTGTTTTTTCCAACTAAAATGGCTTTCTTCCTAACTCTAGTCTTTAAAGAATAAAACACCTTCTCAACAAATATAGGTTTTTGAATATCTCCATCTATCTCCCCTATTAACATGGAAATAACTACACCTATGTTTACCTTTCTCATAGAATCACTCCTTTCTTCCTCACTTGAATTAATTCCAAGAGCTATAGAAGATGTTCCCTCAACCAAATATTCCACCCTCTGTCATGACCCTATATCCTTATTGATAGGTTTATATAAACCATAAATTATGAGGTTAAAAACCCCTCTACTTATTTTTCCACATATCATTTAAATACATATTATGTATTCAAAGCATCATGTATGTTATAATTCCTTACCTTATTCAATTTATCCATCACCTTCATAGATGCATATCCCTTGAAGATTGTCTCCTTCACCTTCTGATATTCCATCATTAATGTTGATGGATTCAATGACTAAGTTCCATTATCAATAATTATCTTGTTGTGCCATTCACCTAGATCATCCATCTATGCCATCTCAAACCTACCATTTCATGCAACTGAAACCCTATCACTAAAAAGTATGTCATATGCACCACATAACACTTAATGATATGGATATGTTCAGTATTATCAATATTGTCATAAAAAGATATCATAAAAATAATAATATCATCCAAATATAAAGTTAAAGAGGAATTAACAAATGGCCTCATTACCTCAATCAAGAACCACATCAAGATATTAGGTACATTTCATATCCCATATAACCCATTAATCAAACAACCCTTACCTTTTTATGAATTTTGTTTCCCAAATGTCCTTTTACTTAATTCATAGTTGATGATATCTATATTTAAAATAAATATTAATAAAATACTTCTCATGCTATAGCTAATAAATAATGTCATAAATCTATTACATAGATACATATTATTAATTCATCTTGTTAAGTGATCTATAACTAAAATACATTCTCTATGATCTATATTTATTAGATATTGAAAAATAGGTGAACCGTATGGAGAAGTTGTAGGACACATTACATATTTTATTATTCAAATCCAATATCTATCATTATACATCATTAGTATAATAAAATTAATGCATGTATAACCTAACATTTGGAAACTGACTATCCATTAGTAAATAAATTTTCTGTTGAATAGGCCTATCACGTGGTAACCCCAAAGGATCATACAAAACCTCCTTGAACTACTCTACCAACTTTACCATATGATTATACTATATGTATGCAACATACTACAATAATTCTTTTGTGCGACCAATTCTTTATCTTTAATATATCACAAAATAAGTATAAAAAATTCTCACTAGCATAAGTAAAATTCATCACTTTAGAGGAACATAAAAAAATATATTTTAGAATCACCTTTTTATCTTTAAATGATATATTTATTCCAATCTTTCACTAAATTTATTATTATTTATATATCCTCACAAAGATAACGTCCTTGATATACAAGTAGGTGATGCCAAACACTACACCACACACACCAATAAGAATGACATAGAATGTAACTTCATCACTAAAATGTGAATTAATACTAAAATAATCATTACATTAAATTTTCACCATAATGTTTAAAACATTTCTTCACCCAACCCAAAGAATATAGACTTATATGATTGTAACTATCAAATTCCCAATTTGTCTACTAACTCCTTCCTTATCACATTTTCCTTATAACAAGTATAAAAAAATACTATCCACATTGGTTATCCTCATTTCAATTTTAATAAGGAAAATATTAGAAATTTAACTCTATTTAAAACTACTACCACCTAAACATACCTCTTTATTGATACGCATAAAACACAAAGTGTCATT
>JARHVA010004162.1:1537500-1680362 GCA_037957365.1 Torreya grandis | reverse complement strand
TCAACTTTTATTTGGTCCTTTGGAATTTTTGAAATGGACCATCTGTAAAGGACACTTGCCAAAAAAATACCCTTCAAAACATTGTAGAGGACCATTTTATCTACAAGGTACCATTCAAAAAAGTTATAAAGTACCCTTCAAAAATTTTGTTTGGTCCATTTTATTGCAAAATAACCCTTTGGAATTTTTGAAATGTACCCCTTTGAAAAATTGAAATGTACCCTTTTAAAAAGTGAGATGTACCCTTTGGAATTTTTGTAAAAGTCATCCTACTTTAAAAGTGCCCTTCAGAGAATTTACAAAGTACCCTTAAAAAAAAGTGAAATGCCCTTCAACAAAGTTGAAATGATCCCTTCAGAAAAGATGAAATGATCCCTTTGAAAAAGATGAATTGGACCATTGGAAAGGAAAAATATCCTTCATAAAATTTGAAAAGTACCCTTTAGCTTTAAAAGGATATCTTTTAGAAAAATGTGTAGGGTAAACTTTCGGATACTTATCCTTCAGGAAAGTTAAAAATGAAAACTCCAAAAGAAATACACTTAAGGAAAAAATGCTTCAAACAAAATGTCCAAAATAATTCGACAAAGGCTTAAAAAAAAATCCCAAAGGAATTTGGAATAGGCTTAGCAAAGACCAAAATGAACTTGTTGAAAGGAAAAGACTTGTATTTGTTATGGACTTTTTCAAATAACATTTCTTTTGAAGAAAAGCTAAGTACTAGACTTGGCCAAATTTGAAAGGTATAAACCTAGGGGTATAATTTAACCAACATTCTAAGCAATTCTTGGGTATGGCATGCCTGATATACCAAGGACTAGTTACCTAAATCCTTTCATTGGGCATGGATTCACACAAATAAGTGCTCAAATTTTCATGAATAAGATTTTGATTGACCTCAAGATAATTGACATTACACAAGACACACACAAAAAAAAGAATGAAAAACATCTATGCTACAAAGAACTTAGAGAACACAAAAACAAATCAAAGCAAAACTATACTAAACACACACACCTATGCTAATATTTGCAAGATAGACTTGTAAGAACTAATAGTAAAACTTTAGAAGTATCCCATTCACAAGGATAGGTAATTATTCTCCATTCATCTTATTCAGCTAAAAAGAGTTGCTTTGCTTGTACTTGGTAATGATTCAAGTGCCACTCCATAAAGAATCAAACTTTGTATGTTTACCTAGTTTTTCTATATCCTTATCCCATTTTAGAACCAAGTCACCTTCATTGAACACTCTTATACTTGCTCTTTTGTTAAAGGACTTCTTCATGAGTACTTAGTGGTGTTCCATGGTCTTATGTGCATTGTATCTTACTTCTTGTAGTTTCATTAGTTTTATAAATTTGACTTCCATTGTAGTATTTTATAGTAGTTCTAGCTGATGTGCAAGTCCTAAAGAAGGGAGATCTTGAGAGATGGAAAACCTAGCTTCTCACCCATAAACAAACACAAAGGGAGAGTTACCAATTCATCTCTTAAGAGTGATCTTATTATCCCATAAATATATCTTCAACTTGGTGTGCCATGCTCTTTATTGTTCTCCAATGTCCTCTTGATGATCTTGATGAGGTTCTTGTTAGTAGACTTAGCCAATCCATTACCTTAAGGGTAATAGTTAGATGAGGTACTCAAGTAAACTTCATTCCTATTTTCCCACTCAAAAATTTTAGTACCTATGAAATCAAGTGCATTATAAGAAATGATAGTATAGGGGACCCCAAATTTTTTTTGATGCTCTCATAAAACTCCAAGATTGCATTTTCATTTGCCTCCTTTAGTATAATAGGATCTACCCACCTTGTGAAGTAATCAGTAGTATTTAATATCCATTTTCATCTAGAACTTTATGGAGGGTTGATCATACCAATGAAATCAAGGCCTCATTGCATGAAAGGATAGTCCAACTGGATAAGATTCAATGGAAGGGCTATGAGTTTTTGTTTGCCTAAAAAGAAAGAACATTAAGGTCACCTCATAACCCAGTATTAGTAATCCTTGAAAAGGCTAGGCTAATAATAACCTACCCTCATTATCTTTATAACTATTATTTTTGGGGAGAAATGACATCCATCTACACCATTGTGAAAAATTTCTAGCAAGATGACAAACTAATCATTGTCAACACACCTTAGGAGTACACCATTCACATCCTTTCAAAAGAGAATACCATCTACAAGATAATAAGGAATGGTTTAAAATCTAAAATACCTTCTTTGTGACTTGTTTAAACCATTAGGACAATCACCATTTTGGAGGAAATTAATGATGTCTTGTGTCCAACTTTGAATTGGTATGTGACCATATAGTTGGGGATGAGATTAATTGACCAAGACTTCTTCCCATGACCCTTGAAAATATGAAGCTAGATGTTCACACAACCCCTTTCCTCTTACCAATTTTATTACCTTGATATCAAAATCATACTCCATTAGCTTTGTGATCCACCCAACTCTCTTCTCATTGAGGTCTTTGCTTAGGAAGAACTCTTTAGTGTTAGAATGAGATACTATGACATGTATTTTTTTATTTGAAACCATGTGCATGAATGCTTTCAAACCTCTTATCATATCTAGAGCTTGATTCTCAGCAAACATTTACTTGACCTCATAATCTTCCAATCCTTGACTTAAGAATGTAGTGGGTTCAATTTCCTCATCATTATTTTACATAAGCATAGTTGAGATCGTGTCAAGGTTAGAAAAAGTGTAGAGTATGAAATCATTGGGAATTTTTGGGTTCAAGAGAGTAGGAGATGGGGAAATTACTTGTTTTATTTCCTCAAAACTATTCTTACCCTTATTTGTCTATGCAAAATCTTGGTTATTCTTAAGCTTGGTTGTGATAGGCTTCACCAAAGTAGAAAATATTGGAATAAACCTACTTACAAATATGATCTTGCCTAAGAAACTTTTCAAACCTTTCTTTTGTAGAGGCAAAGACAAGCCTATAATGGCTTCAATCCTTTCAGGTTCAATAGACATGCCTTGTTTTGACACAATGTGACCTAATAATTTGCCTTCATGAATAACAAAGATACATTTTTTGGATTAAGATAAACTCCAAACTCTCTACACTTCTCAAAGACTTGCCTTAGATGTTTCATGTGGTCATTATCATCCTTGAAAAATATATTTATATCATCAAGGTATATAAATAAAAAATCATTGATCAAACCTTTAAAATCCATGTCTATTTCTCTTTGTAAGGTAAAACTAACATTAGATAAACCAAAAGGCATCTTTCTATATGTAAAATTTCCCCATTTTATGGTGAATGTTGTCTTAAACCGATCCTCCTCATTCACCTATATTTGGTTATAACCTAAATAGCCATCAAGTAGTGAAAAGTATTAAGAACCTGAAACTACTTAAAAAATTTGCTCCATGGAAGGTAGAGGATAATGGTCTTTGAGTGAAACTTTATTCAGATCCCTAAAGTCCACACAAAGTCTGATCTCTCCACTCTTATTTTGAATAGGTACAAGGTTAGCTATCTAAGTTGAGTGTTTGATAGGAAAAATAATCCCAAAATCAATCAATTTGGTGAGCCCTTTTTTTTAATTAGTTCCTCTATCTTGGGATCGATAGGCATTTACTTTTGTCTGGCTAGTTTAGCTCTAGGTTTTAACTCAGTGGTGTGATGAGCTAGACCTAGATTGAACCCTTTCAAATCCCTATATTCCCAAGTAAAAATATCATGAAATTATTTATACAATTCAATTAAGGACTATTTTTTAGAAAGAGAACATATCCTACCTATTTTTAGAAATTTGTCTTTAAATATCAATATCCTTTAATAGTTATCTTCCTTTGTAGACATGCTTACCCTTTCCTTCCTTATTTGATCATCTGAATTGAACACACTCTCTAATGTAACTAGCCCCTTTGGTATCTTATATGTCTTTAGCTAGATAACTTGTTCTCCATATTGATTATGAAGCTTCTTTTGATTCTTTGAAGAAAATTTTGCTTCATTTTTAACGAAGTGTATAATGTGTTTACCACTCTCAAACACTTGCTAAGGCACTTCATTATCTATAATATAGGGTATCATAATGACTTTGATGTGAGGTTGGTCTTTATTTTGACTTACATCAACAACTATATCAAAGTGTGATCTTATCATAGCCAACATATCATCATGTTCATTTGAGTCTCTTAGTATAGGTTGAATATTGAAAACATCAAATTCCTCAACTAGATCCCACAGCCTATGCCTGTATGACTTAAGTAAAAGGTTCTTGGTTGTATCTTGGTTTCTCACTTGATGTATAATCAATTCACTATCTCCATATACCTTCAAGTTCTTGATTCCCTTTCTCTTTGCCCATTGGAGGCCATAAACCAAGCCTTCATATTTTATTACATTAAAAGTACAACTAAATGGAATTTATATGAAGAATAATACTATTTATTTGAAGGAGAAACTAATATGACACTAGATCTTGCTCATACCTTACTTCTAAAGCCATCAAAAAACATTTCCCATATCCATTCAAGTTCATGATCCTCATTAGTAAGTAATGTTATAGGAATGTTCTTCTCATGCATATAATATACTCCTAATTCAGTTTCTTCTATGAGTGCATAGGGTTCATGCTCATAAATTTTAGTACCATACTCATCAAGAAAGATGTCAAAAATACTTTCAATGGGAAAGGACATTTCACCACTAATGGCACGTTCTTATTTCTCACTATTCATATAATTCTAATTCGAACTTGTCTCCACATATAGTTCAATGTGGAACATTTCCAAGGGCTATGTTCTTATAGTTACTTTAGCTTCATATCTTGTTCTAAATTCTAGAAAAGACCAATCAGCTATAAGGTACCCTCCAATCTTAGTTGTGAAGTCTCTTGACAAGAAAATAGCAAAATGAGCTGGAAGATCAACCACCACAATGTCTTGTAGGATGGGGAAACTTGGACAATAATGTAAGAAAAATTTCAAACCTTTAACCAAAATTATAGTCTTGGCTGGAGATCCATCAATTTTTAACACACCCTTATTATGAGTCTCATATTTTAGTCATAATTTATTAGCAACCACTTTAGGCATAACTATGTTACTGGCTCCATTATACACAATGTTGTTGTGAACCAATTTATGTCCCATAATGAGCATGAGGTAGAAAGGTGGAGGCTTTTCAAATTTGGTGGAGGGATATAAAACATGAGTTGGTATGTTTTCAATGGCCACACCATGGTACTTTGGATATTGAGGAGCTACATTGATATTAGCAAGTTGTTCTTGTAGGATTTCCTTTTGACCAAGCATATGTAATACTTCCCAAAGATAAATCCTCATCTTGGTATTCTTCAAAGAAACAATAATTTTTAGAGAGGAAGGATTCACCTTGTCTTTCATTTTTTAAGGAAATGAGGGATCTTGAAAATTTTGTACTCAATATTTGGTAGCCTTGCTCACATTCTGACTTTCAGGAGTAGTGTGACTAGTAAGATATATTACATTGGTTCTTGCACTTTATAGCCTTGGAGATCCACTACTTGGAATCACTTATGCTATTATATTATATATTAAATTCCTCTTTTTATCCCTTATATTGTCTATAAATAATGTATTTTTATTCAACACATATCATCTTCTACTTGGAAATTCATAAAACCAGTAGTTTGGTTGCTACCTTCTCATTGAACATGTTTTACATGAAATTTTCTTCTTCTAATGTAACATAAGGAGTAGCTCCTTATTGAGCTACCAAAGCTTGATTACCTTCTCAATAATTATAAATAAATTGACCTTGAGATTACCCTTAATGATCTAAATTTTCCTCTCCTTAAACTAGATTGGTGTGGACTAAAACAATAGACTTTGTGGATGGAATGACATTAGGATTATAGGCATTCGTATCCCTATTGAAATGTTTTTGACCTTATCCTCTTCCTTGGCTAGTGTATTGGGGTGGAGTTCTATAGCCTTATTAAGGATAGTATTGAGGATTAGGTGGATCACTTGCATACATTTGTGTTTTCTTGAACTAGGATTGCAAAGACCAAATCATATCATCATTATCTATACAATAATCTACATTATTGGGGGTGGTTTTAGTTTTAACATTGGTATTGGGAACTTGTGATATGCTTGGGCTTCAACTAAATTATTAGACAATAAAGTCATGGAGACTCTTAGAGATAATTTCCTAGCTTGTATCAAAATATTCTTAGCTTCAATGGCTATCTCATATGCCTCAAGTAAACTAAATCCTCCCATTTATTTCAGAATTATCACTACATCGGTTCTAATAGCCTTAAGATAGGTGGGGAATATAAAGCTTAGAGGAGGCCTCATAATAGCCTATGTTATGTTCTTTGAAATATATCATTGAAATCTCCCATAGATTCATTAGGAACTGTCTTTATCACATTCAGCTGGTGAATTAGTGAAGTATGGTCACTCTTATTTTTGAACCTATTTACCAACAACTCTCCAAATCCATCCCAATTAGTAATACAACCACCTTCTAATGTCCTATACCAATCAAGTGCCTTCCCTTTTAAAGACATGGAAATTATTCTAATAGCTATGTTAGCTTGGGTGATATTATGGAAATTACAAAAGTTTGAAATATCCCTAATATGCTTAGATGGGGTAACAGGACCCTCTCCATTGAAATTGGGGATACTTTTGGTATCAGTTGGAGGAATAGGATCATATGTAGGAAGGTTAATGTATTTTGGGTGTTGAAGGTTGGGAAAGGATGTCTTCTAGCCATTTCTTCTTCCTCTTGATATACTAACTCTTCAACCTCATCTTCTTCTTCTTCAAAACCTTCTTGTTTAGGATCTCTAAAGGTTAGGAATGGTTTAGGGTGTTGTTCTTCAAGAGGAGTTTCAGGTAGAGGGACTTGATTAAAGGCTCTACTAGAAGATGATCTAGTGAATAACTTGATCCCCAACTAGAAATTCTCACCTTTTGGAGTCACTAAATATTGGATTAAGAACACTTCTACAACCTTGGACTTGTCAAGTCTAGCATTCACCTTTAAATGGAAATAATTAAGACTAGCTGTCCCACCTAGTGTGCCAAAATTGTTGTCATCAAATTGTGTACCCTAGGACATTTTATGAAATTCATTAAATTTTATTCAACATTAAATCATCCCTTAAGTTTGTGAGAACTTATAAGAGAGATGAGTCTCTAAGATTGAAAAGGGCTAGCTCTCGGAATTCTTATCTAAGTGCGTATCACCTAATCTAATTCATGTTCATGAAAAGAGTCAAGAGTTTGCATAAAATATAAAACTATGCTAAAGAGGTGATCCACCAATAATTTATCCCATCAAATCTCACACTTATACTAAATAAAAATTCTTTCCAAGACTAATTCCATGAATTGAAAGATACTAACATAGTGTTTCAATGTGAAGCTAACATACTTTGAGATAATCAACAAGATAATCAACCTATGGGGTAGATTTCACACTATAGATACAATTGCATACTTGAAAGATGGTTTAATGTATTTAACACAATTCACATGACCTATTAACATCAATACCTTTGTTCAAACTTGAAGGGTAAAGGGAGTAAGATTGATGCTATCACTTGGCTCCACTATACATCACTCACATACTCAGATAAAAGTTCACAACTTAGAATTGATCTTGTATATAATGTTTAAAATCAAAGTGTAATATCATTTTAGTATGGATTTTCCATACCAAAAATGTGGTCCCCTACAATGGCTAAAATGGCTCAATTTATAGACCTTTGGGGAAGAGAAAAAGAAGAGAAGTTGAAGAGGCACAAGGACATGTGTCCCCATGTGAGAATTAGTTATAGATGCATAAGAGAGATGGATGGGGTGAGACATGTCATTCCAAGAGGTGTACTTGTCAAAAATAAGTCATGATAATGGTGGTAAATGGCATAAAACCCTTAAGAGTGGCACAATAAACTGATTCTATCAAAGATCATCCATGATCATTTAAAACTAGAAATAGAGAAGCTAACACATAACACTATTTAGGGGGAATGGAGCTCATGATGACAATTATAAAATGTTATTTATAACTACTATATATCCTATAGACACCTATAGTTATCAATTTTGTGGATGTAATGACTTAAACCATTGACCTATCTATTTTGCTTACTTTGTCTACACTAGATGTTTGGGATTCAATCATTTATTACCCCTACATCTGCTCTCATGTTCTCTCCAAGTATTTTGAATAGTAATGGCTATTTTTCATAGTTTAAAATTGACTTCTTATGGGCCATCATCCTTTGTTTGAATCCCAATGGCTATCTTTAGACAATCTTCTCAAACATTTCCTTTAGATTTTTTATTTGTTTCTCTTTGATGTAGAGGGATACCCTTCATAAAAATATGGAGGACACTTTCCCAAAATATTACCCTTCAAAATTTTATTTCAAGCACTTTTTTCACAAGAATTCCTTCCAAAAAGTTACAAGTGTCCTTCGAGATTTTTGAAATGATCTTTTCTTTGGAATTTTTGTCTCTTACCTTTTTTCCAAAAGAATTCATTGGCTTCTATTTGGCCCTTCAAAATTTATGAAATGGACCATTTGAAAAGGATACTTTCCCAAAATATACCCTTTGAAACTTTGTAGACGACCATTTTAGTTGTAATGTACCCTTCAAAAAAGTTATAAAGCACCCTTCAACATTTTTGTTTGGTCCATTTTCCTACAAAAGAACCTTCAAACTTTTTGAAATGTACCCTTTAGAAAAAGTGAAATATACCCTTTAGAATTTTTTTAAAGGGCATACTACTTGAAACGTGTCCTTTGAAGAATTTTCAAAGTACCCTTCAAAAAAAGTGAAATTCCCTTCGAGAAAGTTGAAATGATCCCTTCGAAAAAGATGAAATGATCCCTTCAAAAAAAATGAATTAGACCATTTGAAAGGAAAAATAACCTTTGAAATTTTTTCTAAGTACCCTTTGGCTTTGAAAGGATATATTTTAGTAAAATGCATAGGGAAAATTTTTGGAGACTTATCCTTTAGGATAGTTGAAAATTAAAAGTCCAAAATAAATACACTTAAGAAAAAAATGCTTCAGATAAAAAGTTTGAAAGAATTTGGCAAAGGCTTAAAACAAAAACTTGAAAGAATTTGGCATAGGCTTAACAAAAACCAAAATGAACTTTTTGAAATGGAAAGACTTTAACTTGTTTTAGACTTTTTCAAAGAACACTTCATCCAAAGAAAACCTAAGTACTAGACTTGGCAAAATTTTAAAGGTGAAAAATTGGGGGAGGACTTTAACCAACAATAAGGTGAGGAGAAGATTAGCTTAATATTAAAATAATCATAGATTTCTTGAAGATTTTTTGTTTTTAAAGGATTTTCCATTATCTATGATGATCTTATGAGGAATACTAAAACAAGAAATAATATGCTGACTAATGAATTCCACAATTTTGTTTGCTTTAGTTGAGATAAGAGGAATAACCTCCACCCACTTAGTGAAATACTCAGTGGTGGTAATGATAAATCTATAGCATTATGATGATTTACAATTTATTTGACCTATAATATTATTACCCCAATGGTAAAATGGCCAAGAGTCATGTGTTATATGTAATTTATAAATAGTGATGTGTGATAGGTTGTTGTGTTACTAACATTTTATGAATTTCTTAATGTATTCACAATAATCCTAATTTAAAGAGGGCCATTAATATCCTAATCATAATATTCTATTAGAAATGGTGTAACCACTAAAATGTCTACCACATGACACATCTTGAGATTCTTTAATAGTGAGGGTAGCTTCATGATTCTGAAGATAATGAAGAAGGATACCGTCAAAACCATGCTTATAGAGAACACCCCATCATATGACAAAATGTGTGATGTAATGCCAGAAATTTCATTTTCCATTTTCCATTTTTTGAATTAATGGAGAGATTGATTCTTAATGAGTTAGTCTTCAAGTTAAATATCAATAACTCACACTCCTCTATTTTGTTAGATAAAATTAGAATAATTAATGAATTTTGAATGTATTTCTCTTTATTTATATGCATTAGGGTTATTGTTTTAGATAAATTTTTCTTATATTATTTAGAAGAAAGAGAAAATAAATGCAAGAAGGGTATGGTTAGTAGAACTTGATATGATTTACATGCATTTACCCAAATGGTTGTAGATACTTCTCTTTGGCTTAGAAGGAATGACCTATAGATTTAAAAAATCACTAATTAAATGGTTGATTATTTAGATAGTAGGGTGGATTGCCTAGAAATCTAGATCTAAGAATCATGAGCTCCTTTGGAGGTTGTCAATCCATAATTTTAAATAATAAAGTTCTAGAAGATAAATATCTTGAATGAATGAATAGATGAATTTGACTAATTACAATAATAAATGAATTGATATTAATGCTAAATGAATTAGGTATGGTTTAGAAAATATGGTCAAGCTCTATGATCAAGTAAAGGGTTTGAATTTTGAATTTAGTTGAGATATTGTGGGTGAAAATAGCTTGTTGTTTATTTGTCACATATTGACCATTGGAAGTTTGGGTGACTATTAGTGGGTAGGGTCACCATCAGTGGTTTGGAAACCATTGGTAGTTATTGATAGACCATCAGGGGTCAGGGTGACTATTGGTGGTTTTTATGGGTTCTAGTTTGGTTCAAGAAATTAGTCTAATAAGGTTGTACAATGGGAATCTAGAAAGTGGGTTTGTGTTAGGTTGGTTATAAAATATAAACAAAGTAAATAATTAGTAAGAATAGATACTTATCTTGTTGGTTATTAGTCTAAAGATGGTTGAAGGATATATTGGTGAAGATTGGAAAAATTTTAGTAGAGTAATGATACTTGGTTATTGTCGATAGATGGTAGTACTTCAAATCTCTATCATACTTGTTGGTTCTTTGATTCACATAAAGGATACCTACAAAAGGAAGTATTGATACAAGAGAGCTATGATTAGAGATGTGGATGATGATGGATTTATTTATTGATTGATTGATTGATTATAGATTTATTTAACCTCTTCCTTCTCACTTTTTATAAGAATGAAGGTGAGGTGAAATAATAAGTTAACAAAATGTTCAACAAGTAGTTTAAATTTAGCTTTTACATGCATTGGTTTGCACATAAATTAGACAAGTTAAATATGAAAAACAAGATAGAGTCTAACTTGATTTGACTATTCAGGTGGTTAAAACCTGACCATCAGTAGTTAAGCCTAACTCTTGGTGTTTTGGTTGAGTGTCAGTGGTCAAGGGTAAGGTTAAGTTGGTCAAAATTTAGCCAAGGTAAATATTTTAACTTGACTTAGGATTGTGGTTAAAAGTTTGTAAACGAGTCCCTAAGGGATCTTGAGCTGGTCTAGGGGTTAGTTCAACATTTAGAAATATTATGTATTATTTTATAGTGTCTACATTTTGCCCCTTTTTGTTTTTAAGTTTATATCAGTAAGCTATAAAATAAAAATGGATTATAGGTCGAAGGTTAGGTTGTCTTGAGTATGGGAGAAGGTGTTCCCCCTCAAATTGGGAATTGATGAGGTGAAATAGAATCAAGAGTAGGTTTGAAAAGTGGGTGAATTGGTGATGAGATGGTTGAAATGTTAGGCACTAAAGCACAAACATGCACATAAAGTGTGACTACTTGTGATAGCCAAGATTGCATAATGACTAGGTTTCCATGGTTGGTAAAAGAGGTCGGTACTATAAGGACAAAGGGAAAGTGGAACACATGACCATATGTGATGGTTGGGATACACTTTTAAATGCAAGTATCATATATAAGGTTAGTTTTTTATGGGTATCCAAAGTAGGAAGTGCACCCATGAAGACATAAGTTATTCGGGTGTACATGAGGTAGTATAAGATCAAAATGTTCAACATGGAAATTTAGTTGGTACAGTCAAAAAGACCAAGGTAGGGTCATTACAAAGCATATGATAGTTTGGGCTAAAAAATCCAAGTGGTCAAGGTTGGTAGAGAATGGAATATCCATTGGGTGGTAGTACATGAAAGTGTGTTTAATGTTTTTATAAAAAGTGTTATTTTTCCTCAAAGCTAGTCAGCTATCAGAGGTCATCTTGACCATTGGTGGTCATATGTCAACCCTAAAATGGTGAAGAAAAAATACCACCATAGGTTTAATTCATTCATTATGAATTGAAACCCTTGATCATTAGCTTATTTGGCATTGGGAAATAAAAATGATCATGGTTGAGGGTGATTGATCAAGTGGATTGATTCGAGGTTGTCTAAATGAGTGAGGATATAGAAGGGATGAGGGAGAGCATGAGGGCAATAAGTGGTTCCTAGGGTTCCTCTTCGATGGAAAAAAAAGAATGAGGTAGGGCTTGTTTTCAATAGTTAGATTAGTTTCACGTATACAAATGAATGTTTATTTGACTTTGGGTGTTTGTTGATTGTTTAACCTAGGGATAGGGTTTTGACCTAGGTTTATGTTTTGGTATGTTTTTTAGGGATGGGGTTGAAATGGTAGGTTAGATGTAAAATTTGTGGGGCTAGCTAGATAAGGGATGTTATAGGTAGTTGTAGGTAGTTTTTGAGATATTTATGAGGTTTGTTAGAATTTTTTGAGGGGTAAGGTTGAGGTTTGATCATCTATGGTCACTTTATAGTGACCATAGACACTCATTTTATACCATTGTCAATCACTATTGACCATTGGTGGTTGAATATCAATGATTGTTGATTGAATATCAATCGTCGATAGTCCACTATGTGGTAACCATCAATAATCAGCCACTTAACCATTAGTGGTAAACTATAGTCTTAGTTGACCATCAACATTTGTTGTATGAGTTGAAAGTATTTAATAATATTTTTAAGGCTAAGGTATATTATTGATAGTTGAAAGGTTAAAAGGGGAGGGTTATGATTTTGGTTTAGGTTAGGGGGTCAAGTGAAGTGGTTAGGTGAATGCAATTTGTAGTGTTTAAGAAAGTCAAATTATGGGGTAAAATAATAGGTATATGTCAAATGTGAGGTAAATTTTATGAGTTGAGTAGATTGGAATAGGTCTACGTGTAAGTTGTAGGATTTGTGGGCCAAATATGTCAATGAACTAAGTTTGTTATTGTCAAACCTTATAGGCATGTGAGAGGATACAAATGAGGGATAGAGTTCCCTAGATATTAGATGAGATTCAACATGAGATGATTGATGATGATTGGGAACACATGGAGGATGTGGGCCTTAGAGGTATGAGGTATTATCAACACATTCCTCAGGATGAAGTGATGTTAGTGGATTTCATCAAGAGATGAGACCCTAATAGTAAAACCTTCTCACTTTCATAGGCAAGTTTATTATCTTGGTTGAGGACAACCATATGATAGTGTGGCTACCCATTTTGGGTGAGCCAATTTACCACATTGAGAGTGATAAGTAGGATGGGATGATGGATCTCTTATATGGAGATGACCTTGATTTTTTGAGGTGGCACTCAGGATGCTTCCATTATATGCCACTTTACAAGAGGGATAGGGATGTGAGGTGATTATTCATGATGATGATGATATAAATGAAATGTTATATGTTATTAGATTCTAATAGTGGGAGGTTCCCTTACATGTTTTTGGGGATGCTCATGAAGATGTAGTTGGGTTACACAGTATTTGAATGGGCACCTATGTTATTAGTTTAAACTTATTGAGATATTTTGGGCTTCCATTCTCATAGGAGATATGGGATTAGTTTCAATTTTGATATTCATTACTGGGCTTACGATCATGTTAAGGTACTCAGACCTATGGGGTAACACAAGGAAGGTTTTGTGAAAATGGATTATAGGGTTGGATACATGAGGTGGAAAGGTGAATATTCCATCTTAGGACAAGGAGGAAAATCATAAGATATATATTGGTATAGGGGATAACTAAATGACTTGGTCGTTGGAGACATGATCTAGAGATAATATGTCAAGTTTCCAAGATGGGCATACTATAAGAGGCATACGCTATCTCTACATATCTATAAATGGATATATGGATAGTGATATCAATTAATATAGATGATTCCATTTGATAGGGTATGGAGGTAGTTCAACCTTATGTAAGACATACTCTAGGAATTCCTAAGATACAAGTGGGAAGATGTAGTGTTTCCACTACCTACTCCATAGCTAGTTCATGATTTCATTGATCATGAGGAGTTGCCTATGAGGATATATATGGATGATGCAAGTGTTACAAATGGATATATTTCATGGTACCAAGCACACTATACCATAACTCATATTGCTCTTAAGGATGGGGGTCAGTATGATATGGATGTTGATGTAGGATGAAATGGTCAAGAGGTTTAGATGTTGGGGGTTACCCTAGATGTATAAGAAATGATCATGAAGATGGACCAGGCACAAGTGGCATTATCCATAGCTTAATCATATTTATAAAAAATGCAAGCATCCTTGGCATTAGCATAGGTTCATGTGGCTACTCTGATATGGGAGAGAGATTAGGCTAGGTCTCAGCTAGTCTTGGTGTGTAGGAGAGAGATTATCTCTAGCAGGTAAGAGGTGGAGTACCAGTAGCTGTGAGACTAGTAGGTACTATCTCAATGTAGAGATATCTAGTGAATCTAGAGGAGCTATATTATTATGAGGCCTTGGTTCTGGGTGCCTACTAAATGAGCCCTGATGAAGCAAATATAAGGTCAACATTATAGGAGGTAATATCATGATGACACTAGGTTAGTGGGTCACATCTATAAGTAGACAAAATGGTAAAGGAGGGTAGGATCCTAGAGGTAGTGATGCCTCAAGATCATAGACTTATTATGAGACATGGTATTTCAATGTATTATATGATTTTGATACCACCTATGAGCTGATATAGTGAGATGTATATTTATTTTTTGAGAGACATGTATATTTTTGTAGACACTATGATGATTATTTATGAGGTATATATGTGATCCATTGATATGGTTTGTGGTTCATGGTTGTGATGTTCATGTTGATCATTGATGATGTTGATGTTGACTCACCTAGCTAGGCATGTGATGATATGTCTCTTTGATTTATGGTCATGATGATTTTTGATATGGATTTACGTTATTGATGTGATGGTTATGAATGACTATGATGATCCTGATATGATTATGTGATGCTAATGTGAAGTTATTGATTATTAGTATGAAATTTATGATTAGGGTATTTGATGATGTCTTTTATGGATGTGATCATTTAATTTCATGTTTGAGATGATCATGTTTATGATAGTGATATTATTATGGTTATGGCTACGAGTTATGCTTGGGTGGAGAAGGTTATGATGTGATTATTATTCAGATTATCGATTATGGATCATAGTTATATGGATGTGATAAATGGTAGGATGTTGATGATGTTTATGATGTGGTTATGATTATGGTGTTCCTTCTAAAATTTAATGAGTATATGCTTCCTCATTTAGATTTAGACATGTATTGGATATGGTATATGTGATTATGACTTTGTGATGGTGATAGTTGATTTGTTTAAGGAGGTGGTGATTATGCTAATAATGTCTATATTTGTTTATGATGTGATGATGATATTATATTATGTGGTCATGATTATGGTCATTTTCGTTAGTTAAGGTGAAGTACATAAGGTAAGTTAAATAAGAAAATTAGATGTGAGAAAGAGAAGAGAAACCAAAGACAAATGTTTTAGTGAATATATCAATTAGTATGAGAGAATAAAAATAATGCATGATGCTTTTACTTTGGCCAAGACTAAAATAAACTAAAAATTAGATCAGCTTAAGGAAGATAAGACCTTTGAATGCTTCACATTAGTGGATTATAGTTGGTTAGAAAGGTGTCTTGATCACATAATGTCAAGTAAGCTCAAAATCCATTACTCATGGAGTGTATGAAGGGGAGGGAAGTGCAATAGAACCTTATTGGGAGAATAGCTTGCCTCTTCTATAGGTCATGAAAGAGACATTATAAATAATTCCATGTCATATGATATGTAGACTGATCGATGTGATAAGTCTATGTATGAAATCCAATAGCAGCTATCAAAATTATTTTTCTATTTTTTGAATTTTGATAATGGGCCTTTTGATTTATTGTTATTTTTTTGGAGGGGTTGGGGAAGCTGATCGATGTAAGAAACTTCCAATAAATTTCTATACTTTTACAAATGCTTTACTCAGCCATCCTTTAAGGGAGTGGTCTAAGTGCTATGTGCTTTATTTAAGGCTTTTTTATAGTTGTCCGTTAAGGGAGAAATCTATCTTATATCAACAAATTTATGATATTCTTTTTATAGTTGTCCTTAAAGGGACCAATCTACAGATGCTAGTAATGACCCATGATTGTCTTAGCTTATGATTTTTCTTTTTCTCTCTATTTGTACTAGACATAGACTTAATTATATAGGATTAGAGATTCACCTTTTATGAAGGAAAAACTAAAAGTACAAAAAGGTTGATTAGGTGTAAAAGAGGTTTTGGTGATAATGATCATGGGAATTCAACCTATAAAAGGGGTAGAAATTACTATGAGAATCATGCGATGGGTAGAGACATGGTACTCATTGTTCAATATTAGGATATGGTTGTGATAGATAATCAAATGATTTAGTTTTAATTGGTTGTCCCTAAAACAAAGAGATGAATGTAGTTTTAAATAATAAGGGATGAGATTAAACTAGACAAAATGTGAGTTTTATCCTATTTTAAAAAAAAGAAAGGATGTAGATGTGAAGCCTTGAGGGGCTCAATTTTTGGTTGCCCTTCAAGAGAGGATAACTGATAAGATCTAGATCTACACTTATTTATTATGATATAAGGTCTAAGCCAATTGAAATCAAATTTGCCTCACTTTATTTTATCCATATTGGTGACATGTTGATTTTACTTGAGGATGAGGTCTCTAACATTAAGTTATTGCACTTTAAGGTGTTTTTTATAAGCATGATAGATTAGTTCTTAATAGACACCAAGGTGGGTAAGCATGGTTAAATGACATTCATCAAGTAACTCAAGTTGGAATAAATGTTCTTGATGATAATCACTCTCAAAGATGAGATCTAACAAGGATATGTGAAGAGAGAGAATTTGGACCTCGAGAGACAAGACAACCTCTATTATAAAAACTAGAGAGAAAAGGGTATCACTCATAGGAGTTTAAATGCTATTATAATAGGCCCATAAGGTAAAGGGGGTGTGTAAATGGCAATCTTGACAAGATGCATTAACCATTTTAGTTAGAATGTTATTGGGAGTTTTTTTAGAGGCATCCACCTATCTATTAGCTTGTGGATGATAGGGTGAAGATAAACTTAACTTGATATTGAATGCATCACAAAGACCTTGGACTTGTTTATTTTTTAAGGATTTGTCATTGTCAATGATAATTTTTTGAGGAACACTAAAATGATAGATGATGTGATGGTTGATAAAGTTGATAATATTTTTAGATTTAGTAAAGATGAGAGGAATAAAATCTACCCATTTGGTAAATTATTTAGTCATAGTGATGATAGAATAATGTCTCTAAGAATAATTGGGGTTAATTAAAACAATAATGTCCAAACTCCATTGTGAGAAGGGCCAAAAATATTTGGATACATGGAGACTATGGCTAGGTAAATGATGTAAATTGGCATGTTATTGACATTTTAAAAACTTTTTTACATAATGATATCAATCTTGGTTAAGGGTAGGTTAGTAATAGCCAAGGTGAAGGATGTGTTAAGCAATGACTAGACCACTAAAGTGTCCCCCACATATCCCATCATGCATTTACCTAATAGCATGAGAGGCTTCATGACTACATAGGTAATAGAATAGGAAACAATCAAAGATAAATTTATCAATAATTCCCCATAGTATGGTATAATGTGAGGTAATTTAGATAAACACTCTTCGATAATTTTTATAAAGATCGAAAAGAATGATGGCAAGGATGAAATAGTCAAAGGTATACTAATAATAAAGGTCAAGTTGGGTCTCATCCACCATTAAATATGGTGGGAGAGTTTGATTTGACATAAGAGGGTTGGTTAAGTCATTAGATAAATGAAAATAACTTAGAGTTAGAAGGTGTAGATAAGAAGTGATAAGTGAGGGAAGCCATCATATTGGAATTTTTTTCATAGATTGTGGAGTGGTTTGCATATAATAATATTTAAATGATGTTAAGATTATGTTGGATAATTATCATTACTATTGAAAAACATCATGATTTCATTTGTAAGAGCCATTTATTTGATTGACCATAAGCTAAGATTCATAGAAAATATTTATTATTTTGACTCCCAAAGCTAATGTAGTTTGGAGGCTTATTACTAGGGCTTTATACTTAGACATATTATTCATATATTTAAAATATAGCTTAAAGGATAATAGAAGAGGTTCAATATCAAGGGGAGTAAGGATGATGTTAGCTCCCCCACCATGTTGACACTTTGATCCATCAAATAACATGGTCACTTGATAGGTAAAGTCTGCTTGAGAGAGGGATGGGACAAACTCATCTAGAAACTCAAGAGGAGGTTGATTATCTATTAATGGTGCTTTGGCCAATTGGTTAGAAATGAATTTCCCCTTAATTAACCTTTTCTATAGAAAATAAAAGTCAAACTGAGCCAAAATCATGATCTATTTGGCCATACATTAGTTTTGGTATGGCGTCGAGTGGATATACTTGAGTGGGTTGGTATTGGTTATGACATAGGTCTTGTGGTTGAGAAGGTAGTGGTGAAGTTTGTTGTCCATAAATACCAAGGCTAGGCAAAGTTTCTTGATATGGGTGTATCAAGTTTCATACTCTACAAGCATGTAACTAGTTTATTAGATGACTTGATCTTTATGTCATTCATCTCGATGAGCCAACATTTCCCCTAAGGAGTGGTTGATGGTGGAAATATAAAGGTAAAAAGGTTGATCTTACTTAAGAGGAATGAGGATAGGTGGAGATAGAAGGTAATATTTAAGTGAATCAAAGGCTTTTTGATAGTTTTTTTTCACTTAAATGATACATCCTTACTTATAAGGTGATGGAATGGTTGGTAATGATTGGAGAGATGAGAGATAAAGTGATGAATGGATTGGAGCTTCCCCTACAAGATATATAGTTGCTTGAGGTGGGTAGGAGGAGGCATGTTTAGGATTAATTTGATTTTGGTAGGATCAACTTTGATTCCCTAAAGGGAGATGATAAAATCAAGGAGACTCCATGACATGTTAATGGATGAGTCACTCAAAGATAATCTTAAAAATGTCTGATCTTTATGACATTTGGATTTCTCAAGAAGGTCATCAACATAGTCTTTGATGATTTTATGAATAAGGTCATGAAAGATGTAGGTCATAACACATTGGTAGGTTATACTAGTTTTATTTAGTCTAAAGGGCATGGCCTTATAGAATAAGGTTCCCCATGGGTGATAAAGGAGGTTTCGTGTTGATCTTCTAGGGTGATTAGGATCTGATTATAACTTGAGAATCCATACATAAGAGATAACATCTCATGGTTAGCTATAATATCAACTAGTTGGTCAATGCTTGGTAGAAAAAAGTCAAATTTTGAGCAAGCAAGGTTAAGGTCACAAAATTCCACACAAATTAAATGTCCTTATGTGGATTTGGGGATAGTTAATGGGTTAAATGAATTGATGGATAGGAGATGTTGAAGCTCTTCTTTGATAAGAAGGGCTATGCAAGGGTACATTCACCAAAAAAATTTCCTAACATGTTTGGAATCATGGATGGTGATTATGTTATGGGTAGTAATGAGGGGTTGATTCTTAGCATGTTTTTGTAAGACCAAGCAAATGTTATGCTCTAGTATTGAAGAAAGGAGGGGAACTGCCAAAGCTCCTTGGAGTTTAGTGATTGGCCAATTTTGATAATGCATAGGATATCCAAAGTTCCCAAGTTGATATCCATGGTGGATTATTTCAACATGGTTGACGTCTTAGGAGGGAGAGCTTTGTGGATAGAGGAATATTCTACACCAAGATAGGTGAGAATGGAATCATCATCTAGTCACCAAGTGGTATTAATAGTAGGTGAGTCATATCTTATCATCTCAAAGTGGGTAAGAGGAATGGTTATAGTCTCCCCATCTTTTAGATAAGTCAAGGGTCCATGGATGATCATGTTGATGAAAAATAAAGTTATGGGGGATGATGTCAAAATCTTTAGTTATTGATGGTGGATTGGATAATGAGGATGGGATTTCCTCATCAATGATGGTAGTAGGAGGTGGGCTAGTTTATTATTTAGGTGGCATGAAGTCGATGCCATATTTTTTGTGAGGTTTTTTGTTTTTTATTTGGAGAAAATCATGCAACATATGTTCAAATTAGCCTAGACCAAATGCCTTCGAAGCACACTTATAAAGGTATGTCTAGGAAAAATCTAGTTTATCTAGATAGGAGAAACTAGAGGTGAACATTTGGAGTGAAAAATAGGTGGTGGAAGTGTCAAGGGGTTTATCAAGTTCCCCATAGATGAAATTAGTTTGATAGGTTGATGGTCTAAAAGGAATAATGATTCCAATATTAGGTTCACATCTAGGTCATTGGTCAAGATTCCCATACTCTTGAGGAGCAGGAAAAGCATCAAGGGTCGGAAGGAAATACTCTCCCAATGAAAGATGCTAAAAGATTGATTCTAAAGGGTCCATTATGGGGATTTGGGTAGACAGAATGAATGAACTAGTGGAGGATTCATTGGTAAGAGAAGATGGAGGTTCATATTTTACCATTGAAGGTTTTTTGGATGGGGGAAGGAGAACATCATTGAGTCAATAAATCATGTTACATAATGTAAAGGGACTGGGGTCAGCTTGTATGGTAACAACTTGATCTTCATTTTTAAATTTGATACATCAGTGTAGGGTGGATGGTATATAAATAATGGAATGGATCTAAGGGTTTCTTAAAAAAAATTTGTATTAGAACTCTCCTTCTACTACATAGAAGAGTTATGGAAGTGTGCAGGGTCTTTGGTAAATGTGAAGGACAATAGTTCCTAAATTCATGTCGATGGTATCATTAAATTATCAAAGCATAAATGAGGTTTCCAACATAAATTTCTTGGGTAATTTGAGTTTGTTGGATGTGTGGGAGGAGATAATGTTGATACTATCTCCCCCATTAATCATAACCCTCTTGATGCAGGTTTGGTTAATGTACACAATAATGAAGAGGGGAGGATCTAGGTCATCTAAATGGATGGAGGGTATTTTTGAATCCTTGAAGGTAATAAGGTTAAAAATATGGAGAGATATGACAAAGGAGGCTATAGGTTGTGGATCTTCTAATCAGACCTCTATGGATTGCAAATCCTCTATCATCACTTGGAAATGATGGGGTGAGGTATTGATTAGTTCATAAAAATGCATCTTTACTAGAATTTGGTGAAGTTGTTTTAGAAATATTAATTAGATTGATTCAAAAAGGTTGGATTAAGAGGGACCAAAGATGGACACCTTGGGCCTGGTTGAGGGTGTAGGTACTTGGTGTTGACTAGGTGATTGGGTGGTGAAAGAGGGATATGTCCATAAAATGAATACTTTTTCCTTTACCTTATCCTTTGGTTGAGCATGTGATCATATGACCACATGGATGGTATGGATTGGGGGAGGAGTCAGGTTAAAGGATTACTTTGGTTCCTATTCACTCTAAGGTGAGAGTGGATGAGTAGGTACATGTTGGTTGATGGTTGTTGGTTCTTAGATCAGTGTCAGGTTCATAAGAGGCTCATCCAATTATAAGTCATCCTTGTGATATAGTTGATGGGCTATCATTTTGAGGGCCTTGTAGTTCTCTATGTCATGCCTAAGTGTCATATGGTATGAACATACTAATTTGTCATTGTATCAATATATTTTAGGACTATGTGGGTTGAATGGTCTGATAGGTGGCAAGGTTAGGAAAGATGCTTGCAATAGCCTCTGTAAGACTTGGGAAATGGTGGCAAAGGTATAGGGGTGTTGGTTTTGTTAGTTTAGGTGGAAGCCCTTTTAAGAGTGCACTTAGTATTTCAGTTTTTGGGTAAATGAGAATTCTTGGTGGATGGTTTTAGTTTTGGTAGAGAGGTTTATAGTTTGGGATTATAAGGTTTTTAGGTATATGTTTGGGAGATAAGTGGTTTGTTTATAGATGATTTAGAGATAGGATGTATGTACATGGGTGGTTCGATGAAAATAGGTGTGGATGAAAGTAGGAGTGATGGTGTAACCAAAATTGGTGGTTAGTTTTTTATTGGGATGGTTGGTTTCCCAATTAAAGTAGAGCGATGATGTCATAAAATAGAGGGAAAATTGGAGAGGTGAATTAGAGTTTTGGTTTTTGGGATTTTAGGTAGTTTTACCTTATTTGTTGGCTTAGCTTGGGGTTTATTTGATAGGTTTAGTGGGATTAAATCCAACTTTATAAATGGGTGAGTAATGTGATGGATAAGAAATGTGCCAAGGTTCTTGGTAGGTTTAGTTAGAATGGTAGAAGGTGATTTTATGACTTTGGGTGAGTTTGGCTATGATGGTGCTACTATACTTTCATGTGTAGAGGTGTCTAATGGTTGGGTTGTGGTCATATTGGATTTGATAGTGGAAATGGTAAGTTGTTATGATAAATAAGCCTCTTATTTGGTTCTATAAGGGATCCCAAGATGTTTTCAAAAGGTGGCCTGATCTAGGTTAGATTTGGATATGAATTCTAAGTTTTTAACCAGTCTAGAGAAAGGTTTATAGATGGGTTTGAATCCCCTAGTAGTGAATTCAAAAGATAGACCTACGAGTTGAGTGGGAGGAATAGTTACCTCATGTGTTTCCTAATTAAAAGGTTCCATTATTTTGGAAGGTAACTCCTTAGAAGGAGGTGTAGGCAAATTGGTTTCTTCCTTAGGAGTGCTTTCCAAAAGAAGAGTGGATTGTTGTATGATTGAAAAAAAGGTAGAATGGTGTTGGATGCCTCCTATGATGTGTATATCAAATGATAGGTTAATGACTCCAATACCTCAATAAGTGGAGTAAGAGAAAAGGTGATTTGGTCAATGGTTTTCATAGTAATGATTTTACTAAGAACCATATTGATCATATGGGCCTTGTGGGTATGAATAGATTCTACTTTGTTTTCATTATTGGCAAAAGGAGTGTGGTTAGGAAATGGTTATTTGAAGATGTCAAGTGATTGGTTTTGGGGTATATTGGGGTTATCCATCACAATTTCCACCTTATCAATGAGATTTTGGACAATGTTATTTAAGGTATTACACCTACTAACGTCATGTCTAATGACTTGATGGAAGGTGCATAATTCATTCTCCTTATACCAACTAGGTACATGATTAGAGGAATCAAATTGATATGAATGTTTGATCGAGGGAAGATGTATGATATTTTCCTTTAATAATTAATCCAACACTAAAACATATGACTCTATAAATGGAGTGAATTTCTTTTGGGTGTCGTAATTTGGGTTTATACTATTTTGATTAGAGGAGTTAGAGGAGTTGGGCAGGTAGAGGGGTGGTCTTAAGGATAACTGCATTTATAGTTACCTATTTTTTGGATTTAGTGTTGGTTTTATTTCCAATTTTGGAAAAGTAAGACTCATTTTATTTGAAGGTAGAGTTATTGTTTCTTAATTTTAACTTCCCCTCATCAATGTATATATTTTATATTTTTTATGCCATGGTAAAATCCTTTTCAAAGGTCCTAAAGCTCTAAACTCATAAGGTAGAAGAAATGTGTTTGGTACAAGGCCATGAAAAAATTTCAATCAGTTCATATTGTGGCAAAGAGAAAGAGAATTTATCATACTTCTCCAATGGGCTCTAAACTCGGTAATGGATTCATCATCAAATTTCCAAATGGAGTAGAGATCAGTGATGGAAACCCTCTTGGAGATGTTTATAAAAAAGTGATCTAAGAAAATTTGAGCTAGTTAGGTGAAAGAAAAGAGAGAGTTTTTTGGTTATGACACTCTACCAATATAGTGATGGACTAGATAGAGACATGGGGAAGGTATGAAGAAGGAAAGCATCATTTTAGGTAATCAAATAACATGATTTCTTAAATGTTCACAGGTGTTGTTGAGGGTCCTCCTTACTCTAAAACTTCAAAAGTTCCCATTAAGGAGGATATGTTCGAATGGGGATGGAAAATTGAATTGGTTCATTACAGATTTGGTCATGTGATACAATATAATGATCTCTAAAAATGGATGACTCCAAAGTAGTTATTTTGTCCATTAATATTTTGACAAGGTCATTTTGGTGTTGTGCATCCCCATAGTTTTAAGGTAGATTATGTTGGATTTGGGTAGGTACAACATATGTATAGTTGGTGAGGGGTTGAGATAATTCCACATATTGGTATGTGTACATGGGTGGTTAGGATGATGCCACATATGAATACATAGATATAGGTGGTTAGGTGGAAGGTAGAGGTACATACCCTTGTGGGTTAGGGATATAGCTTAGGTTTGGTTGGGTAGGAGGTATGGTTGGGTTAGTAGATAAAGGGTAGGTAGTAACTTTTGTATTGATAGGTGGAAGAGTAGAAGGTATGGGAATCACAAATATATGAAATGGAGTAGAGGTAGGTACATTTAAAATGAGGGGATTGGTGGAGACACTAGTAAAGGGTAATCCTATGGTAATGGAAGTACTAATGACCATGGGTTGAGTTGTTCCTATACTAGGAGGGTTGTTAGTTGGGAAAGAAGGTTATTGGTCATTACTTGGTTGAGTGGGTTGGTTTTGGATGGTGCTATCAGTAGGGTTATTAGTAGAGGATGATACCTAGGTGACTAAAGGTTGGGTGGAGATGGTGGAAACATAAGTGTCACCCATAAGGTGGGATGTTATGCCATAGGGTAGGTCAATAGGTGAAACTAAAGTAGGGGTATTGTGGGATATGGTGTTGAGTTAATTTTAGAGAGCTATGGGGTTTTTATCTAGAAAGGTGGTGAAATCCATATCACCTTGGGAAAATGTTTGAGCAATGGTAGGAATTTCAAAAGGATGTGGAGAACTCTATACATCTAAGATGTACTCCATGGATAAGGGAGAAGAGGAAAATGGATGATTAGGATGTGGTTCCTAATTTGCTTGGTTTCTTAGTTTTTGCCTAGTTAAAACCATGTAGATAAGGGAAAGAGGAAGATACAAACAATCTCACAACTCAAATAAAGATAATACAAGAAAAATTCAAGGAAATGAAAAACACACTAAAGCATATTAAATCCTAGGGTTCTTTTTAGTCTCTCTTATGGCTTATGCCTTAAGCTTTAATAATTACATGACTAAACTTGGCTTATAGAGTGGGTATTAGAAAAAAAGTCTAAGGTTGGTTTTAGGTTGTGTTTAGGCTCTCAAATGGATTTTTATTGGAAATCAGTATGTGGCTTGATGTTGGGGCCTACCCCCTTACTTCACACATCACAATGATAAGGGGGTCATGTGCTTAGCCAAGATATACTGATTTCCACAGATTATATTCAACCAAAGATATAATTTGGTTATCCCCTTCATGATGAAATCTAAATAGGATATTGAGGAAAGGCTACCATTAGGTGATGAAATACCAGTTGGGCCTTATGTCAATTCTTTTATGCTTGATTAAGTGTAAGTGGTTTGATCTTGTATGTGTGATAAGAGTGAAACTATGATTGATTCACTTGATTAATTAAGCTATGTGAGATAAAATAAGCAATCAAATAATGGATGCATTAAATTTTAAGATTAAAATGAAATTTTGATTTCATTATATGAACAAAAAACAAGGAGAATAAGTACGTAGATAAAACTATGAGCCCAAGAAAATAATCAAGGGTCCCATCGGGTGTGCCAAAATGTTTCATAGAAATTTCACTTATATTTTTTGGAATAAATATAAAAGAAACTTAAGAAGGGTATAATTAGTAGAACTTGATATGTTATTCATGCATTGATCTATATAGTTATAATTACTCTTCTTTGGCTTGGGAGGAATGACTTATAGATAAGAAAGAACTAAGGAAATGGTTGATTAATTAGATAGTAGGGTGGATTGCTTATCTATCTAGTTCTAAAAAGAATGGGCTCCCTTTGAGGTTGTCAATCCACACTTTTAAACAATCAATTTTTAGAAGAGAAATAGATTGCATAAATGAATAGATGAATTTGACCAATTACAACAATAACATATTGATATTAATGCTAAATGAATCAGGTATGGTCAAAAAATAGGGTGAGGCTTTGTGATCAGGTAGAGGGTCTATTTTTTTATTTGGTTGAGGTCTAGTGGGTTAAAATAGCTTGTTTTTTTATTTGTCACATAGTGATCATCAGTGGTTAGGGTGACCATCAGTAGTTGGGAAACCATTAGTGGTTATGGACCATTGACAGTTAGGGTGACCATTGATGGTTACTATGGGTTCTAGTTTGGTTCAAGAAATTGGTTTGATAAGGTTGTAGAATGGGAATTTGGAAAGTGTGTTTGGGCTAGGTTGGTATTGAAATAGAAACAAAGAAACTAATTAGTAAAAAAAAATACTTAGCTTGTTAGTTACTAGTTTAAATATGGTTAAAAGATCTTTTGGTGAATCTTAGAGCAATTTTGGTAGAGTAATGATACTTAGCTATTGGTTGATAGATGGAATCACTTTGAAAATATATCACACTTGTTAGTTCCCTAATTCATTGGAAGGATACATGTAAAAGGAACCATTGATGCAAGAGATCTTTAATTCTAGATATAGACGTTGATGGATTGATTGATCGATTGATTTTGGATCCCTTTCACCTCCTCCTCCTCTCTTTTTATAGGAAGTAAGGACAGGTGAAATAATAGGTTAATAACATGTTCAAAAATCAATTTAAATTTTAGATTTTTAATGCATTAGATCAAACACAACTTAGATAAGCTAAATATAAAAAGTAATATAGATTTTGATTGGAGTTGACTATTCAAGAAGTTAAAACCTAACCATCGGTGGTCAATCCTAACCATCAGTAGTTATGGTTATTGTTGATGAATGAGGGTAAGGTTAAGTTGGTCAAAATTTAGCTATGTAATATTAGTTAAATTTACTTAGGATTTTAGTTTAAAGGTTGTGAAAGAGTCCCTAGGGGGTCTTGAGATGGTTTATGGGTCAGTTCAAAGTCTAGAATCATCATGTATAGCTTTCTAGTGTCTACAATTATATCTATATTATATTAGTTATAATTATTATATGCATGTTTAATTTTATGTTTATTACCCCCATTTTGTGCCACATGCTTTGGTGAGCACAAGGTTATATTTTAATTTACTTTGTGAATAAGAAAATATAGGACCTATCTAGGGTTATTCTATGGTGTTGCTTAACTATAGGTTTTGGAACCCTATCTAGTGACATTATTGTGGTAAGGAAACCTTGATTAGTTTTGGCCAAAATATGCCTACATATGAAACTTTTTCCTAGATGTATTAGGGCACAATTCTAGATATTTCAATGACCTTTTACCCCCATGACTAGTCTCTTTCTAGTCCTAATTTGATGATCTAGTATAGTATCCTAAAATATCTTGGTGTAGTGTGAAGAGTTGTGTAGGGTCCTGATGTATTGGGTAATATAATGGTGGAGAGATAAAACAAACCTAATTACCCTACCTCATTTCCATTTCAATCTTTTTAAACACTTTAAACAAGTTTTAAGGTGAATTTGGAGATTTTGAGGAAAAGGCCTAGAAATAGGTCTTAAATTGCAAATGAAGGATATAGTTAGTTTCTATGGTGTTTGATAATTTATGGGTATTAATAAGGTTTTTACAAGGTGTCAAATATTATAATGGGACAAAAATGATGTCTAGAGAAGCTAATATGCCCAAAATACCCCCAAAAATGCATTAGATGACTTGAGGACCTTTTAATAGAAAATTTTAAGCAAAAATTGACTTTTGGAGAAGTAAAATTGGTTTTTAATTCCTTCCACTTAATTATGTATTTTCCCTATTTATACACCTTCAAAACCATTTGAAGTCATTTAGAGTGGAGGAGAGGAGTTCGAGAGCAAAAAGATGTATTTTGGAGCCTTTTAGAGCTTTGGCTGAATAGGTTTTTGAGGGTTTTGATTAATATATGGGTCAAAATATCATATTATATAATCCATGGTATTTATAATATCCTTTTTTATTCCTTCTAAATCACATCCAAACATAATAACTTATAGAGGTGAGGAAAACCTATTAGATGTAAACTAGGCATGAAATAGGTTTTGTACTATTAATGGAGGCCTAAACATTTCATAAGGTTTATATAAGGAATTAAATTTAATTTACATCATAATAAATCTTAAGCAATTCCTTTATTTCATATTCAATATTTTGGTTATACATGCTAAGTAAAAACTATTTTGGACAATCTTGTACAACTCTAAGAGAGCCTCAAGTTTTCACTCAGTATGATCAGGAAAGAGAGAGTTGGGTTATAATATTTTGGTTAATTATATGTAACCTATTATAGTTACAATTTATGGAATTCATGGTTTGGTTTATCCCTGCATATTTATGAACAACTGATAATAGTGCAGGGGTGTCTAGATGGCCTATTCATCCAGATAGGGTCCAGGTTTTCTTTTATTTCTTTGCTTTAGAATATCATGGAGAAGAATGATTTTTAATATGTTTTCTAAAATTATTGGACACAATTTTCATTTTTTTTAAATTTTATAATTCATATTTATGAGGAAGTTTTATGTGGAAGATGAAGTCCTTAGTGTAAAGGTTGTTTTGACGAATTCTATTGCTCGGAGTCTTGAGGAGTGAAAATAATGATCTGAATATATTTATTGATCAAGTAGTGATCATAAATGTAATTATAATTATTATATTGGTATCATGACCTCAAAATTATTATATTGGTATCATGAGATAGAGAGGTTGAGCCTCTAAGTCTTGTCTTGACATGTTTATAGCTGGATTGAGGTAATTTCAAAGATTTGAAGTATTGATTGTAGGGTTTGTACATATTGAGGAGTTTCATAGTGCATTTAACATCTAAATTTCACTCTAATACATTTGTTTTAATTACTCAAGGCCACTCTTGAGGTATTATACCCATATTCAGTTCATTTTAATCAATGTTTTACTATGTTGAATAAGATGGTTAGAAGTGTCCCCACAAACAGAGTTATGAGATAGGGTTATATGCACCTTGGATGGATTTGAAGACTTTTATCCAAAACTCAAAAGTTCTGGCTGATAAATATCACAATAACATAGAAATAACACAATAACAATGAATTCTCTGAGAAGAGATGTAGTATTACTCAAAATCGCAATACAGAAATATGCTTATCTCTGGGAAGAGATGTCTGTCTTCACATTTCGGGTTACCTATTCTTTTATACACAATTTGAAGGCATGGGAAGGATGTGGAAGGTCACCAATATCGAGGGAGATGAAGTGGTACGACTTCCAATATTTAAAACAATACCTAATTCAAGAAATTACTATTTTTAGAAACTTACTATTTTTAGACAGCACTATTAAAATTGAAATTTGAGGCACTTCCGTTGGGTTTTCTGGGGTCAAACTTCATTGAGCAGAGCTCAATGCCATTTCACGATGTTCCCCTCGTTCCTAGCTTTCCAACGGTTCAAACGGCGAGTCAATTGGAGCTACGGTGCAAAAGTTATGGCTCCCGGAAGTTCCGTCATCAATTGGGGTGGAACTGTCACCCGAATTGTCGCCTGAATTGATGCCTGGATCAACTCTTGAGGTATTATACCCATATTCAGTTCATTTTAATCAATGTTTTACTATGTTGAATAAGATGGTTAGAAGTTTCCCCACAAACAGAGTTATGAGATAGGGTTATATGCACCTTGGATGGATTTGAAGACTTTTAATATATTTTTCTCTAGTTTTAGGGTGTGAATAAATTCCTATTAATCATGATGTTTCATAAACCTCTAAAATAAATATATATACCTCATACAAAGCATAAAAGTTACTTCAAGGCAACTTTAACTTAACTTATTTGAAGTCATTCTTGACCCTACATAACTTCATGTTATGGATAGGATTATGAGACACTAGGCCAACCAAATAATCTTCTAATTATAATTTGGACTTATTATCAATGTTACAAGATAGGAAAAATGTGTTTGGTTGAGTAAGAAAGGAGTTTAAATGGTGTGTCAACCCAAATAATGGTGACTCAAAATTTTCAATGTGTACAATAGGTTTATGAAGGATATTAAAATGTACAATCTTGAGGTACATCAAGACTATAAAGAATCATGTTTTATGCCTTGAAAAATCATGGAGTTTTCTAATAAGGTTTTAATAGTATCTTCAATGGTGATAAGGGTTCTATCAGGCTATGAACTTCAAATTACATAGTAACAATATCATAAGACTCATAAATCACACCTACAACCATCATGAAGCATAATCAAGGGATTATAGGGGAGGTTTGAAAAACATAGGGGCTATAAGATATATATTTTTAAGGTTTTTTTACCAAACTATATTATAAATGTTACATGAATCAATGATAAATTCACAGAATTTTTTTTAGCCTTCTCAGGGTCTATAACCTACACACAATCCATACAAGTGTGAATTATGGTCACCTACAACTGAGTGTAGAAGATTATCTTAAGGGAGTATTGGTATAATATGTCATCATGATAGTGTGGAGGGTGAAGATAACTCAATTATAATGTCAATTCAACTTTTGTTTCTATGATAAATCTCCCACCTCCATAATGTTGTACTCAGTCAAGGTCACCACCTATAGGGTTTCCTAAGCAAACAAGAAACTCTGGCAATGGGATAGGTCATGAAGATGTATGAATAGTTATATGTAATACTTGAATATTCATTAATAATAAGGATGGACCATATGTTTTATTACATTTTTAGAATTCCTTATAATTTTTTGGCCTAATGGTGAAAACCATCACCTACATTCATCATGTTTTTTGCAATTGACAGAGTATGGTGGAGTAAAGGTAGATTTTAAAGGTGTAAGATTTATTAATGTTGTTTTAAAGAGTTAATTAAAACTTAAATAAGGAGATAAAGCCTTATAAAAATATTTAGAAGGTTCCTTGATACAAGATTATAATCCCAAAGTATAATTGTGCACCTATAGCCATCTTCAAGTATTATAAACACAATGATGGAGGTGAGGTTAGACAACATTGAAGTTAGTAGAATAGGATATAGATTTTTGTTTAATGAGGGCCATGAGACATTAAATAGTAAAAACAATTAGAATATGTGATGAAAAAATCCTAAAGCATGTCAATCAAATAGACTACTACAACCATCTTAGTGACTTTGAAAAGCTAAGAATGAGCTAAACTTAGTTTTGAATGGAGGGTAAACTTGAGGTTTATATATCATAATAAGATATCTGGAAAACTAATTTTAGATTATTTTTACATATATTAAAGGCTTAAGGTCAATTTTAAACCTTTGGATATAATTAAGGTGTTATAGACCTAAAATCTTAGTCATTTACCTTAAAGGACACGTATAACCATCTTTTTTGGCTTGGACAGTGGTATGAGGTTGAAGATTGATTCAAGGTGTTTGGAAAGAGAAAAGATTCATTCAAGGTTTTTAACCAAGGTGAAATCAATTAAAATATAATAAACCATTAAAGCAATTGGTTTTCATCTATAGGAGACTTGTGCTCAAGGTTTGAATATGAACAATGAAGACATAGTAGAGGAAGAGAAGATTGTGTGAATAATGAGAAAGTGTTTGGGTTAAATGAGGTCCATAAATGGTTTGGATATATAGAGGAGGGTAATATATACCTTTTATAGGCCATTTTTTGGTGGTGAAGGATATAAAAACCAAAGAGGTGGAGTTTAAACTTCACATATTCATACACAGTATTGTAAAGAGGGTACATAATTCTATATTTTAGTCAGTTCTAGGAAATTTATGATTGAATAAGGTATATAACCTAATTGGATATATGTATAAGGTCAATATACACTTTTATATGTTCATTTTTTCCCAAAAAACATCCCCAAACTCAAGAAATTTATTGTTGAAGGCTCTTAGCCTATACATGCCTGCACATTTAGCCTAACTAGGGTTTCTAACCAAAAAAACCCTATTTCTCAAGTTTGAACCTACGAAAAATTAAAAAAGGTATGTAATCACGTCCATTTTATCATGTGTAAAGTGAATCATAGGATTTTTTTTAATTTTGTATAGTATAGTGTGGATTTGAGGTTTAGGTAAGTGTGATAGGACTTAAGAGGCCTAATTGGAAGCATGCTAACAAAGGAAGTACCTTATAAGCTTGGATTCAAACCTTAAAACATTTTGGAATGTTGTAAGGAGATAGAGGGTGTTGTAAATGGCCTTAGGTCCTCAATAAGGTGGACATAATCTTCAAACAAGTAGGAAAACCTCAAAAAAGGGCTATAAGGGCTTGGTCAATTTAAGGAGGGTGAAGAGTGAAAATACATGGTGGAATGAGATTAAAAGTCTTAAAAGGGTTTGAAAAAGTGAAATGTGATAATTAAATATCATCCAAGTTGTTATATTTTCTTTATGAAGCCTATAGTGAGATTTGGTATGTTGAGCTAAGAAAAGAGTTTTTATAGAGTGGTTAGTGAATGAAGAAAGTCAAAGAAATGGACTAGAGAATGAGATGTGATAAGTAGGGGGAATGAATGATTTTAGAAGATTCTAAAGTTATTGAAACAAGGTTTAGTGACATATAATAAACCATATCATTGGCATGAAGGATATATAACCTAGTAAATAGTTTAAAGACATAAATGATAAGTTAATCCATGAGAATAAGTTAGGTTAGATCCTAAAAAATAATAAATTATAAAGGAGTTCTAATATGATGGTTTGAGCTTCAATATGTATTATATCCCACTCACCCCACACCTCTACAATGTTTATTGTCTCATAGAAGACTAGTTTAACTTCATCTATAGTCATCTTGATGATGTGGAAGGATAAGTTGTGTGAGATAATGGTGGGAGTTTAGGGATCTAAAGGGATCGATATTACCATAACGGGGGAGTCTCTTGAAATAGTTTCAAGATTTTCATTAGGATTTTAAATTAAAATCAAAGTGCACACAATCACTTACCTCATGATTTCCACCTACAACCTTCTCAAAGGGATATAGTCCTATCTCCAAGCATTGAAGGGTGAGAGCAAGTGGTCTATGAATGATTTTCATATTCAAATGAATAATTAATATTAATATGGAGGTATAAAATCATCAAGACAATGAATAAATGAACTTACATACCCCAAATCATCACCTACAACCAAGGGCATCACCTTGGATCACTCAAGCTTATATGCCAAAAAAGGACATAGTTCTTATTTAAGAGGTTCTCAAATAAAAATTAGGATAATATATAGGAAACCAATATGGGATTGGTTTTAAAACTCTTCAATTATCCTCAAAATTAAAATATAGTCTCCACCTACAACAAGAAATAGATATTCAGCTACAACCACCCTTATTTGGCTCAGATAGTGGCATAGGGTCAAGGTTGGTTCTAAGGCAAAGAGAATGGAATTTAAAGGTTAAATGTTGGTTTTTTAAGTCAACTAAATTTATGTGAGAGTTTTATTAATAATAAATGAGATGTAGATAAATCTCAAAACTCTTAAGATCAATCATGACACTCTAAGGCTTACAGAAGTTAACAATTAAAGATTTCTAGCTAGTCCTAAATAGAAAGATAAAAATAAAGTATGAACATTGAAAATATCTCAAGAAAATTCATATATAGACCTTAATATTCAAAATCAAAGAAGGAAACTTGATGGAGGTTTTGTTCATAAGTACTTATAATTGTCTAACATCTTGGTTGGGTCTAAGATGTCCATTAGCAGCCACCACTAGAACTAGGAGACATTTTTTATGTCTACATATTGGTGGACGGTTTTAAATATAATGAGAGTGTTTTCAAATATTAAGAATATGATTATAAGTCTATATACACCTATTAATAGGTGATCACACTTTAGGTTTAATGTAAACCATGCCCTTGAGGCCAAAACAAGCAGGTAGGCAATCTTGAGAGAGCATGGAGGTAAAAGTGAAACTTGAGAATAAAAATGAGGTCAAAGGAGATGGGAATTAATTTTAATAAATGTTTTTCAATACATAATATACTCATATAGGTTCTTCAATCCCTAAAACCTAGTGGTAAGACGAGAAGATAGTCTATGGGCCTAGAAGGTCTATATCAAATTGAGGCACATTCAAACCCTATCAATACAAGATGACACCTAATTGAAGTGTAAATAGATGTTAAACATTACATAAATTATTTTCAAGAAAATAATAAATGGAGAAAAATTCAATTTGGTCCTCAAGGAGAAACTCAAACTTTTCAAGCAACCTAGTTCAAGCCCCTTTTCAAATGCTTGTATCTTTCACCATGTAATGAGTTAGGGAAAATGATATTAGTATGTTTTTATTACCCATATGTAATTAAAATTATTTATGTATTTATTTTATTTTAGGTGTGGAGGTTTATGAACTATCATTAAAACTCCAGGTAGGTTATGGATGCATATATAACCCCAAAGCAAACTTTTTACATTCATAACTTTGCACTCGTTCTACATGGGATCCCAATATTTTAAAGGAAATTGAAAGCTTATATAGGCAAAATATTAATGAAAATAATTTATTTAATGGATACCTATATTTTACGAACAATCATTAAGAATGTAGGCCTGTATGAGCTGCCAAAAGATCCTTTTTGACCAGTTTTGGGTTTTTAAACTCACATGACCATGAAATGACCTAGAAACACTTAGAAACCACCTAGAAATATAGAGGACTCTCTAAATCTCCTATATATCCTATTTTACATAAGAAATTGGCATGTGTGGGTGCCTAAGAAGCCCAAAATAGCTTGAAATGACTATTTTTATAGGTCTTCAAAGAGAGAAAAGGTATAAATGCATGGAAGAGGAACAATGGGACTCAAATACCCATTATATGGCACTTTTATCTCTTCACAATGGATTTTAGGGTTCCTTGATAAGCTAAAAGGTCAAAAACCTATGTTTTTTAATAATTTATGAAATGTTGTAGGTTTAATGGAGTTTTCCACCACTGTTAAAGGTTTTGAAGATGTCATAAAACTTTTTTTTCTTCCTTATAGGAATAATATGGATGCATGGAAGTATCTTATAGGTATATAAGTGGTTCTCATGATGCCAAATAGCCTAAGGAATATGTTCAAGGGTAGTTGGTTGAACATGGTTCAATCTTGAAGACCTCCATTAAAGAAGTCCAAGGGATTTTTAGGTTTCATGGAGTATTTTATAGGTTGGAGGAGAAAACATGAGTGAAGACAAAATAAAACATAAAATCAAACACATAAGGTTAACCTTCAAAGTTAGTTGCAAGCGTAAAGTGCTAAGATCACTAACCATCATATCAAGTCCTTCTAGAAGCTAAGTGGAATGGGGCATATAAGTGTAATCGAGAGAGTTTGCAAGTTGGGAGAGCATCATCCTCCAAGATAGTGGAGTGTGACATCATCATCCTCAAAGTTTTTTGTCATCTAGTGCCTTTTTAGGCCAATGAGAAGGCTTGGAGACCATTTTGACCTTTGGAGGTTAATTTGATGAGAACGGATTAGTTATTAAATATTAATAATGTTGTTAATACTCCATGAAAGTTGGTTGAGTGAAATTTATTGAATTATAAGAGATTTTTTCTCCTTTCTTCCCTTTTCTCCTATATCTCCCTTGTCTTCCCCATTTTAAAGATATAATCCCATTTGAAAAGGTAAAACCCTATCAAAAAAATTTAAAATAGCCTTTGAAGTAATAAGACATCCTTATTTGCCTATCTCTTGCTTGCATCCAGTGTTATGGTCAATTTGTGTATGGTTTCTTTGTGGAAGGGTATCTTTCCTTTGTAATTATCCATTTTATTTCCTTTTTATAGGTTTTCCACCGTTATTGTAGGTATGGAACTTGCAATTTTTGGTCATTAGTTAATGTATTCTGTGAGTTTTATAATCCTCTATACTTCATCTCTTACCTGATGGGCCTACTTTTGAAAATATTGATGTAGAATGACCAATTGGGGAGATTGTGTGAGTGAGGGTTGTCTTTAAAATACATTATTGTTAGTTTCTTATAAATTGGAGTGTCTTTAATTTTAGTGCATCACCTTGTTTACATTTTTAAGTCATCCCTTGTAACGCTTTTATCTCTTTTCCAAGAAGAATTAGTATTTTAGGTGAGATACCAAGATGAACCAGCCTTCTCTAGAGGTTTAACCCCATCACAAGATACCCACTACCTACGTTTGATCACATTTTGTATCCATGAATGAGGAAGCTTGAATAACTCTCTCACAAGGGTGAAATTGTGGCAACACAATAGTTTTTGGCATGCTCAGTGGGACAAAATTTGAATAAGATTGATTGAGATTGATGCTAGTCTTGGTTCATTCATAGTAGTTGTTACATCTACACTCTCATCATCTGGTAACTCTAAATAAAACTCAACATTTTGGTGGTATAATAGTACCTATATTTTATTCCAAAGGTGAATACAAGATCATCTTTTTGAGGTATTCCTTTTGAATTTTTTGAATCACCTTTTAACTAAAAAAATATTAAGGTTTTCTAACACTCATCCCTATAAAGGAAACTTTCCTGCTAAACTAATTTCTAAGTCTAACTCTATGATAATATATTATTTTGGCCCTTTCACTACCATGGCTTCCCATAAAGCTTTGAATTTTATGGATTTCAATGTTCAAATTCCTTTAGACCTCAACAAATATGATCCTATCCCATTGGAAACCATTACGAGTGTGCCTTAATTCATCAAGATAATTCTACAACCCATTTTGAACACATTAGAGACATAGCCAACTTTTTCAATATACATGACATCAATGAAGAAAAGGTGAATATCAAGTTTTTGGTCATCTATTTCAAGGGTAAGGCCCTAGATTGGTATAAAAACCTTGCTCCTAAATCCATCACATTATGGGACTAGTTAATAGATGCTTTGTATAAGAGGTTTGAAGATAATAGTGATCACTTGTCACTTGCAGAAAAATTGACCACAATGAAGAGAGATCCTCATGATGTTATGTAGGATTTTAATAATAGGTTTTGAAATACATGGGATATGATAATAATATCTATCATAAATAATCATAAATATGTTTTCCTCTACTATATAAGAGCTCTCCATCGTGACATTATAGTGATGATATAGTCAATGGGGGAAACACACTACCAAATTCTTATGAGGTGGCAATCAAAGTAGAGAATAGCTTAATATAGGCTAGCAAGCTCACACCTAGGCCACCTAGGACCTTGTTTCACGAGATTAAATCTCCTCTTATGGTTATTCCTCCCATTTATACCATTCCTATTTTTCCAATACTTGTTATCATACGTGCATCAAAATAATAAAAAGTTTCATCTAGTTAGTTTAACTTTTAATAACTCAATAATATGTTTCTAATACCTTAGTCCTTATTTATAAAAACATTGAATAATAATTTGAGGGTTATATACCTTGTAATTATTCATTCAATCAAGCCATTGTCCCAAAGACTAAGTTTAAGTAGGCTTTCAATGATCAGTGGTAGTAGGATGCTAGTTATGGATTCAATCAAGATCTCATGGCTCAGAATATAGAAGTGCCTATGATGACAAAAATAGAATAGACTTAATAGGGCCAAGTACCTAATTAATTCATAAAATAATTGGGTTCTATAATGGTTAACTAGAAATAAGAGGAGTGTTATGTATTCAATTAGTAGGCTAGTTCTAGCCAAGAAAACATTCTTATGGTAGCCAACACAAGGTTCAAGATAAGGAAGATGGAGGGTAGCGAAGAATTAGTTAAATATTATTGTACTCTTACTCCATTACCATCAAATCCAATTGATCCTATTGCTTCCCAAAAAAATTAGTTACTCAAAAAAAATAGAACCAAGGAAACACCTTTGTATTCCAAAACTCACAAGTTTAAAAATATAGCTCTAGCTCACAAAGCACAAGTGAAGTTTGGTATTTTACACATCAAAATTGATGAGTAAATGAAGAAGTATTATTAAATTTTTTCAATTTAGGATATTATTTATATGCTTATTCAAGTGGATATCCTTCAATAAGGCTTGTCAAAAATTTGTGTTTTAGAGAATACACCAAGTAAGGAAAGTGTAGCTCTCACTAATGCAACCAAAGGAAATGAAGGAAAATAAAAAAAAAGTTATAAAAGCTCCTCCCTTATACCTTTATGTAATAATTGGTAACTCCTCGATACAAAACTTCACAATAGACAATGGAGCAAGTACTTCATTAATGCCAAAGTTAATAGTAGATTAGCTTGGTTTGAAGTATGAAGCCCAAACTAAGGTGGTTTATAAATTGAGATATCTTATACAAAAAAATATGGGATTATCAAAGTTATAAAATTGACCCTAAATGATGTTATTAGTGTTTTAGTGGCTCAGGATGTATTAGTTCTAGAGGTTCCTCCTCACTTTTCTCTATGCTTATTTAAAGACTTCACATCCAAAATTAGGGGTTACCTAGAAAAAAATTAGTCCTATATGGATTTTAGGATAAGGTATGGGACCAAGGTATCTATCAAGGTTGAGCCTATTTCCCAATTCCACATTGAGCCTTATGGGCTAAATAACCCAAACATCAATTGTACCATTCTAGATGAAGAATACCACCTTGTTGGTCAAGAAATACACACTCACTCTAAGGGGATACTTTATATGTTCTTAGATGAGTTTTGGAGTGAAAATCAACTACTTAATCCTTTGGTAGGTGGTGAATAAATATACATGGGAGTTTATTTCCTACATGAAGAGAATGAGTTCATGTCATCCTTCACCATGACACAAGGGGATACTAGTAGATTATGGAAGATGTTCTTTGATGGCTCAAGGAGCAAGCATGGATTAGGTTTAGGTGTAATTATAATATCTACCTCTAATGACAAATACTTTTTGGCATATAGGTTCCAATTTAGTTATTCTTATAATGTAGGTAAGTATGAGATCCTTATCCATGGTGTTCAATGGGATAATAAGAGGGGAAAATATTAGTTACAAGTATAAGATGATAGTGAGCTAATATCACATTAGGTGATATTGAGAGGATCATACTATAACAAATTAATGAAATACATGAAATAATAGATTTATATAATTAGCAAAAGTACCAAAAATATTATATTGATCACATGCCACTTCAAGGGGGCAACCTCCTTTGAGCAAGCTCGGTACAATAAATTTGGGGATGCCTTCACTAGCCTCAAAACTTACTTATATACTAAGTTTTATCTAAGAAATTTCTACTTCCCATGAATGTGGGATAAAAAAAATTCTCACAAGATGACTTAAAAATAATATGTGTCCATAGTAACTAATATACTAATAAAGAGAAGGGGTAACATAGGTTCTTAACATATCCTCCCTCTTAGAAAAAAATTTGTCCTTAAAGCTTTAGATGTGAAAATTGGTGTTGAATCCAAAATAGTGTTTCCCATGTTACATCTTATGGTTACATTCTATGCCACTGAATTAATACCTATGTATTGGATCAAGATCAAAGTTGGCATGTTCACCTATCTAAGATTGCCTCTAAATCAAGAAGGATGGATCATTCATTATCAAGTTTTGGTAAAATATTATGCACTCTAATTTTTGTGCCAAGAACTTTATTTAGATAAGAGACATGAAATATTTGGTGAACTCGAGAAGAAAGTGGGAGCTCTAAGTTATAAACAACTGACCCAATCTTCTAGAGAACCTTATATGGCTAATAGAACTTGGGATATAGCTTACAAAACCCTTTGATTTTTAGGAAGGATTTCTTGTATGACTATAGGAGAAGTAAAACTATATTACCTACTTGTAAAGTGTAATCAAAATGTTGATGATCAGATTGTTTTTTTATTTTATTTTGTGTAATATTAATATTGTCTTATAAAGTGTTAAGGATCTAATCCTAGGTTCAAAGAAGTATGTCAACCAATTAAACAAGTGAACTAATAGGGTTGTACAAAAGGATCACTGATGGTGCTTGACCATAGACTACTTCATATGGAGTCATTTTAGTTGAAGTGTGGTAGGAGGTATTATACCACCATTCAATGAGAGTGAACCACTTTTCCCACTGATGTTGTTGTTCTGAGGTAAATCAATGAAGGAAATTTTCCAAGCATTTGTTGATAATTTCAGTTTGGCCATCCATCTATGGATGATACCTAGAAATAATATTCAATTGGCTACTAGTGCATCAAAATAGTTATATCCAAAAATTTTTTGGTGAAGGTTATATCACAATCTAAGATAATGGAAGAAAGAATGCCATGAAGATGGAAAATCTAGTCCAAGAAAATTTGTGTGACTATAGAGGAGGTATAGGGATGGTTGAGGGCACAAAAATGACTATATTTGAAGAGGTAATCAACCACAACCAAGATCATTATTTTCCCTCCAAATTTAGGGAGACCCTTAATAAAATCCATAGAAATATCTATCTAAATCTTGGTAGGTATGGGCAAGGGTTAGAGTAACCTAGGAATGAATGTTGTTTCATCCTTGTTAGTAGGTATTACATTCAACCACCATCTATTGAATTAACTTTTTCATTTCCTTCCAAAATAAGTTACATCATGCCCATTCATAAGTTTTGAGAAACCCTAAGTGCCCTATGGATGGAAAAGCATGGAGTTCATAGAATATAGCCTACTGAAGATCTATGCTTTGGGGAAACACCAAATGACCCTTATATCATAAATAAGCACCACCCCAAGAATAATCCAATATAGTAGAGGGGTTAGTTACCAACTATTGAATTATTTGACATAATCAGGAGTCATTGATATACCCATATTGTACAAAATCCAACCAATTTAGAATAAGCATGGAAATAGATAAATGTGAAGCTTGGTCTATAAATGTGTGAGATAGAGCATAAGACACAATATTATCCTTACCCTTCTTTTAAGTGAACTCATAGTCATAAACCATGACTTTTCTGATTGATTTTTTTTTTATGGGGTGAGACATATTTTTTCAAGAAATAGTTTAGACTTTGGTGATCAGTTTTGATGTAAAAATGATTTCTTAGTATGTATGGTTGCCATTTCTATACTCCAAACAAAATGGCCATCATTTCCTTCTCATAAGTAGAGAGTAATAAATTATTTCCATAAAGGGATTTAATGGTGAACACAATGGGGTGTCTTTCTTGAAGGAGAATAATACCAAGTCCATTTTCATAAGAATCACTCTTGATTGTGAAGGTCTTATTAAAATATGGCATATCTAGAATAGGTGTAGTCAACATAGCTTGTTTCAATTATTCAAATTCATACTTATCAACTTATGTCCATATAAAATAATCCTTTTTCAACATAGTTGTTGATGGAGTTAAAATATTCTCGTAGTCCTTAACAAACTTTTGATAGTATCTAGTCTGCCCCAAGAAACCATGGAAGCTCTCAAGTGTCTGAGGATGAGGACAATTTGTTATGGAATCTATTTTTTTAGGATCCACCCAAACCTCTTAGGATAAAAAAATATTCCCAAGATATCCACTTCATCCTAGCCAAAATCACATTTAGACTATTTTGTACAGAGATGATGATCAAAGACAATTTGTAATGTGAGCTCTAGATGTTGGAGATGCTCATATCATGTTTTACTATAGATGAAGATATCATCAAAGAAGACTAGAATGAATTTCCATAGGTAGGGCTAGAATATTTTATTCATCAATGCCAAGAATGTTGAAAGAGCATAAGTGAGGCTAAAGGGAATGCATATAAAATCATAATGGCCATCATGCATGCAAAATTCTATCTTAAGGATATCATCTTTATAAAGTTGGATCTAGTGATATCTAGAGTGGAGATCCAACTTGGAGAAAATTTGAGTGCCATTAAATTCATTAAGAAGCTCATCAATGATAGGGATCAAGAAAATTTCCTTGATTTTGATATGATTAAGTACATATAAGTCAATGCAAAGGTTCCATGACCCATATTTTTTCTAGACAAGGAGAATCGGGGAAGAATATGGGCTAGTACTGGGGTGAATAATGCCTTTCTTTAGTTAGTCTTGAATGAGCATCTCAATCTCAATATTTTTTTGAAATGGGTAGTGGTAGGGTCTAATGTTGAGAGGAATACTTCTAAGAAGGAGTTAAATATGGTGTTCCTTTGGCCATGAAGGTGGAAATCTCATTAGTTTGGCAAAGACACATACATACATATGCATAACAATTTTTAGATGAAAAGGACTAGTGAAGACCATTGATGGTTATTTTGAACGGAATGGAGATGGGAAATGACATTGTGTAAATTCTTCTTAAGAATATTTTCCATGTGATGTGAACTTATAATCTTAAGAGACCCTAGGTGTAAGCCTTTCCATGTGTATTTTTTCCATTATCTACAAATTGCATCCAAAGTTTAGAAAAATCCCATAAGATGGGTCCAAGTGTGTATAACCATTGGGCTCCCAAAATAACATGACATCCACATAAGGGCAAGGTAAACATGTCATATCACAAATTATAATCTCCAATAGAGATATGCACATTTAAATAGTTCCCTTTGCAAGGTAATGTCCCCCAATTGGCAATAATGACCTAAATGTTGGAGTAAGATAATCAGCCTATTTGGTGATCTAAGGGTCAATAAAGTTATGAGTGCTACTTGAATCAATAAGTATTATGAGAGGGATATTCTTGAAGTAACCCTTGACCCATATATTTTATGGGGTGGTGACTCCTACTAAGGCATGGAGAGAGATCTCTAGTTGGTTTTCCTAAGAAATAGGTTCCATAATCAACAAAGCTTATTATAGATGATCTGATGTATTGTAATAATCTTCTAAAACATTAGTTTTAGGTAGAGAGTCTACATTTAGTAGGTAAATTTGTTTCTCAACATATCAATGTCTTTGAGTTAATTTATCATCATAATTATAACATAGTCCTTTTTCTCTATGTTCTCACATCTCTTCTTTAGTCAAATGCTTTATAGGAGTGGTTTTGAGGGTTGGCATTGATTAAGATCATTATGGAGTTGTATTTTTGAATGAATAAAAAATTGATTTGAATTGTTGTTGAGTTGTGATATTTTCCTCTACCAACTTATCCAACCCTAGGGATTCCATCGTCATGTTAGGTCTAAACATTTTGACCTTAGATTGAATTGTATTCCTTTGTCCACTAAAAAAAAATCCTAAAGAATTCATTAGCCAATACCTCTTGATGATTGGCTAGTTTTTCAAATTTTATTTGATATTATCTCATGGCTCTTATTTGGAAAATTTTATTGAGTGCTCGAGCGAAGTCATCAAAAGCACTCAAACCAAACCACTTTAAAATTAGGGTTTAAATACCAATCTATATGGGCTCATAATGAGCCATAGTATACCAATGATACTACTAAAGGGATTCATGTTACAAGTAAAAGGATGAAAGTGGGACCTTGTTGGTATCAAAAGCATTATACAAACTAAAATATTACTCTACCTGCTAGAGCCATATAGTCAAATTTGTACCATTGAATTGAGGACAATAAAACTTCAATCCATAAAAACTACTGGATGAAAAAAACCTATTGTTTAAAGAGGACTATGGATGATGTCTATTGTTCAAGGTAGTATGTTGAAAATTGATGTCAAGAATATTTCATCAAGATCTTTGATTTCGGTCTTAAGGGTGACAATTTCATCCTCCATGTTTTTTTCTCCCGTTCGAGTTAATACCATGACCAGAATAAGAGATTTTTTTTAAAAAATGGGTAGGAAAACTAGAGTTAAGACATGTTTAGTAATTAATGTTTTTTAATTTGGGTGAAATGAGAAGGGGTAAAGGTACTTTTCCAAAAAGAATTACATAGTGAGAGTATGATTGATGAAGGTGAGAGAAATTTCAGAGGTGAAAATGGAAAAACTAGAAAATTTATTGAAGAGAGACAAAGAATCATAAAAGGGAGATGAACACTATGGAAAACTTTAGAAGCAAATAGGCAAAAAATTAGAAGTTGTGGAAAATCTTAAGAAAAAAGAAAATTAAGATTCGCAAAAATTAGGAGTGGAATTGGGATATGGGACCTCAAAGAAGAAAATGTGGAGAATGGAATTTTAGGTATTTGAATAAAGTTTGGGGATAAAAAAGGCTACAAATGGAGAGAGATGGAAAAAAAATTAAGTGGTTTTTGGTTTCTACTTTCTATCAAATGTCTAGCTGCAAGTCATATGAGAGTCTTCTAATACTCTGTTGATAGTTTTATGAAACTAATAGGATGAAGATTTTATAGTTTCTATTTTATTTCAACTATTTGAATGCAAGTCCTCTAAGAGTATTTTGATACTCTATTGATTTTTTTATGGTCTATTAGAAATATTCTAAAATTGATAGAAATAGGCCCTAAGTTTCAATGACTATCTAAGGTTATAAAGATATCTTTCTGACCAAAAATTTCATTGAAGTGAGTACCACTCTCCAAAAAAAGTTTGGCCATAGATTTACCCCTAAGTGATAGCTCTTTTTTTTCCTCATGGGTGGGAACTAGTCAATGAAGAAGGGTCTGTTGCCCATTTAATTGGTAGGTCCTCTCAATGGGCCAAAAACTTTAGGGTTCTTGTGGTAATCCTCATAATGAATTTTAGGTCTTTCACCCAAGCACTTCTAATAGTTATGTGGATAGGTTTTTACCCTGTTATAAAATAGATTATTATAATATATAAAAATACTTAAATGAATTATGTAGTAGAATGGAATTAAGAATTAAAAAAAAATACTTAAATAAATTAAGCAACTGAAACAACCCAGCTAGTTGTTTTTAGAAAAACTAGTAATTTATTTTTAAACTAAATATTGAACATTCATTCAACCATAGTTTCTAAAATACTTTAGTCAATCATAAAATTATAAATTTCAAGCAGTAACAGTTCAACATTCCAATACTATAAGCAATAATAAAATATAAGATAGAGAAAATTACAATCTCATATGGGACATTAACACAATCTAAATTATCAAAATAAGTATTGGTAAAAATTCAACCCATTATATGGATTATTATGTTATGAAATCTACCCTAACCTACCCTAAGGATCTAGACTTGATCCCCCACTACAATCTTAGGTAGTCTACATATCTACTCCTCAAAATTAGGGTCTGATGTAGTTCTCCTTTCAATTGTGATGGTCTCCTCCATGATACATCACCACTAAAGGGATTGGAACTCTAAACAAAAAAAGAACAAACTACTCATGACACATATGAGCTTCTAAAGCTTTGGGCTAATGCCATAGCTCAGTGGCATACTCTAGCATAACATCTTGTTAATCCAAGATTGTGTGCTTACCCAAACACTCCCACATATAAGCCTAGATATAAACAATGATAAAGGAATCCACATTCATATTTCCATAAAAAATCACATGTTAGAAATAGCTAAGTATAAAAATACAAAGTAAGTCATAAAATACATAATAGCTAAACCTATCATTCATTTATACTCTCAATATTGTATGTATGTAAACATGTTGTCTTGCTAACTGCGATGAATATACTATGCATGTAATAACCAAAAAACTCATTAGATAAAATCAATCTAGGTGAGAGTCCAAACACATAGCTATAATATGTACCACCTAATTATATACATCTAATCTAAAGTATCTTATGATATTCCATACTATCATAGTTCATGATTACTCTACCCAAAAAATAATAACCATAACATCAATATTAATATAGGTATGGGTCAAGACGTAATGAATATAGTATGTACCAATTGGGTAATTTTCATACTATAAATATCTATGACATCCCATACTATCATAGGTATTTGTGTTTGAGTGTCTGACTCAACACCAACAACAATCTTACACCCAACTATAATAATAAAGTAAGTCAAAATTGTACTATCTAAGTATATCTTCAATAACAATCCGAAGAGAACCTAATCTCTAGGTACACCTCATGATGCACTATGTTACTATATAAATGCCTATTCACTTGCACAGTTAACTTCCTCAAAATATACCACCTAAAATATTTCATCCTTTTAAGATGTTACACACTTGATCCTATCAACAAGTTTGCATAACAATACTATGCCTTAAAATGGCTATTTACTTTCACTAGAATTTATAGAAAAAGTCATACTAAGGAATACCTATCAAGGTTATTTTCTTATTCCCATGATCATTCCCTAAACTAATATACATATCTGTAATGTCTACTACATGCACATAATCAGGGATAGATGTAGTTCTACCAAAACTACTAAAGGTAAAAATGTTTACTCAATAGTATTTTCACACTAGTGCATGTAAGGAAGTAAGTATAAATACATTCATTAATTATAGAGAGAAGACTTAATGGTTTTTACAACACTATATCTTACATCAAATATGTATAAGCTAAGACTATTGATGTCCAACATCATGATTGTGTCTTCCTATCTGCCACACTATGAATTTTAACTACATACAAAAGGGTATCAAATAGTTTGTATACCGCTAAGTAAATCCAATTCATAATATTATCTTCTCAGGTTTAATATATACATATAGATGGGTTACATATCCATGGAGTAAGTATGCCATGGTTCTTTATTTTAGATACCTTACATAACCATACCATCTAGGTATGAGTATCAAGGGACTTTAACATCATGCTTGCAATATAAAATATCAATCAATACTACTTGATATGCTAGTATAGCCATGTGTTGTAAGATTCTAATACATAATGTATATCATAAATAAAAATACATTTCAACTATGATATCTCATAATATGTAAATTATAGCTATGAATTGACAATGTTAATCTAAAATTAATTTGTTCAAAGTTTTTAAATAACATATGATCATCTGGATCATTCAAATTCATAACACATCAATTGATCAAGTTATCCATACCCATTATTGGTGATGCTAGCTAGGTTTGACAGATCATCTCACTACTTAGGTGGTATCATCAATGCGGGCTCCATAATAAACATAACAAATATATAATACAAAGCATAGGGTTAGCAAATGGGTAAACTAATCTAAGGATTATTAACATATACATGTAATATCTGATGTAATAAGCATACATTGACAAAACCATGCCAACCAAATATGACAACAAAAGTCTATATTAACTTATCTACAATAGATAATTCAAGCATAATTAAATTATTTATATAGAAGAAGTACATTTAAAGAACAAATATTTATTAGACATTTTCCAGAATAGTTAAGCTTGGTTGGAGTAATTATGTTTTGGTTCTCGATTTAAGATTCCTTACATAACCATACCATCTAGGTATGTGTATCAAGGGACTTTAACATCATGTATGCAATATCAAATATCAATAATTACTGATTGATATGATAATACACCCATGTGCTGTAAGATTATACTAAATAATGTGTATCATAAAGAAAAAAACATTTCAACTGTAATATCACACAATATACAAATCATACATATGAATTGGCAATGTTAATCTAACATTACTTTGTCCAAAGTTTTAAAATAGCATATGATCATCTGGATCAATCAAATTCATAACACATCACTTGATCAGGTTATCCATACCCATCATTGGTGATGCTAGCCAAGATTAAGAGATCATTTCACTGCTTGGGTAGTATCATCATTATAGGATCCATAATAAACATAACAGATATATAATCCAAAGCATAGGCTTACCAAATGGGTAAAATAATATAAAGATCATTAACATATACATGTAATATCTAATGTAATTGTTTCTATGCAAAATTGCTTTCTACATTCAAAAGAAGAAATAAGAAACTAAGGAAATGGTCAAGGCTAGAAGTACCTGATAAAGTCGTGCGCACCGAAATCAGACATTGGAAGATTCTCCTCTTTGGCTGTGGAGGAATGACACCTGCGAAGAAAAATCTAAAACATGAAAAAATGTTAGTCAAAGGATATGGTGGGCTGTCAGGCAAACGCCTGATCCCGAAAGTATGAAGACTTCCTAGAAGGATATCAACCCACTGATAAAAAAGCAGAATATTGGACGAAAGTAGATAATAATGATAGAAATAAATGACAAAAAATAAAGGTGTGTACCTGATATGTAGCACTGTTCTGCACAGTCCCCGGCGTCGGTCTCTGTGGTGCCGGCATCGGTCAGGGAAGGTGCCAACGTCGGTTAAGGTGCCGTCGTCAGTCGGGGTAGTGACCAGCGTCGGTAGGGGCAGGTTCTGGACAGAGTCTGAACAGGTTCAGGACAGGGTCTGAGAGAGTCGGGACAGGGTCTGGGCAAGGTCTGAGAGAGTCAGGACAGGGTCTGGACAAGGTCTGAGAGAGTCGGGACAGGGGCAGGGATGTAAACAAGGGATGTTGGGTCTGAATAGAGTCTGGGGGTTTTAGTCTAGACAGAGGCAGGGATATAAACGAGAGATGCTGGGTCTGTGGTTTGAAGAATCAGGATGATAGAACTGATAAAGAATAACCAAGGAAGAAATAAAACAAACAGAATAAATACTTACCTACCAGAAGATGCGATGAAAGCCATAGTTGGAGTTATCTATGCAGTGCCAGATTGAATGCAGATTGGTTGATGCCGAGAGTGGGTTGATGCCGAGAGTGTTGATGTCAGAGTTCACAGGTTGGTTGAATGATTGCTCGGGTTTCGATTGATCAGCAAAAAATGGTCAAATAGCATTCGGGATAGCCTCTCGAATGGTTGGCAGACGCTGATGAAGGCAAGAGACGGTTCCAGAGATGGTTCGTCAACCGTTTCGGGAAACCGAATGATAACTGATAACGGATAATGGCAAGGTGACCGACGTCGGTAGGATTGCCGACGTCGGCCGATAGGTGACCGACGTCGGTGACATCGGCCAGGTAAAGACCGTCGTCGGCAGATGCATAATGGGGATAGAGTCTAACTTTAGCTCTATGCTCATTTTTACATGCTACCAGGGTTAAGGTTGGTGGAACAAGTGATCGACAAGGGTTAAATAGGTGAAGAAGAATAAGACGGGGAATGACTAGGGGAGTCGACACGATTTTGGTGTCTACATTTGCCCCTTTTTGTCTTGTTGGTTGTTCTGGACGAACTGCAAGACAAAAATAGGAGTGATTGCCCCAGGTGAGGGATAAGGTTGATTTTGTCTTGTTGGTTGTTCGAATGAACTGCAAGACAAAAACAGGAAGCGGATTGCCCCGATTATGGATAAGGTATTCCCCCTCAAAGTAGGAGTCAAGGGAAGGGAACTGGGAATCGGGTGCTGATTTGATAAAGAGTGGATGAAAAAGGGGTGAGGGTGAACGCGGCAAAGGTCGTGATTGCGTGCATACCACTGCACGAGATGGTTAGGTCAAAGTGTCACAGGTCAAGGGTCGAAGAGTGCCAAAATTGAAGTAACCAGGCCTCAGCATTTAGTCATCTGCTGATCGGTTTACTCAATCTAAGCTAAAGCTCCAAATGGTCGTCATGTTCCAGGTATCCCAGGCTCAAGAAGTGCTCCTAGAAACATGAAAAAGTCACAAGCAGTGTGGATCAACCGGCTTGCGATCCTATACTTGTGAGGGTCCAAAAAAGGTCTACGCACAAGTCTACTAACCAGTCATGAGGTAGCATACATGCAAAAACAACCAAGGCAACAATGTCTTGGAAGTGGTCAAGGGTCGAAGGAGGTAAGCATGATCTCCAATGGTTGGTGGTCGATGGATGGATGAATGGACGAAAGGATGCGGCCGAGCTAACCCCAGAAGATCCCATGTCAACTGAGTGCTGCCTACATAGCCCTAGTGATAGGGCCTCAGGCCGATGTAGTTCTCCCTAGAAGGGAGGGAGGGTCAAAGGGATAAAAATGGGTCGTGGTGAAGGGCAAGGTTATGGTTAAAAGAAGGCAAGAAGGTTTGTCCATCAGAGAGATGAACAAATGAGAATGGTCGAGCTAACCCCAGAAGACAGTCGTGTCATCTGAGTGCTGCCTACATAGCCCCTGTGGAAGGGCCTCAGACCAATGTAGTTCAGACAAAGGGTCCAAGTGGTAGACAGGTGGTTAAAATGGTTGATAGATTGGTCTTGGTTATGAGGAAATGATGAGGAAAAAAGATGTTGCAGCCTTTTCCAAATGGTGTATTCTGCAACATTGGTTGAGGGGTTTTTCATCCCTAGCAATATTCCATATTCATGATGGATGTATGCTAAAAATGAATTGAGGTCAATTTATGCTTCAACAAGTATTGGTTTATGCTGAACATAAATTGTGGTGGGTCGATAGTTTCCATGTGTATTGGTGTCCATAGAAACTAGGGTGAATAGGCTAGGTCATGTTGATGGTCTGAAAAGAGAGTTGATTTGAGTCGATTGACAAGTGATGAAGGTGAATGTGACCAAAGTGTAGAAGAAGTGAAAAGCATATTGCTCTTGCATTGACAAGGACCAGAAAGGGAGCATAGATAGGGGTTATTAGAACAAAAGCCCGGTTCATGCATTACGTCGTTGACCAGTGTTGTGTTAGAGCGGTAATCGAATCACTTTGACATTAAAGTGAGCTCGAAGTCCCTTGAGCAGGTAATAGGAGGAGGATAGGGTAACCCAGTTTTAAGAGCAGGAATAACCTTGCCCCTTTTTATAGGAGACCCTGAGACAACTACAAGCCAAGTCCATGACCCTTTTTTTTTTTTTTTTTTTTTTTTTTGGGGTGAACTGATCGATGCGAGAAGTCCACAGAGAGATGTCATTTGCTTGGTGGTCAAGTTGTGAAGCTGATCAATGCGAGAAGCTTCTAAAATAATGTTGTTTATTGCCAGATTAGTCATAGCCATCCTTCGAGGGAGTGGTCTAGATTTTTGTTTAATATAAAGGCTTTTGAATAGCTGTCCTTCGAGGGAGCAGTCTATTTATTACAGCAATGATAGTACAGCTATCCTTCGAGGGAGCAGTCTATTTTTTTGATTTTGATATTGATATAGTGACCATGGATATGTTTTGACATCTTGATTTGTTTTTATAGAAGTGTGGGTCATGGACAAGACTGTAGAAGTTCAAGGACTCCCTTTTATTAGGACAAAGCATCCATACATCATAAAAGGGTTATAGGAATTGTTAAGAGGAATAGGGCTGAAAGGAAGTAGGATGAAGAGGAATGGGGATTGCTCAAGGGACGAGCTCAAGTTAAGTGTCAAGTGGATGAATACTCGACTAGCAGTAGAACTGTCGCAGATGCAATGTATTAAGAGGCTCAGGTTCTAGGCGTCCATCAAGAGAAGACAGACGGTAAGTCCCTGATCCATACTTGTGCGTGATAATAAAAGGTCCGAGCTAATTAGGAGCAAACTTGCCTCATTTACTTCGCTCCATATTGGTCACGTGTTGATTCTCTTTGAGGATGAGGTCTCCGATGTTGAAATCTCGTTCTCACAGATTTTTGTCATAGGCGCGCTTGATGCGATGTTGATAGACATGGAGATGATTAAGGGCAGCAAGACGGTGTTCGTCAAGTAACTCAAGTTGAGCTAAGCGATCTTGACGAAATTCATCGTTGGAAAGGATATCATGTAGAGAAATGTGGAGAGACGGGATCTGTACTTCAAGAGTTAAAACAGCCTCTATTCCATACACGAGAGAAAAAGGGGTAGCACCCGTAGAGGTTCAGATGCTAGTGCGGTAAGCCCACAAAGTGAAGGGAATGTGAATGTGCCAATCCTTGTCTGTGTCACTGACCACTTTCATGAGAATTTTGGTGAGAATTTTGTTGGAAGCCTCGGCCTGCCCATTTGCTTGTGGGTAGTAAGGCGAAGAGAAACTGAGTTTGATGCCGAAGGAGTCGCATAGCTTTTGGACAGTTTTGTTTTGAAGGACTTGCCGTTATCAGTGATAATTTTATGAGGGACACCGAAACGATAGATGATGTGGGTGTTGATGAAGTCGACAATCTTATCAGCTTTTGTGGAGACGAGAGGAATGGCTTCCACCCACTTGGTGAAATATTCAGTGGCTGTGATGATGGATTGATGACGAAGAGACAAATGAGGGTTAATCTCACCGATGAGATCTAAACCCCACTGAGAAAAAGGCCAGAAATCCTGAGCAATTTGTAAGGCATGACTGGGGAGATGAAGCAAGTTAGAGTGCTGCTGACACTTGATGCAACACCGAACATAGTCGCTACAGTCTTGATGAAGGGTAGGCCAATAATAGCCCAGATGAAGGATGCACTTGGCAACCAAATTTCCACTGAAATGTCTGCCACAAATCCCGTCGTGGACTTGTTGAATGGCATGAGAGGCTTCAGTGGAGGTGAGACAGCGAAGAAGGAGGCCGTCGAAGCCTCGCTTATAGAGAAGACCCCCTAGCATGGTATAGCGAGCAGTACGCTTGATAAAAGCTCATCGTGCATTACTAGAGAGGTTGGGAGGAATGATAGAGAGAGATAAGAAGTCCACAAGTTGCTTATACCAAGCATCTTGTGGGCTAGGATCTATAGTGTTGACATGATGAATGTGAGGAGAGATATATGAAGGCAACGGCACATGATGCACCGTGACAAAAATTCTAGATGCAGATGAGGAAGATGGGATATGGGAAGCGAGAGAAGCCATGGTGTCAGCAAACTTATTCATGGATCGAGGAACAGTCTGCAAGAGGAAATGGTCGAAAGATGTAAGGAGAATGTCAACACGGTTTTTGTACCTTTGCAAAATTTCATTTTTACAGAGGTATGAACTGTTGACCTGATTGACGATGAGCTGCGAGTCACCGAAGATGTTGATGGACTTGATGCTAAGAGAGAGGGCGGTCTAAAGTCCCAAAATTAAGGCCTCGTATTCGGCCATATTATTGGTACAATCAAAGTCAAGTTTAAAAGACAAAGGCATGGGCTCCCCTTCGAGTGGGATGAGAATGACCCCAGCACCTCCACCTAGTTGACATTTGGATCTGTCAAAGAACATAGTCATCTGATAGGTGGTGTCGTCAGAGGAAAGTGCAGTGATAGACTCGTCAGGGAACTCACACTACAAAGGTTGATTGTCAGGAATAGGGGCATCTGCTAGTTGATCAGTGATGGTTTTCCCCTTGATAGATTTCTGCTGGATGAATTCGAGATCGAACTCAGCAAGTAGCATGAGCCACCGAGCCATACGTTGATTCTGATATGGCTTGGAGTGCATATACTTGAGAGGGTCGGTGTGGGTGATGACAAAAGTTTTGTGACTGAGAAGATAGTGGCGAAGCTTAGTAGCAGCAAAGACTAACGCCAAATAGAGTTTCTCGATATGGGTATACCGAGTTTCATAGTCGACCAGTGTTCGGCTGATATAATAAATGGCTTGCTCACGGTGATGCTCATCTCGGTGCGCGATCATGGCACCTAACAAATGGTGAGTGGCTGAGATATAAAGGTAGAAGGGTTGGTCGTCTTTAGGTGGAATGAGAACTGGTGGAGAAACTAGATAGCGTTTTAAGGCTTCAAAAGCCTCTTGACAGTCCTTATCCCATGTAAAAATGACATCCTTCTTAAAGAGATGATGAAAAGGTTGGCAGCAGTCAAAAAGCTGTGAGATGAAGCGACGAATGGACTGGAGCTTGCCTTGCAAACTGTGAAGCTGCTTGAGATTGGTCAGGGGAGGCATTTCGAGGATAGCACGAATCTTGGCGGGATCTATCTCGATGCCACAGAAGGAAATGATGAAGCCGAGAAGCTTGCCAGAGAGGACCCCAAAGACACATTTCTTGGGGTTAAGACAGACATTGTACTGAAGAAGATGAGAAAAGATGATGTTGAGAATGGTCAGATGGTCATGGCAAAATTTGGACTTGCCGAGCAGGTCATCCACATAATCCTCCATGATTTTGTGGAGGAGATCGTGGAAAATGTAGGTCATGACATGCTGATAAGTGGCGCCTGCATTCTTCAAGCCGAAAGGCATGACTCGATAGCAAAAAGTCCCCCATGGGGTGATGAAAGTAGTCTTGTGCTGATCTTCCAGAGCAATCAGGATTTGATTGTAACCTGAAAACCCGTCCATAAGAGATAGCATCTCATGGCCGGCCGTAAGATCAACGAGCTGGTCGATGTTAGGAAGAGGAAAGTCATCTTTAGGACAGGCTAGATTAAGGTCACGATAGTCTGTGCAGATTCGAATCCCCCCAGTTGCCTTGGTGACTGGGACGATGTTAGAGACCCACTGTGGATAATCAATGGGCTGGATGAAGGAGACAGAAAGGAGACGCTGAAGCTCCTCCTTGACAAGGAGGGCAATGCGAGGATGCATCTTTCGAAGCTTTTGCCTGACAGGCTTAGCCTCTGGTTTGGTGACAATGTTATGGGTAACAATGGTGGGGTCGATGCCAGGCATATCACTGTAAGTCCAAGCAAAGGCCTTGCTATGGTCAGAGAGGAACTGGGTATAGTCAAGCTGCTCCTGAGCATCTAAAGATTGGCCAATCTTTAAGACATGAGGAACATCAGAAGAAGGAAGGTTGATGTCAATGGTTGATTCATTTAACATAACCTGGGTCTCAGAAGGGAGGGAGCGCTGGATGAAAGAATCATCAGCGCCCATGTAAGAAAGAATGGCGTCATCATCAACACAGTGAACAGTGTGAATGGTTGCCGACTCATCTTCGATCATGCTGGGAAGAATGAGAGGGAGAGACTTGGATACCCCATTGAGCTGATAAGTCAAGGGGTCCAGGCGGATGGTGTTTATGGAAAAAAACTAGGAGGAATGGAAACCACTGACTCCATAGGTGAAGGTGGCGAAATAGGCGAGTGTGGAGGAGATTGGTCAAGGATTGGTTCAGGATAAAGGTCTACAGGGTCTTGAGTGGGGTCGTGATATCCCAGACCATACCATTTCTTGGCATCGTCATCATTGAGTAGTTGGATAGGCTGATGGGAGCCCTGCTCATAGCGTCCGAAACCAAAACCCTTCCATGCACACCTGTAAAGGTAAGTATGTGCAAAGGCGGGGTTGCCAAGAAATGAAAAATCTGATGTGAAAGGTTGGGGTGAAGAAAGAGGAGTACCGTCAGTAGGAGCTTGATTAAGCCCTCCATAGACGAGGTTGGTGCAGAGGTGAGGGGGACCATAAGGTATGATCATCCCAATCCGATGGTCGTAGTTGGGGCTATGATGAAGGCGTCCATACTCTTGCGGAGTTTGGAACATGTCTAAAGCCAGCAAGCGATACTCTCCCAATGAAAGTATTTGGAAGATGTCTTCCATGGGGTCTGTGGTTGTCGCTTGAAGGGGAGGTGTAAGGGCGACCGCCTGTTGTGAACTGGTCGAAGCTTCCGCGGATGGAGGTGGTGCCGGGGTTAATGGCTTGATAGGAATGAGGACATCGTTTGGATGGTAGGTGGTATTGCATGTTTTGAAAGGTGAAGGGTCAGCGGGAATGGTGTGGACTTGTCCGTCATGCTCAAACTTCACACAACGGTGCAGGGTGGAGGGGACACAGGCCATGGCACGGATCCAGGGTCGGCCCAGCAAGATGTTGTATTGGAACTCTCCTTCGATGATGTAGAAGAGCTCCAGGACTGTCCGTGGACCAACGCGAATATGAAGGATGACTGTGCCAATGGTCATGGCAGTAGTGTCATTAAAAGAGCGCAAGATCGCGTCAGTTTTGGAGACGCAATTCTTGGGAAGAGCCAACTGATCAAAGGCATGGGTGGAGATGATGTTGATGCTAGCACCCCCGTCGATCATAACGCGTTTAATGCGTGTCCGATCGATATAGGCAGTGATGAAGAGGGTGGCATCCTGATCTTCCATGTTGGATGTGGGAATCTCTGAATCACTGAATGTTATGGAGACAATAGGGGCTAAGGAGTGGACAAGGGCAGCAAGTGGTTGGGGGTCCTCAGGTTAGACCTCTGCTGCCTGCAGGGCTTGGATGAGGGCCTGACAATGTTGGGGTGAGGTTTGGATGAGATTGTAGAGGGACATCTTCACAGGTGTCTGGTGAAGCTGTTTCAACATGGAGTCGTGGATTGGTCCGGAAGAAGAAGAAGAAGAAGAGGGTTGAGGTGCGCCAAGGATAGAAATCTTAGGCTTAGGCGGTTGAGGTGGATTGACAAAAGGATAGGTCCAAGGAATGGTGGCTTTTTCTTTCGCCTTGTCCTTTTGTGACCTAATGGTGATGTGAATGGCATTAATTTCAAAGATGGGAGGTGAAGATGATGAAGGGGTTGTAACAGGTTGATGAGATGTGGATGGGTTTGAAGAGGTTGAAGGGTTATGAGAAGGAGTCGAGGGGCGGTCGAAAGTGTCCTCAAAGAGAAGAATGTCTTTCTCCAGATAACGGCGAATGACAGCCTTGAGGGCACAGCAAGTCTCGGTGTCATGTCCTGGTGTACGATGATATAAACAAATCTTTGTGTCGTCAAACCAGGAAGGTTTAGACCCGAGAGGTTGAAAGGGCTTGATGGGTGGAAGAGTTATGCTAGAAGTTTGCAAAAGTCGTTGCAAGATCAAAGAGTATGATCCCACTAAAGGGTCCATGCTCATCAATGTATGCGATGTCGGTGAATTTTGCTTGGGCAAAATGGGAGGGGGTTTTCCTACCACCTTCTGGGTTGATGGTGCGATCACAGGCGGAGACGATACACTCTTCGTGAGAGGTATCGCCCTTTTGGGAGAGGGTAGGCTAGCGGTAGGTAAAGGAAGCAAAGGAGGCAACTAGTTTTGGTTAGAGGTTGAAGAGGGAAGGACTCTGGTTAAGGTTGAAGGATGCGGGCCCAAAATGGAGGGCAATGGTGACGGAAGAGGAGGCGTTTACCTCTGTGGTTTGGTAGTCTTTTGTGATTTGGGTTGAAGACTACTATTATTTGAAGTTTGGGTTAAGTCCACCTTCACTTATGGATGAGTGAGGTTGGAGACGGGGTGAACGCCAAGTGATTTGATAGGTTTAGGCGGAGTAGATGAGGGTTTTGGTTTTGATGAAGTTGATGAAGATGTAGACGGTTTGGAAGTGGAGATCGGATTTTTGTTGATAGTCTTAAGAGGTTCTGTCATGGGAGGATTAGCAGCATGAGATGAGAGGGCCCGGGCTTGTTGAAGAGTTGTGAGACGGTCCCACAATCCCTGATGTGCCACTTTCCTAGAAGGGAGAAGTTCGATTCTCTCCACTAGTCGGGAAAATGGCTGAGAAGATGCGGGATGAGGTTTAGGCTCTTGAGAAGATGCCGATGGTTGTGGGACTGAAGGTGAGACGGGTGTAGTAGTCTCGGGCCCAAAGCATGGTGAAGTCGTGACAGGTTCGTGTTTGGTTGGAGATGAAGGAGAAATAGGTTCTTCCCTAGGTGGAGAAGAAACTGGTGAATGAAGCTCCTCAAGCGGGTAAAGGGCAGGGATGATAGTGCCCTCCACTTGTGGTCAAGGAGTAGGAAAGGTTGGGTCCTCCATGGGCAGCAAGAAGGAAGATGGTGAAACTGGCGGTGCTGGTAAGGTCGAGGCGTCCTCCAAAATGAGAGAAGTTGAGGGAGAACTAGTCGGAGAGAGAGGTTCGTCCACATGTGATGGACTGATGGATGAACTCACCTCTTGGGGTTGGTTAGAAATGAGGGGTGAGACCGTATTGACTGTTTGAATATTATGTTCATGGGTATTGTCAGTCAAGGTCTGGACGTTGTTTTGGGTTGGTGGATGATTAGGGAATGGTTGTTTGAATATATCGATACCCTGATTAGGAGGGGCGTTAGGATTGTCGAGGATGAGGTCACCCTTTTCCAACATGTCTTGGACTATGTTTTTAAGGGTTTTACAGTTGCCCGTGTCATGACCTTTAACACGGTGGTAGTGGCAGAAGTCATTCTCCCTATACCACGCAGGGATGGCGCGTGAGGGATCAAATTGTGGTGGAGGTCGGACCTGAGGGAGATTGATGGCCCCTTGTTTGATGAGTTTTTCCAGCACAGACGCGTATGATTCTCCAAGTGGAGTAAACTGTCGTTGTATGTATCTCTGCTAAAATTGGCGAGTGGCACTCATAGACGTGGATGGTTCAGGTTGATTAGTTGAAGGCGAAGAAGAGGAAGATCTAACAACCATAGCATTTACTGAAGCTTTAGATTTAGGATTGGACGAGGAGGGCTTAGAAGAAGGGTCATTGGTTTTGGAGTTGGGATTCTTACTCCGCAACTTGACTTTATTCTCCTCAACGGCACGTAACTCAAGTTTACGAGCCATCGTGAAGGCTTCGTCAAAAGTGCGGAAGGTTTGAACCCTCAAGGTAGAAGAAATATGTTTAGCACAGGCTTGAGAGAAAAGTTTAATAAGCTCAAGCTGAGGTAAGGAAAATGAAAGTTGATTGATAAGGCCCCTCCATCGAGCGACGAAATCAGCAATAGATTCATCCTCGAACTGGCGAATAGAATAGAGGTCTGTGATAGAGACCTTCTTGGTGATATTAATGGAGAAATGATCGAGGAAGAGCTGGGCTAGCTGAGTGAACGTGAGGATGGAATGGCTGGGAAGAGAGCTGTACCAGTCAAGTGCAGCACCCAAGAGAGACATGGGAAATGTGCGTAAAAGTAATGCATCATCGTGGGTGATAAGGTAATAGGCATGTCTGAATGCCCGTAAATGTTGTTGTGGGTCTTCCTTGCTCTGGAAACGAGAAAACTTAGGAAGTTCCCACTGGCTAGGATATGGTCTGATGGGGACAGAAGGATGGATGGGCTCGTTGCAGATTTGTTCATACAAGAGAGTGTTGCGTGAACCGGTAATGGAGGTCTCTAGGTTGGACATTTTATCCATCAGCATCTTGATAATATCTACTGATGGATTGGCGGGTGGAGCACCTCCTAGATTGTAAGGCACTTGAAAGAGGCTGGAAGAGGTATACGACGTAGTCGGTTGTACCAATAAGGGCGCAACGTACGGATGACTAGTCGTAGGGACAGAAGAAGTGACTAAAGATGGTTGGATGGAGGGCATGGCTAGGTTTGATGTTGTCATGGGAGGTTGGTTAGAGGTAACATGGGCTAATGGATGGGTAGCCACCCTAGTGTTGATAGGAGTAAGGGTGGGCGGAATAGAGACGACCAGGTTTTGAAAGGGGGTAGAAAGTGGTTGAGTGGACTGAGATTGATTGGGGGCCGAAACCCCGGTGAAAGTGGGCCCAACGATGGAAGGAGAGGCCACACTTGGATGGTTGGTGAAAGGTTGGTCATTGGTTGAGGCAACAGCCTGGGTGTCTAAGGGTTGGACTACGGACGTTGTTGATACGACCGCAGTCTCGAGGAGAGAAGTCGGCATTCCATAAATTGGATTGCCCAAGGAGTCTCGCATTTGGCTATTCGTGAGATAGTGTTGCAGGGCTTTGGTATTGAGGTCCAAGAATCGTGCAAAGTCTTGGTCCCCTTCTGAAATAATAGGCGTTTGGGTCGGAGATGGTCTGGTAGGAGTTCTTTCAGTTTCCGAGTTGAACTCCATTATAGGGTTGGTTGTAGGCGGGGTAGATGGAAGAGGATGATGCCTCGCATGATCGACTAGAGCCTTAGCTTGGCTACAAGTCAGAACCATTCAAGGCAAGGAAGAACGTCCTCACAAGCTCAAACAAGCAGATAAGAACCAAAAAGATGAAGACACAAGCAGATCCTAAAACCCTAGAAGTAAATTATTAGGATTATAGTGGCTTATGCCTTAGAATGTGTGTAGAGGAAGATTGGCTTTGTGAGTTGGGTCCTAGAAGAAGCAGTCTATGGATGGTTTCGGGTTTTGTTATGGTGCTCAAGAAATTTGTGTTAGCTTCCGTACAGGCCTGGTGCTAAGGAGCAAGCTCCCCTCACTTCACGATTCCAGTGGTTAGCTGGTTTCGCTTAGCCAAAATATACTTCCACTAGAGTTTATCCTCCGCCAGAGAACGGAGTGGGCTTCCCCCTTGGTGATGAAATCCAAGTAGGGTCATCGGGACAGGTAAGGTATCCGCTGGGGGATGAAATCCCAGTCGGGCCTTGTCTCAGGTAAGTTTTATGTTTGTTTTGTGCAGGTGGTTTGGTCGTGTAACATCAAGTGATCTAGATTAATTCAATATGCGGTTTAATTACTATGTGTGGTCTAAAAGATGCAGGCAAATAGAAATGAATGCAAAGTGTTTTGATGCCCAAGTCAAAATGTTTGTTCGTATGAAGATGAATGGAGAAAGAGTCGAAGAATATGAGTTTTAGCTAGTCTAGAAGTGCAAGAAAGAAAGAAATGTTCATTTTAGTTCTGCTTATGATGTCGTTTAAGAAGAGACGAAAGGAGGCGAAAAGGAAGAAACCTAATGCACCTAAATGAATGAAAGATAGAAAGAACCCAAGGAGGACCTAGGATCCCACCGGGCGTGCCAGAATGTTTCTATGCAAAATTGCTTTCTACATTCAAAAGAAGAAATAAGAAACTAAGGAAATGGTCAAGGCTAGAAGTACCTGATAAAGTCATGCGCACTGAAATCAGACGTTGGAAGATTCTCGTCTTTGGCTGTGGAGGAATGACACCTGCGAAGAAAAAGCTAAAACATAAAAAAATGTTAGTCAAAGGATATGGTGGGCTATCAGGTGAACGCCCGATCCCGAAAGTACGAAGACTTCCTAGAAGGATATCAACCCACTGATAAAAAAGCAGAATATTGGACGAAAGTAGATAATAATGACATAAATAAATGACAGAAAATAAAGGTGCGTACCTGATATGCAGCACTATTCTGCACAGTCACCGGCATCGGTCTCTGTGGTGCCGACGTCGGTCAGGGAAGGTGCCGATGTCGGTTAAGGTGCCGTCGTCGGTCGGGGTAGTGACCGGCGTCGGTAGGGGCAGGTTCTGGACAGAGTCTAAACAGGTTTGGGACAGGGTCTGAGAGAGTCGGGACAGGGTCTGGGCAAGGTCTGAGAGAGTCGGGACAGGGTCTGGGCAAGGTCTGAGAGAGTCAAGACAGGGGTAGGGATGTAAACGAGGGATGCTGGGTTTGAACAAAGTCTGGGGGTTTTAGTCTGGACAGAGGCAGGGATATAAATGAGAGATGCTGGGTCTGTGGTTTGAAGAATCGGGATGACAGAACTGATAAAGAATAACCAAGGAAGAAATAAAACAAACAGAATAAATACTTACCTGCCAGAAGACGCGATGAAAGCCATAGTTGGAGTTGTCTATGCAGTGCCGGATTGAATGCAGATTGGTTGATGCCGAGAGTGGGTTGATGCTGAGAGTGTTGATGTCGAAGTTCGTAGGTTGGTTGAATGATTTCTCAGGTTTCGATTAATCAGCAAAAAATAGTCGAATAGCATTCGGGATAGCCTTTCGAATGGTTGGCGGATGCTGATGAAGGCAAGAGACGGTTCCAGAGACGGTTCATCAATCGTTTCGAGAAACTGAATGATAACTGATAACGGATAATGGCAAGGTGACCGACGTCGGTAGGATTGCTGACGTCGGCCGATAGGTGACCGACGTCAGCGACATTGGCCGGGTAAAGACCGTCGTCGGCAGATGCATAATGGGGATAGAGTCTAGCTTTAGCTCTGTGCTCATTTTTACATGCTGCCAGGGTCAAGGTTGGTGGAACAAGTGATCGACAAGGGTTAAATAGGTGAAGAAGAATAAGACGGGGAATGACTAGGGGAGTCGACACGATTTCGGTGTCTACAGTAATAAGCATACATTGACAAAACCATACCAACTAAATATGACCACAAAATTTTAAATTAACTTATCTACAATAGATAATTCAAGCATAATTTAATTATTTCTATAGAAGTACATTTAAGAAACAAATATTTATCAAACATTTTATATAATGGTTAAGCTTAGTTTCACATAAAACTAACTAAATCAATGAAAGGCACTAATTATCCATTTTCATAATTTTAAGCTAACACAAAAATATGTATTGCCATAATTCAATAATTTTCAAACATTTTATGATAGTTTCCTCATAATCTTTATAATATTTTCATTAAAAATAAAAACCCCAATTATTAAGAAATAATATAATTTCCCCTACCTCTAGATAATTTACTTATGGGGTTTTAAACAATGATGAAAATCAACTTATGTTTTTCTAGGGCATTTAATTTATATTCATCTCAACAAATTTCATGTATGATATCCTTTTAAAAGGCAAAACCCTGTTATAAATTTCATATGTTGATCATAATTTATGAGCTTAAAACCACTATGTCATTTATTATTATTATTATAATTGATATAATATAGTATTTAATATTATATAAATTATATTATCTTCAAATTTATACTTAATCAAATATCTACTCATATTGATTATATATTTAAATATATAATACTAAAACCATTTTGATTATATATGTGTGCATATAAAATTTAATACCTATATTGATTAAATATTTGTACATATAAAATTTAATAACTAACTATATGTGGGTTTCATCTTACCTCTTCCCATCAATTCACAATAATATAAAATAAAATATACCCATCCAATAATTTTATCCTCATTATAGGCTCAAGGAAAATAGATTTTCATGGAATAATTATAAAATATAGGAGACAAGTATGAAGCAACTTGCACCCATCCCCCCAAAAGGGACCATGACTATAGTTCGTATATATAAATTTATATATCTATCTACCCAAACATGGAGTTCGATGCATATTTATAGTTCATTAGAAGCATAGTAGGGTTTAAGAGCCCGTTAAAATCCTTTACTAAAATGGGACATGGTTTATCCTAATTGAAATGGCTGGGTTATTTTTATGGTGACAGTGTTTCTTAAGGTCGAGTAAAGAAAAAAATAAATGCACTACTCATGGGGAAAGTTTAAATAAAATAAAAGAATAACATTTTTTTTGTCTTAGATATTTATAAGTATGTATCATACAATCATTTATTAACTCAAAGATAATATGTATATATTCAATTCTAGAATAAATAATTTAGATTGTCCTCAATCATGAATGCCTCACTCGCTAATTTTAGCATTATTATTTATTGACATTTTCCTAAATTTAACTATTGCTTATAGGTTACTATTGCCTCCAACAATTTAGGTTAATAAAATTTGGGTTATTATGGATAGAATTTCACTTTCTAAAGAGAGACTTAACATAATATTTCCCAAATGTTTTCATAGAATTTACTCAAAAAATTTTAAATATTTTTTCTAATATTAAAAATACTATGAAAATCTACATTAAATCTATAATCCTTGATTCTTTCATTTCGAAATACTCAATTAAAAAAAATAGCAGTACCCACCTTGAATGTTTTCCCTTTTATTAGTGGTGAAATTTCCCTTTTTTACTACCAAAGCTTTCTTTCCTCTTCCAACCTCTATCTTTCTTTCCCCATGATTTTTTTGTGTATTCTCATGTGTCCAAATCCTCCTCTTTCTCTCTCCTTGATACCTTTTTTCCCTCATTTTCCATCCTTTGCATGCCACCTGAAACAAAAGCTATAGGATTTATTCCAAATAATTAACTGCGAGTCCCATAAGTAGTTATCAGATAAATTTCCAATTTATCTCCCTTGATTTCCCAAGTTAGAATAAGGTAACTCAACTTCCCATTTTTAAGTAAAATCATCTAAATATTTCATGTATTAATAATTAATAATCAACTCCACTTGATAAATACCAAATAAGTCTTTTTAAAGTATGAGTTCATCCTAGTATTTAATTAGGATTTATACTCTTACTTAATTTGCATAAATAATATGTTGATATCACCATTTAATAATTGTCTAATATAATTAAATAATTTAATATTATAATAAATATTTATTTTGAAAAATAAAATTAATAATATTTTTTTATTAATTTATCCATAAAATCAAATATCTAGTTTCTTGATTTACATATCAATACTAAACCTTCACATAAATGTAAGCATATGTACCACAACCAACATGTCACAATGACACGTATACCAAAGGGAAAATAGTTCATCAAACTAAAACTTGGCAAAACAAAATGGGATGTGACATCTTCCCCATCTAAAACTGGTCATTTCCCCAATGACACAAAATTTTTGTATGAGATCAGAGTTTATCACCATATAAACATAGTATCTATTATCATGGTATGTAAATAAATACAAATTTTACCTTAAAAATTCATACTAGTGCACTCATTTAATATTATTTATATAGTATCAGTCCCACAAGACCCTACTCAATGACATTTTTTGCAATTGAGTTTTGAAAATGCCACTTATGCTAATTGGTTTAACATGACCACCCCAGGGTCCAAAAACTTGGGAAAAGTATTATATACTTTCCAAATACACATGAGATCATCACATAAGTCAAAACAAATAACTAGTACGAATTACACAAAACCTTATAGTCCCTTTGCACATCTCTCCAACCTAGAGAGTGTTTTTCTCAAACTGGAGAAAAGTATTTAGGGTACCTGGCAAGAATAATGTGTATATGTTAATACTATTACTACTACATGTAGCTTCAAATAAGTCTAACATGTCAATATTTTCCTAACTCAATCGGAGCTTTGGACAAGTATGATGATGAATATGAACTAGTAAAAATGCATACAAATTCATGGAATAATCATCCACATATAAAACCTATCTAGTATACATGCATATGGATATATGACTAAATTTGATAGTTTTTACCTATTAAATCCTTGATTTGACAAGTCCATGTGTCCAATGCAACTTGGTACCAACAATCCAAGTTAGTGTGAGGCTATGTAGGATGATATCCTATCACTTAGAACTCACGTTCTCAATTCACCACTCTTCCTTGGGTCTCTATGACTTGATGATCTCCAATAAAAATGTACACAAGGATAAAAAACAAAAATTTATACAAATAGATCATAAAAAGCATTACTATATGCTATAAAATTTCTATATATACTAACTTACATATAATAAAATCATACAATCATCCTGAAATTGTATTAAATTTCTACTAGCTAAACATAACGATTATCATAACTTTTCAACTTAGCCTATTATATATATAATCTCACAATTAACATAGCATACTTAGGAAAAGGATTATATCTCCCTTCAATCTATAAGTGAGACCATGTCTTTTGTCTACATGACTAGCACACAATAAGTTTAAATTCTTGTGGTCAAGTTTAAATTTTAGATAAAATAATAACTCTATAGAGTTACAAGTAGAAAGTAGAGAGATAACGTCTCAAAACAAAACTTCCTACATTTCCTCAATGGTAAAAGATAACATTTCAATCCACATTACTTACCAAATTCCAAGATTAAAACCATAACCTACTTCCTCAACTACACAGAAAATATATTAACTAAAAAGATGCACCAATATATCCAATCCTATAACTTTTCTCAATAAGAAGTAGGAAACACTATTCCATGAACCTAAGGCAAAATAGATCAAAAAATATTTTAGAAACAAGTTTCCACTTAAGAAAACACTAAATTAACATACTAAAAATATGAACCTTTTCGATTGCTTAAAATTAGGGACAAGTAGAATGAGCATAACAACTCACCTCAAACTAATGAATAGAGATGATACTTCTTCTCAAGTTTATATAAATAAAAAATAATGATGATGCTAATCTATAAAATCCTAACACAAAGGAATTTATAATCAATTCATTTGTAATCAACTAGGGAAATTCCCATTCCTAATTGTTTTTATGTAAACAAGACACATAATGAAAGCATATATATATATATATATATATATATATATATATATATATATATATATATATATATATATATATATAATGAAATGAGAAGCACTCCATTGGTGTCAAATATAAATGAAAATGGTGAAGGTGATTTCATTACTAATAAAGATGTAGTCATACTCATGGTGTTCAGTCAAAAGATCCAAAAGATGGTGGGAAACTCTCGTCCACACTAAAGAACTAAGATATGTACTCTCTTACCCATACACCTTATAAAACAATCACTAATTAGACAATCGATAAACCCTCCCTTTAATAACTCTAAGGGGTTAAAAATAATCTTAGGGTACCTACCCAGTTTACCACACATTTTTTTTTACCAAAAATTCCTTTCTGATAAATAGAAGATATGAAAATGTTAAAGGACTCATTAGGTCCTAGCATTTGAGCCTAAGCTTTGATACCACATGAAACAACCCACTTAATTGTTCTAAGAAAAATCATTAATTTTTTTAAAACTAATTATTGAACATTCATTCAACCAAAGTTGTTAGAATACTTTCATCAGTCATAAAATCAATAACTTTAAGTAGTAACAGTTCAACATTTCAATACTACAAGAAATAATAAAATGTAAGATATAGAAAGATACTATCTCATAAGGGACATTAGAAAAATCCAAATTGTCAAATTAAGTATTGGTAGAAATTCAACCATTTATATTGATTGCTATGCAATCAAGTCTACCCTAATCTACCCTAAAGATCTAGAATCAATGGCCAACCATAATCTTGGGCAGCCTACATATCTGCTTGTCAAAATCAAGGTTTGATGTAGTTCTTTTTTTAATTGTGATGGTATCCTCTATGAGACATAACCACTGAAGGGATTCACACTCTAAGCCAAACAAGGAACAAACTACTTATGGCATAGATGAGCTTCTAAAGTTCTGGTCTAATCCCATAGCTAAGTGGCACACTCTAACATAACATCTTCCTAATCTAAGCTTGTGTGCTTACCCAAGCACTCTCACATATAAACTAGATATAAGCAATGATAAAGGAATCCACATTCCTAGATCCATAGAAAATCACATGTTAGACATAGCTAAGTATACAAGATAAAACAAGTCATATAGTATATAATAGTATAATCTATCATTAATTTATACTCTCAATATTGTATACATTTAAACATGTTGTCCTACTAATTACTATTAATATAATGCTCAAGTAATAACCAACAAAGTAATTAGAACAATCAATTTAGGTGAGAGTCTAAACATACAACTATAGTATGTATAAACTAAGTATATACATATAAGTTGAAATATCCTATGATATCCCATACTATCATAGTTCATCATCACTCTACCCAAACATTAACAACCATAACATAAATATTAATTTAGGTATGGGTCAAGATGTAATGAATACAATATGTACCAACCAGGTACTTTCTATATTATAAAAATATATGACATCACATACTATCATAGGTATTTGTGTTTGAGTAACTGACTCAACACCAATACCAATCTTATGCCCAACCATAATAATAAATAAAGTCAAAATTTTACTATCCAAGTATACCTTCAATAATAATATGAAGAGAACCTAATCTCTAGGTACACCTCACGATGCACTATATTATTATAGAAATGTCTATTCACTTACACAATTAACTTCTTCAAAAAATATACCATCTATAATCTTTCATCCTTTCAAGATGCTACAAACTTAAACCTACTGACAAGTTTTCATAAAAGTATTGTGCCACAAAAAGTCCATTTGCTTTCACTAACATTTATAGCAGAATTCATACTAAGGAAAAACTATCAAGGTTAGTTTCCTATTCCTTCACTCATTTCTTGAGATATCATACATATTTATACTGTCTACTACATGTGTAAAATTAGGGCTAGATTTAGTTCTAACAAAAATATTTAATGTAAAAATGTTTACTCAATAGTATTTTCACACTAGTGCATATAAGGAAGTGAGTATAAATACATTCCTTAACTATAGACAGAAGATTCAATGGTTTTTACAACCCTGTCACTTACATCAAATATGTATAATCTATGAATATTGATGTCCAACATCATTCTCATGTCCTCCTATATTGCCACTCTATGAATTTTCACTACATATAGAAAAGGGTATCAAATAGTTTGTATATCGCTAAGTAAATCCAAATCATAATATTATCTTCTCATGTATAATATATACATGTAGATGGGTTACATATCCATGGATTAAGTATTCCATGGTTCTTTATTTTATATTCCTTACATAACCATACCATCTGGGTATGAGTATCAAGGGACTTTAACATCATGCATGTAATATCAAATATCAATAAATACTGCTTGATATGCTAGTATAGCCATGTGTTGTAAGATTCTAATACATAATGTATATCATAAAGAAAAATATGTTTCAACTATGATATCTCACAATAAGAAAATTATACATATGAATTTACAATGTTAATGTAAAATTACTTTATTCAAAGTTTTTAAATAACATATGATCATCTGGATCAGTCAAATTCATAACACATCAATTTATTGGGTTATCCATACCCATTATTGGTGATGCTAGCTAGGTTTGAGAGATCGTCTCACTGCTTGGGTAGTATCATCAATGCGGGCTCCATAATAAACTTAAAAAATATATAATCTAAAGCATAGGATTACCAAATGGGTAAACTAATCTAAGGATCATTAACATATACATGTAATATCTAATGTAATAAGCATACATTGACAAAACCATGCCAACCAAATATGACAACAAAAGTCTATATTAACTTATCTACAATAGATAATTCAATCATAATTAAATTATTTATGTATAAGAAGTACATTTAAGGAACAAATATTTATCAAACATTTTTCAGAATAGTTAAGCTTGGTTTCCCCTAAAACCAACTAAATCAATGAAAGGCACTAATTATCCATTTATATAATTTTAAGCTAACACAAAAATATGTATTTGCATAATTCAAGCATTTTCAAACATTTTATGATAGTTTATTCATAAGATTTATAATATTTTCATTGAAAATAAAAACCCCGACTATTTATAAATAATATAATTTCCCCTGCCTCTAGACAATTTACTTATGGGGTTTAAAATAATGTTGACAATCAACTTGTATGTATCTAGGGCATTTAATTTATATTCATCTCAATAAATTTCATGTATGATATGATTTTATAAGGAAAAATATTTCTATAAATTTCATATATTGATCATAATTTATGAGCTTGAAACCACTATGTCATTTTTTATTATTATTATAATTGATGTAATATAGTATTTAATATTATATAAATTATATTATCTTTAACTTTATACTTAATAAAATATCTAATCATATTGATTATATATTTAAATATATAATATTAAAACCATTTGATTATATATTTGTGCATATAAAATTTAATAACTAACTGTATTTGGGTTTCACCCCACCCCTTCCTATCAATTCACAATAATTTAAAATCAAATATACCCAGCCAATGATTTTAACCTGTGATAAGATCAAGGAAAATAAATTTTCATAGAATAATTGTAAAATATAGGAGACAAGTATGACTAAACTTGCACCCCTCCCCATAAAATGGACCATGACTACAATCTGTAAATATAAATTTATATACATATATGCCTAAACATGGAGTTCAACATATATTTACAGTTCATTGGAAGTGTCATAGGTTTTAAGAGTTCATTGAAATAATTTACTAAAATGGGATGTGTTTTATCCTAATTAAATGGATGGGTAATTTTTAAGGTCATGGTGTTGCTTAAGGCTGAGTGAAGAAAAAAACGAAATGTGTTTCTCACGGGGCAAGTTTAAAGAAAAGAACAATTTTTTTGTCTTAAATAAGATATGGATATTTATAAGTATCTAGCATTCATTCATTATTAATTCAAAGATAATATGTGTATATTCAATTCTAGAATAAATTATTTAGATTGTCCTCAATCATGAATGCCTCACTCACTAATTTCAGCTTTGTTATTTATTGACATTTTCCTAAATTTAACTATCGCTTACATCTTACTACTGCCTCCAATAGTTTGGGTTAATAAAATTTGGGTTATTACGGATAGCATTTTAATTTCTAAAGAGAGACTTAACATAATATTTCCCAAATGTTTTCATAGAGTTTACTCACAAAACTTTATAGATTTTTTCTAATGTTAAAAATACTATGCAAATCTACATTAAATATATAATCCCAATTCTTTCATTTCCAAATACTCTATTAAAAATAATAGCATTTCCCACCTAGAACACTTTCCCTTTCATTGATGATGAGATTTCCCTTTTTTTTGTTTCTACCAAAGCTTTCTTTCCTCTTGCAACCTCTAAGTTTCTTTCCACATGAATTTTCCATGTATTCTCATGTGTCCAAATCCTCCTCTTTTTTATCTCCTTAATACCTTATTTCCCTCATTTTCCATCCTTTGCATGCCACTTAAAACAAAAGTTGTAGGATTTATTCCAAATAATTAACTAGGAGTCCCACAATTAGTTATCAAATAAATTTTCAATTTATCTCCCTTGATTTCCCAAGTTAGAATAAGGTAACTCAACTTCCCCTTTTTAGGTAAAGTCAGTGAAATATTTCATTTATTCCTAATTAATAATCAACTCCACTTGATAAATACCAGATAAGTCTTTTTAAAATATGAGTTCATCCTAATATTTAATTAGGATTTATAATATTACTTAATTTTCATAAATAATATGTTGAATATCACCATTTAATAATTGTCTAATATAATTAAATAATTTAATATTATAATAAATCTTTATTTTGACAAATAACATTAATAATATTTTTTTATTTATTTATCCATAAGATCAACTATCTAGTTTCTTGATTTGTATATCAAGACTAAATATTCACACAAATGTAAGCATATATACCACAACCAATTTATCACAATGACACATATGCCAAAGGGACAATAGTTTATCAGACTAAAAGTTGACAGAGGAAAATGAGATGTGACAGTATCATAATAGAGTTTAGACTTTCTAAAAAAATTGGCCCTATAAATCACTTTAATACCAAATGAGAAGATCCTCCTACAACAAATTAATGAAAATTCATGAAATAATAGATTTATATAATTAGCAGAAGCATCAAAAGGATTGTATTGATCATAGACCACTTCAAGGGGGTAACCTTGTTTGAGCAAGATCAATACAATAAATTTTTGTATTCCTTCATTAGCCTCAACACTTACTTATATACTAAGTCTAATCTAAGTAACTAATACTTCCCATGAATGTGAGATAAAAAAAATTCTCATGAGATGATTTACAATGCATATGTATCCATAACAACTAATATACTAACAAATATAAAGAGAAGGGGTATCACAGGTTCTGAATAGAGAGGTCAAAATATATCGAAGAACCCCTTAATGAAGTCTTACAAACATAAAGTATTGGACATACTTGAATACTTTGAAGTATTCAATATCTAAGCAATGCCTAGAGGTCACAATTATAATATTGATAGGTTGGTAGATATAGGGGATCAATTTGATATACCAAATGATTTGAAAAGGTATAAAATATTGTCATATGTCAAAGTGATAGTGAAACTATCACTTCTAGATAATGAAGCTCATTAACAAGTCTTTAATAGTGACAAACATATTGTTTGTTTTCTATAACAAGAGGTAGTGTTTTCCTCAACAAATTAAAGTAGACTTTAGTAGTAGTATGAGGAACAAATTTTTCAACTAAAGTCAAATAAAATTCCTAAAGAGCTAGTCACCCTTGAAAGCCTTTTACATGAAGTAGATTGCATGAGGAAATACAAAGTACTGATTTCTAATTTTGAAAAAAGCTATGAGAGAGTTCTCATCTTCAAGGATAATCTTCTAAAGCTTAGAAAGGTGAGCATTGAGGTATAAAAACATGTATTTATTTATTTATATAGGGATTACTTGGATGTATTTGCTTGGGAGTACAATGATCTAAGAGGTTTTGACCCCAAGATAGCCCAATGCACTATAGATTTGGAGGCCAATTCCAAGCCTATTAGGAAGAAAAAAAGGCTAATCAACCCAAATATTGAAGATCTGATGATAAAGGAGTTAACCAAGTTGATTGAGTCTAATATCATTTTTCCTATCAAGCACTCCTCATGGGTAGCTAACCTAGTGATTTTGAGAAATAAGAATGGTGATATCTAATTATGTATGGACTTTAGAGACTTAAAAAAGGTGTATTTGAAAGACAATTACCTCTTTCCATCCATGGAGTAACTCCTTCAAATGGTTTCTAGTTCAAAACATTTCTCTCTTTTGTATGAGTACTCTCGATACAACCAAGTGCTAGTCAAAGAAGAAGATCAATACAAAACTTTATTCACCACAAATTAGGGCACCTATGATTATCAAAAGATGCCTTTTGACCTCTCAAATATGGAGTTACTTTTCAAATATCCTTGGACATGGCTTTTGAAGGTTTGCTCAATATGATGGTGCTTGTCTACCAGGATGACATAAAAATTTTCTCCAAGAAAGTTAGTGATCACTTAGACCCCTTAAGGTTGATTTTTTAAAGGTTTAGAGAGTATGGTATACCCTTGAATCTAAATAAGTGTGTATTTTCTATCCATGAGGGAAAAATCTTGGGGCATATTATCTCAAAGGAGGGACTAGATATTGATCATGATAGAATAAGTACAAGCTTAGCCTTATCCTTAACCATGAATAAGAAGGGACTTCAAAGTGTCTGTGGAAATATAAACTTCATGATAAGTTTTATACCTAGTTTTTAAAGATTTTTTAAACCTATCACTGCTATGTTGAAGAATAATTAGGTGTTCACTAGGATAAAATAAGGTAAAGCATGATTTAAAGATATCAAACAAGACATTACTCAAACACCTACACTCATGAATCCTGATTTCTCAAAATATTTCATATTGTATGCCTTTTCTAACACTGATAACATATCATCTATTGTGATGCAAATAAATGGTGAAGGAATTGAATTATCAAATGAGTTTTTTAGCCAAGGGCTTGAAGGGTATGAAGAAAGGTACACTTTCATAGAAAATTAAGTCCTTAAAACTATGAGAAGTCTAAAAATATTTAGGCCTATGCTATTCAACATCAAAATATATCTTATGGTGTCTCATACTAGAGTGGGAGACTTCCTTCTCAATAAGAACCTAAATGAGAAGATGACTGGTTGGATTACAAGAGTCATGGAATGTGACATGGAAATCAAAGTCACTAAGCTAGTGAGAGGTAAAGGCTTATGTGAAGACATGTTTGCTAAACTTTATGAATAGAAAGAGGTTGTCTTGGTCACACAAGATAACTTAAAAATATTTTCACCTCCACCTCACACTAGTTGGGTCTAGGATATGACAAAGTTCTTGCTAACAAGTGAGTGTCCTCAAGGTATGGATACATCAAAGAGAAGATAATTCTAACTTCATTCCATACCTTATGCCTTGATTAATGGTGTTATCTTCAGAAAAGACCTCAATGGAGTGTTACTCAGATGCATAGATGATGATCAAGTGAATAGACTCTTTGATCAATTCCATGATGGACCTATAGGAGGTCATTTTGCCTCGAGAACTATAGTTGAAAAAGTGATGAGGGCTGGTTATAATTGGCCTATCTTCTTCAAATATGCATATTCATGGGTGATATAGTTCCAAAAGTGTTCTCTTTATAAGCAATCAAATTTTGGCATCCCTTCCTCTTAATCCCATTCAGGTAGATCAACCCTTCATGTAGTGAGGCCTAGACTTTATAGGAATGTTCAATCCACCTTCTAGTGGAGGACATAAGTGGGTAATCACTACCACTAATTACTTCACTAGGTGGGTAGAGGTAATTTATCTAAAGGAAGCCAATGAAACAATAGTATTAAACTTCTATGATAGTATAATGACAAGATTTGATGTACCAAAAATCATCATTTTATATAATTCCTTAGCATTTGTGAGAAGATTCTTCCTAAACAAGTTAACAGATAATTAAAAATATATGAACTAAACTATGAAAATTATAAATATATTAACTCAAATAAGAAAAAGTAAATTACAATAGCTAAATTATAGAATAGTTATCCTCTTCAAGGGGGAAACCTCCTTTGAGTAAGCTCAATACAAAATAATTAATGGATACCTTCATTAGCCTCAACACTTAATTTTATACTAATTCTAATATAAACAACTACTACTTCCCATGAATATGGGATAAAATAAAATGCTCACGGGATGACTTAAAAAAAATATGCCTCCATAGAAATCAGTATACTAACAAAGTAAAGAGAAGGGGTAGCATGAGTTCTTAATATCCCCTCCCTCTTAGAAAAATATTTGTAATCAAAGCTTTATATGTGGGAATTGGTGTTAAATCTTAAATAGTGGTTCCCATGTGGCATCCTCTAGATGCATTCGATACCACTAAATTAAAACCTTTATGATGGAGTGGGAGTGAAGTTGGCATGTGTGCCTTTCTAGGACTGCCTCTAGCTCAAGAAGGATGGATCCTTCATTATAAAGCTCTAGTAAAATAGTTTTCATTCTAATATTTGTGTTAAGAACTTTTTTCAAACAAGAGACTTGAAATATTGGGTGAATTTAGAAAGAAAGTGGGGTAATATTTTGGAGAACCTTATAGGGTCCATAGAACTAAGGAGATAACTTATGATGCCCTTTGAGTTTTAGGGAGGATTTCTTGAATAATTTCAGGTCAAGAAAAACCATATCACGAGCTTGAAAAGTGTGCTTAAAATGGTGTTGATCAACCTATTATTTCATTTGACTTTGTGTCATATGAAGATTGTCTATAGGGTGCTAAGGATCTAATCTTGAGTTTGGAGAATCATGTCGATCACTTGAACTGATGAACTACTAAGGGTGTATGAAAGGACCATTGATGGTACTTTACCATATACTACTTCATATGGAGTCATTTTAATTAATGTGTGGTAGGAGGTATTGTACCACCATTCAGCAAGGGGAAGCCACTTTGCCCACTAATGTTATTTTTATGAGGTGAAGCAATAAAGGAAATTTTCTAAGCATTTGTTGAAGATTTCATTTTGGAAATCTAATTATGGATGATACATATTCAGTTGGGTGCCAGTGCATTGAAATATTTTTATACAAAATGTCTAGTGAAGATTGCATCATGATCCGAGACAATGGATGAAGGAAGGCCATGAAGACAGAAAATTTACATGACTGTAGAGGCAGTATATGGGTGGGTGAGTGCACAAAAATGACTATATTTTGAGAGGAAATCAACCATAACCAAGATCACTATTTTCCCTCCAAATTTAGGGATCCCCTCAATGAAATCCATAGAAATATCTATCCAAATCTTGATAGGGATGGGAAAGGGTTCGAACAACCCAGGAATGAGTGTGGTTTCACCCTTGTTGTGTTGGCAGGTCTCACATTCAACCATCATATGTTGAATTTCCTTTTTCATTCCCTTTAAAAATAATTTACATCATGCCTACTCATAAGTTTTGAGAAACCTTTAGTACCCTACGGATGAGGAAGTGTGGAGTTCATAGAATATGACTTGTTAAAGATCTGTGTTTTGGGGAAACACCAAATGACCCTTGTATCATAGAGAAACACCATAAAAATAATAATATAGTATGGAAAATGGGTTATTAAATAACTATTAAATGATTTGAGATAATTAGGAGTCATTGACATACCCCTATTATATAACATCTAACTAATTTAGAATAGGCATGGAAATAGCTGAAAGGGAAGCTTGGTTTGTAAATGTGTGAGACAAAGCATCAACCAAAATATTATCCTTACCCTTCTTATAAGTTATCTCATAGTCATAACCCATGATTTTTTTGACCTATTTATATTGTGATGGGGTCGAGACCCATTATTCTAGGAAATATTTAAAACTCTTGTGATCAATTTTGATGCAAAACTGATTCCCCAATAGGTATGGCTACCACTTCTATACTACATGCAAAATGGCCATCATTTCCTTCTCATAATAAGAGAGTGATAAATTATTCCTAAAAATGGATTTTATGGTGAATGAAATGGGGCATCCTTCTTGGAGGATAACAACACCAATTCCATTATCACAAGTATCACTCTTTATAGTGAAGGTCTTGGAAAAATTTGGCATAACTAGAATAGGTGTAGTATACATAGCTTATTTCAATTATTAAAATCCATACTCATTAGCATGTGTCCATGTAAAAGCATCCTTTTTCAACATAGATATTATTAGAGTTCTAATCTTCTCATAATCCTTGACAAACTTTTGATAGTATCTAATCAGTCCTAAAAAACTATAGAGGCTCTTGAGTGTCTAAGGATGAGGCCAATTTGTCATGGCAACTATTTTTTTAGGATCCAATAAAACCCATTAAACTAAAATAATATGCCAAAAAATACTCCACTTTGTCTCAACCAAAATCACATTTGGACTATTTTACATAAAGATGATGGTTAGAGAGAATTTGAAGTGTGAGATTTAGATAGTGGAGATGCTCAGACCATGTTTTACTATAGATGAGGATGTCATCAAAGAAGACCAAAATAAATTTCTAGAGGTAGGGCCAGAATATTTTATTCATCAATGCCTAAAATATTAAAGGATCATTAGTAAATCCAAAGGTCATGAAGAGAAACTCATAGTGGCTATCATGCACGAAAAAAGCTTTCATATAGATATCATCCTCATGAATCCAAATCTAGTGATATCCAAAGTGGAGATCCAACTTAGAGAAAAAAAATGAGTGCCATAAAGCTCATAAAAAATCTCATCAATAACAAGGATCAATAAATTATCCTTGATGATGTGATTAAGTCCATAGAAGTCAATGCAGAGGTGCCATGACCCATATTTTTAACACACAAGGAGAACTAGGGAAGAACATGGACTGGTACTAGGGTGAATAATGCCTTGGTTTAGTAAATCTAGAATGATTATCTTGATCTTAGTCTTTTGTTAAAAGAGGTAGTCATAGGGCTTGATGTTGAGAGGAATGTTTCCAAGAAGGAGATAAATATGGTGGTCCTCTAGCCATGAAGGTGGCAATCCCATTGGTTTGGTAAAGACATGCATACCTATGCAAAATGGTTTGTAGATTATAAGAAGGATTGGAGACTATTGATGATTGTATTTGAATGGAATGGAGCTAGGCAATGGTGCCATGTGAATTTTTATTAAGAATATTTTCTATGTGATGTGAACCAATGATGATGATGGATCTTAGTTGTCATCCTTTCAATGTGTGATTTTATCTATTATCTAAAAACTACATCCAATGTTTAGTAAAATCCCATAAGATGGGTCCAAGTGTGCATAACCATTGGGCTCCCAAAACAGCATCACATCCACCTAAGGGTAAGGAAAACATGTCAGAGCACAATTTATAATCTCTAATAGACATACACACATTTTGAAACCTCCCTTTTAAAGTTAATGTGCCCCTATTAACAATCATGAATTAAAATTTGGAGTAAGGATTGACAAAATAATTATCATGTTTGGTCATCTGAGGGTCAATGAAGTTATGAGTGCTATCAAAACCAATGAGTATTATGAGAGGGAACTTCTTGAATTAACCCTTGACTAACATGGTTTATGGGGTGGTGACTCCTTCTAAGGCATGGAGAGAGATATTTGGTTAGTCTTCCTAATAAGTAGGTTCCACAATTAGTGGAGCTTCTTCTAGGTCATCTGTTGTATCTTGAACATCTTCCCCATCTTTAGTTTTAGGTAGAGAGTCCACATCCAATAGGTAGAGCTTTTGCTCAACACATCGATGTCTTCGAGTGAATTTTTCATCATAATTATAACATAGTTATTTTTATCTACAATCTTACATCTTTACTTCAATCAAATACTTTATAGGAGTGGTTTTAGGGGCTAGCATTGCTTGAGATCATTGTGGAGTTGTATTTTTTAATGGAGAAAAATTAGATTTGAATCGCTACTGAGCTATGATCTTTATTCTACCAGTTTAGCTAACCATAGGGATTCCATCATCACATTGGGATGGAACATTTTGACCTTATATCAAATTAAATCCTTTAGTCCACAAGCAAAGTAACTTCTAAATAATTCATCAGACAATCCCTTTATGTGATTGGCTACTTTTTTAAATTTTATTTTATATTTTCTCATGGTTCTTTTTTGGAGAAGTCTAGTGAGTGATCCTATGAAGTCATCACAAGAACTATGGCCAAACCATTTAAAAATGAGGGTAAAAAAAATTTTCCATCTTAGCTCATCATGAGCCTTGGTATACCAATGATACAATTGAAGGGCTTCAAGTTTAAAGTGAAAGGATGCAAGCAAAACTTTGTTGGCATCAAAAGTATTATGAAATCTAGAATATTGTTCTACCTAATAGATCCATCTAGTCATATTTGCACCATAAAATCAATAAAAATCAAGCTTCAACCCATGCCAGTTACTAGAAGAAGAAAATCTGATTTTGGAAGAGGACTTTGGATGTTGTCTATTGTTGAAGGTGATATGTTGAAGATTGAGGTCGAGAATGTTTTCATTAAGATCTTTGATTTGTATTTTGAGGGCAACAATTTCATCCTCCATGTTTTTTTATCCTATTCAGGTTACTACCATGACTTAAATAAGATATTTTTTATTTTTATTTTTCCAATGGGTAAGAAACTATAGTTAAGACATGTTTAATAAAGCAATTTTTTTATTTGGGGGAATTTAGAAGGGGTAAAGGTACTTTTACTAATTTTTTTGCATAGTAGGAGTATGATTGATGATGGTGAGTGAAATTTTATGAGTGAAAATATAAAAACTAGAAAAATTATCAAATAAGGACAAAAGAGAAAAATGGAGAGGAACACTATTGAAAAATTTAGAGGTAAATAGACAAAAATAGAAGTTTTGGCAAAACCCCAAAAATGAGTAAGTTGATATTTATGGGAATTAGGAGTGGAATTAGGATATGGGACCTCAAGGAATAAAATGTGGGGAATGGAATTATAGGTGTCTACATAAAATTTGAAGATCAATAGGGCTATAGAAGGAGAGATCTAGCAAAAAATTGAAAAATATTTTCTATCTTCTAAGAGTTAGGAGAACCTGTAGATAGTTTTATGAAACTAATAGAATGGAGATTTCTTAGTTTTTGGTTTCTATCAATTATCTAGCTACAAGTTCTTTGACAATCTATGAATACTCTACTAAATGATTTTTTTGATAGTCTACTAGAAATATTTTGAAACTGATAGAAATAGGCCCCAAGTTTTAATGGCTACCTAAGGGTTTAAATATATCAATCTAACCACCAATGTCATCTAAGCGACTACATCTCTATAGAGATATTTTGGCCATAGATTTGCCTCTCAATGATAGCTCTTGGTTTTCCTCATGGATGGGAACTACTCAATCAGGAAGGGGTTTTTGCCTATTTTTATAGTAGGTCCTCTAAATGGGCTAGCTACTTTGGGGTTTATGTGGTACTCCTCATAATGAGTTTTAGGGATTTCACCCAAGCACTTCTCATAATTATGTAGTCAAGGTTTTACCCTGATCCAAAATAGATTATTTCGATATAGAGAATTAATTTTTGAAAAATTACTTAAATGGATTATGCAATAGAACAAAGTTAAGACTTTCTAAAGGAAAAAAATTTGCCCTAAAAAGCACTCTGATACTAGATGAGAGGATCCTTACTGAACAAGTTAATAGATAATTTTAAATACATGAAATAAACTATGAAAATTAGAAATATATTAGCTCAAATAAGTAGAACTAAATTACAATGGCTGAATTTTAGAATCACTGGCCTCTTCAATGGGGAAACCACCTTTGAACAAGATCAATACAATGAATTTTTGGATGCCTTATTTGGCCTCAACACTTAATTTTATACTAAGTCTAATCTAAGCAACTACTACTTCTTATAAATGTGGGATAAAATAAAATACTCATAAGATGACTTACAAAGCATATGCATCCATAATAATTAATATACTAACAAAGTAAAGAGAATGGGTAGAACAGGTTCCTAACAATTTGTTAACATGAAGACAAGTGAATGGGCACTTCATCTAGGTGTCTACCTTAGCACATCCTCTAATTACTACCCATAAGGTAATGGAATTGTAGAGTAAATGAATAATAAATTTATTAGAATAATAAAAAAAATATGGAGGAGAACCAAAGAGTGTGGCATTTAATCTTAAAGACAAACTTATGGGTTGATAGAGTGACTCCCAAGGTTACCATTACCAACTCACCTTTTATCCTTTTATATGGGAGATAATCCAAGTTTCTTATCTCTCTTTAATTACCTAACTTAGAGCTATCCCATCAGCTTGAGTTGATGGAGAGTGAACCTATGAGTGTGAGTATGGTAGAGCTCATGAATCTTGAAGAAATGAAGGATTTTATAATGAAGACAATGTTATTACATCAATATCATGTCAATAAAGACTTTGATATGAGATCCATATCAAGATATGTTAAGGAGGGTGATCTATTCCTCAAGTGGGATTCAAATAAGGCCAAACTAGGAAATCATACTAAGTTTGATATCTTTTGGAGTGTCCCTTACTTGATCTATAGATGTAAATAACATAAATATTTTCAACTTTCCTAGCTATATGGAGAGGTATTACCCATTCCAATCAATGGGATTCATCTAAAACCTTTTTAATAAAATAATATTGGTATCCTTGTACATATTATAATAGATTTTGTTATTTTCCTCCAAGTGCTTTATGCACATTTCCCTTTTATTTCATATTTTCCTTACCTAAGTTTTGTGATCACATTGTTATTTTATTTTGGGTTGTCCCTGCTATTTTGAGAGTTAAAATCATAAAATTGGTATCATAGTGATCAATTAAAAATTAGTTTTAACAAGACTTATGTGATCCCATAATCCCAATGGATAGACTAAGGCAACTAGTCTTTTGTATAGACAGGCATGCAATCCAAAGAGGTCACTACTAATATTGGCCAAAATTATCCTACATACAATTTTTTTTTCCTATATGGATTAGGCCACTCTCCTTGACCATTCAGTGACCTTTTACCCCTATGACTAGTCTCTTTCTAATCCTGACTTGATGATGTAGTACAGTATCCTAGAATGTCTTGGTGTGGTGTGAAGAGTTGTGTAGGGTACTAGTGTATTGGGTGATATAATGGTGGAGAGCTAAAAAAAACCTCATGACCCTACCTCATGTCCCTTATAATCATTTGAAACATTTTAAGCAAGATTTAAGGTGAATTTCAAGATTTTAAGGAAAAGGCCTAGAAATGAGTCTTAAACTATAAGTGAAAGGTCTAACTACTTTCTAGGGTGTATGATCATTTAAGGACATTAATGAGGGTTATACAAGGTTTTATATATTATAATGGGGAAAAATTATTTCTAGAAAAGCTAATATGTCCAAAAAACCCCAAAAGTGCATTAAATGACTTAAGGACCTTTTAAATAGAAATTTGTAAGTGAAAAAGTAGCTTTCAAAGAAGTCAAATTGGTTTTCAATTCATTCCATCTCATTAAAATGTGTTTTCCATAATTATACATGTTTAAGGCCATTTAAAGTCATTTAGAGTGGAGGAGAGGAGTTTGGGAGAAAAAAGATGCATTTTGGAGCCTTTTAGAGATTTCACTGAACAGGTTTTTGAAGGTGTTGCTTAATATATGGTATCAATTATTATATGTAATAATACATGGTGTCCTTAATATCTTCTCTTAGGATTATTAAACTAGATCCAATCATAATAACCAATATAGGTAAGGAAACCCTATTAATTATAATCTAGGCATGAAATAGGTTTTCTACCATTAATGGAAGCCCAAGAATTTTTGAAGGTTTCTAGAAGGAATGAAAGGTAATTTAAATCATAATAAATATTTTAAATTTTTTATATTTCATAGGAAAGATTATGGTTCTTTATTCTAAGGAAAAATCATTTTGGACAGTCTTGAACAGCTCTAAGAGAGCCTTAAGTTTTCACTCAATATGATCAAGAGAGAGATTTGGGTCAGAAGCTTTTGGGAAATGATATTTAACCTAGTGTCCTAAAAATTTATGTCATTGGTGGTATTTTTCATATCCCCATATTTTTTAATAATCACTAATAGTGTAGCGGTATCTAGATGTCCAATTCATCTAGATAAGGTCCAAGTTTTCTTCTATTTATTTACTTTAAGATATCATGGACAAGAATTATTTTGAGGACATTTTGTAAGAGTCTTGGATATATTTTTAATCATGGTTTCATTAGATAATTGATCTCTATGAATAAGTTTCACTTGGAAGAAGAAGGGCTTAGTGTATAGGTTGCTTTGATGAATTTTATAGCTTGGAGTTTTGAGGAGTGAAAACAATAGTCTGAATCTATATCTTGAGAAAGTAGTGATCCTTAAAGTAATGAAATTTTTGATATTGGTAGCATGACCTTAGAATTATCATCTAAGTCACCCATGAGAGAGAGAGGTTTAGCCTTTAAGGTTTTTATTGACATGTTTATAGATTTATTGAGTTAGTTTTAGAGTTTTGAATTATTTATTGTAGGTCTTATACATATTGAGGACTTTAATAGTGCATGTAACATTTGGATTTCACTCGAATACATTCTTCTTAATGACTCAAGTCCGCTCTTGAGATCTTATACCCCTATGCACTTCATTGTAATTATTGGTTTGCTACGTTTAATAATATGGTTGAAGTTTCACCATAGATAGAGTTCTGAGATAGGGTTGGATGCACCTTGAAGGCATTTGAAGATTTTTGAGATATTTCTCTCTAGTTTTGGAGTGTGAACAAAGTCCTAGTAACCATGATGTTTTATAAATATCTCAAATCAATCCATATACCTCATGAAAATCATAAAAGTTTCTTTAAGGAAATTTTAATTTAACTTTTTTGAATTTAGTCTTGACCCTATATAGATTTATGTTATGGAGAGGCTTATGAGACACTTGGCAAACAAAATCATTTTTACACTATACTTTGGACTTTTTAACAATGTTCCAAGATAGGAAAAATGTGTTTCATTGAGTAGGGAAAGATTTTTAATGGTGTGTCAACCCAAGCAATTGTGAGTATAAATTTACAGTTTGTATAATAGGTTTTATGAAGGATATTAAAGGTATAATCTTAAAGTACATCAAGATTCATAATAATTATGTTTTATGCCTTGAATATCTATAGAGATTTCTACTAAGGTTTTTAGAGTTTATTTAATGTTGAAAAGGTTTCTATCAATATGTTAACTTCAAATGACATATTAACACTGTCATAAGACTCATAAATCACACCTACAACCATCATGAAGTACAGTCAAGGGATTCTATGGGAGGTGTGGAAAACATATGGGATAGAAGATAACTTGTTTAAGGTTTTGTGCCCAAAATATATTATGAAGTTTACATGGATCAATGAAAAGTTAATAATGAATTTTTTAGCCTTATCAAGGTTTATAACCTACACATAGTCCATACAAGTGTGCAAAATGGCCACCTACAACTAAGTGTAGAAGATACTCTTAAGGGAGTCTTGGTCCAAGAGATCATAATGTTAGAGTGTGTGGAGGATGAATATAACTCAATTATAATATCAAAATAACTTTTTTCTCTATCACTAATTTCCCACCTTCAAAATTTTATACTTAATTCATAGACAGTCAATGTCACCACATACAGGCCTTCCTAAGTAAACAAGAAAATATAAAAATGGGATAGGTCATGAAGACGTATGAAGAGGTTTGTGTAATACTTTAAGAGTGATTCATAACAAGGAGGGAATCATATTTTTTATGGAATTTTTATAAGTCATTAATTACAATTTTTTGTCCTAATGGTGAAAATCATCACCTACAACCATCATGTATTCTTCCATTGATGCAGTATGGTGGAGTTGAGGTAGGTTTTCAAGGTGGAAGATTGATTAATGTTGTTAGAAAGAGTTTAGTGAAATTTAAATAAGTACATAAAGCCTATGAAAAACCTTTAGAAGGTTCCTTGATCCAAGATTATAGTTCCAAGGCCAAATTGTGCACCTACAACCATCTCCATGTATTGTAAACATAGTAATAGAGGTGAGGTTGGACTCCATTAAAGTTAGTATAATATGAGATAGAGTTATGTGAAATTATGGATATGATCCATTAAAGACTTAAAACAAGTTCAAAAATTCAATGACAAAATCATAAAGCATGTCAATCAAATAGACTACTACAACCATCTTAGTGACTTTGAAAAGCTGAGTTAAACTTAGTTTTGAATGGAGTGTGGACTTTAGTTTTATATATCATAATAAGATATATCTAAAAATAATTTTAGATTTTTTTTAAACCAATTAAATTATCAAAGTCATTTTTAAACCTATATAATTAAGGTGTTATAAACCTAAAAAACACAATCATTTACCTTAAAGGACATCTATAACCATATTTTTGGCTTGGATAATAGTATGAGGTTGAAGATGGATTCAAGGTGTTTGGTAAGAGAATAGAGTCATTTAGGGTTTTTAACCAAGTTTAAATTAATGAAAATATATAAAACAAATAAAGGAATTGTTTATCATCTATAGGATTCCTATGCTCAAGGTTTCCAGATGAATAATGAAGACAAAGTAGTGGAAGAGAAAATTGTGTGAAGAATGAGAAAGAGTTTGTGTTAAATGAGGTATATAATTGGTTTTGATAGATATATGAGGGTAATATAGACCTTGAATAGTTATTTTTTAGTTTTTAAGGATCTAGAACCAAAGAGGTGGAGTTTAAACCTCACATATGCATACACAATCTTATAAAGAGGGTACATAATTATGTATTTTGATAAGTTCAAGAAAATTTATGATTAAATAAGGTATATAACCTAATTTTATAGATGTATGAAGTAAATACAAACCTATATATGGTTATTGGTTCCCTTTAAATGTCCCCAAACTCAAGAAATTTATTTTTAAAGGCTCTCGGCCTCTATAGGCTTGTATGTTTAGCCTAGCTAGGGTTTATAACAAAAAAAACCTATATCTCAAGCTTAAATTGGTGAAAAACCACAAAAAAAATTAATCACATCCATTTTATCATGTGTAAATTTAATCATAGGGTTTTTATTTGATTTCATATAGTATAGTATGGATTTCTAGTCTAGGAAAGTGTGATAGGGCTTACAAGGCCTAATTAGAATCATGCTAACAAAATAAGTACCTTCTAATCTTGGATTCAAACCTTAATACTTTTTTGAAGTTTTTAAATAGATATATTTGGGTGGAAAATGGCCTTAGGTCCTCAAGAAGGTGGACAAACTCTTCAAATAAGAAGGAAAACCTCAAAAAAGGGTTATAAGGGCTTGGTGGTTCTAATGAGGGTGAAGAGAGAAAATGCATGGTAGAATGAGATTGGAAGGATTAAATGGGTTTTTAAAAGTTTACTATGATCATTAAATATCATACTAGTTTTTATATTTTCCTCGTGAAATCTATAGTGATATTTGGTACATTGAGCTAAGAAAAGAGCTTTTGTAGAGTGGCTAGTGAATGAAGAAAGTCAAAGAAATGGACTAGAGAATGATATGTGATAAGTAAGAGGAATTAATTATCTGATTATATTCTAAAGTAATTGAAACAATGTTCAAGGACATTTAATAAACCAATCATTATCATGAAGGCTATATAACCTAGTAAAAAGGTTAAAGACATCAATGTTAAGTTAATCCTTGAGAACAAGTTAGGTTGGATCCTAATGAATAATGACTGATATAAGAGTTATAAGATGATGGTTGGATATTAAATGTGTATCATATATCACTTGACTCACACCTATACATAGTATATTGTCTCATATAAGACTGGTTTAAGTTCATCTATAATCATCTTGATGATGTGGAAGGAGAAGTTATGTGAGATTGTTGTGGATGTTCAAGGCTATAAAGGGATATATATTCTCCTAAAGTATTAATATATTAAAATTGTGTCAATATTTTTGTTATTATTTTAGTTTAAAATAATATTACACACAATCACTTACCTCATGATCTCCACCTACAACATTCTTAAAGGGACACAGTCCTATCTCCAAGCTTAAAAGGTGAAAGCAAGTGGTCCTTGAATGAGTTTAATGTTAAAATAAATAATTAATGTAATATATAGGTATTAAATAATAAATATAATGAATAAAATAACTTAAATACCCCCAATCATCACGTAAAACCAAGGGCATCACCTGGAGCACTCAAGCTTATACACCAACAAGAGGACAATGTTTTTATTTAAGAGGTTCCCAAAGAACAATTAGGAAAATATATTAAAAAACAATATGGGAATGATTTTAAAACTCTGAAATAATCATATATATATATATATATTCTCAACCTATAGTAAGAAAGAGACTTCAGCTACAATCACCCTCATTTGGCTCAAACAGTGGCATAGGGTCAAGGTTAGTTCTGAGGCAAAGAGAATGGTGTTTAAAGGCCAAATGTTAGTTTGTGAAGTCAGTTTAATTCAAGTGTAATTTTTATGAGAAATAAATGAGTTGTGGATAATTCTCTAAACTCATAATATCAATAAAGACACTCCAAGGTTTACATAGGTTAACAAAAGAATATTGCCAACTAGACCTAAAAAGAAAAGTAAAAATGAACTATGAACATTGAATATATATCAAGAAAACCATGAATTTTATTGAACCATGTTTTAATAAATATTATGGTATTAGGTATTATGAGAAGGAGGTTCATATTTATTCATACCTATCACACAATCCTCAAACAAAATCAACTCATGAAGCTTGTATTGGAGAAATTGGTCATTTTGAGGTGTCTAATGGAAAAATCAAGCCTTAATTTTTTATTCAAATCATAATTATGAAAACATAAAACTTCTCATGACATTTTAAATTTTAAATTATTCGTGTAAGTTCTCAATCATTTAGCATAGTCACCCACTTTTAGACATAGTCAATGCGCAAGGGATTTGTTTTTGAGAGTTTTAAGGTTTTTGGGGCATCTATAGGTCAATTTAAAAATTAAAACATGGTATGAATAGTATCCATGACCCATTAAATCTTCCCATTCTATTTTTAGGTTCATATTGATGTTTAAAGTACTAATTATTCTTACAAATACCTCTTATAGTTAGTAGGCAACCATTAGAGATAGAATGAAGCTTTTATCAGGTTTAGGTGCTAATGAGGAGTGTAAGCCATGGAGAAGATTTAAAAGAATGAAATATGATGTTTTTAACCTCATATTATCTATTTAGTTTATAAAATTCAAGGTTTCAAGAAAAAATTTCCTTGAGGGTAAGTTTAAGCATGAAGGACCAAAGCAGGTAGCTTAAGCCAATTTTGAGGAAAATTCATTTACAAACCTTAATATACAAAATACAAGAATGAAAATTGATAGATAAATTTTTCATGAGTAATTATAACTTAACAAAATATTTTTTGGGTCTAAATAAGAGTGTAATTATCCACTAATTTGCTACAGTCACCCACATGTCCATTGGTAGCCACTATTAGAGCTAGGAGATATTTTTGAAGTTTATAAGCTGGTGGAAGGTCTTAAATCTCATGGGATTTTTTAGGAAGATTAATAAGATTATAATAAATATATATGAAAATATTAATATGTTATCACACTTAATTTTCAATGTAAACCATGCCCTTATGGGCTAAAACACGCAGGTAGGTAGCCATTTCCACAGGTAGTCATGAGAAAGCATGGAGGCAAAAGTGAAAATTGAGCATAAAAAGGAGGTAAAAATGTATTGTAATGAATTTTAAGAAATTTTTTTGAATCCATAATATAATCCTATAGGTTTTTTAATCCCTAAAACCTAGTGTGAAGCCTAGAAGCTAGTTTATGGGCCTAAATATCACATTAAGGCACATTCAAACCCTATCAATGCAATATGACACCTTAATGAGGTGTAATGAGATGGTAAATGTCCCATAAATTCTTTTTAAATAAAATAATATTAGGATAAAAGGTCAATTTGGTCCTCAAGGAGAAACTTGAACTTTTCAAGTCCAAGGCACCCAGTTCAAGCCCCTCTTTAGATGCTCATATCTTTCACCACATAAGGATCTGGGAAAAACTCACTTAATATGTTTTGATTATCCATATGTAATTTAAATTTATTTTATATTTATTGTGGTTTAGGGGTTGAGGTTTATAAACTATCATTAAGACTCTAAAATGGTTTAGAATGCATGTAGAACCTCACAAACAAATTTTTTATGTTTGTAACTTTACACACCTTCTGCATGGGGGTCAAAGATATTCAATAAAGTTGAAGGGGTGTATAGGATAAATATTAATTTTAATATTTTATGTAATGGAGGTCTATATTTTGTGAACAATCATTAAGAATGTAGGCCTATATGAGCTTATAAAAGAGCCTTTTTGACCAGTTTTGGGTTTTTGAACTCATAGGCCCATGAAATGACCTAAAAACACTTGTAAACCACATGGAACATGTAGTTTACTCTAAAAATATCCTATATAACCTATTTTATAGAATAAATATGTATGTGTGGCTACTTAGGAGGCCTATAGTCATATAAAATGTAAAAATTGGTAACTTGAGTGTGGCCAATGACACCCAACCCATAAGTCCCTCTTGCTTGCTCTCATGACTCTCATAGGCATCTTTTCACTGATTCCCAATCATCTATATCCTTCTACACCTGATCCCAACTAATCTAGACTCCTCTTTCCATGATAGATCAATCCCCCTATGTCTCATCTACTTAAGATAATAGCACCACATTAGGACTATAACATTAGTACCACTCCTATTTGCTTTTGTTGCTCTTGTCCAAGTGTAATTTTAGCCCCAATAGTCAGTTCCTTCTGGTTCCCCATCCTTTTCCTTGTCAGGATAATGTGATCACATTTAACCCATGACCAATAGATCCCTATAAAAACCCATTCAAAGATAATTTGGAAAGGGTTGGAAAATATCACTAAGAAAACAATAATACAAACAAGACTACTCAAGCAATCTTACCTATTCTCTGTATAGAGTAAGCTAATATACTTACAAGCTTATTCAAATCCTTGCACTAGTACCTAGCTACTTTAAGTAGATATAATTTAGCATTTTACATTGATACACTTAATTTCACAAAGCACATTAAGTGGGAGAGCTACATGTGGCTTGATCCCTCTTCAAAGTATTGGTATGTAGTTAGTGTGCCCACACAAGGGTTGTGGATGCACATTCAATGAATCTTACACACCCTAACACCACTCCTCTCTTTAAAAATTGGTAAAATCATATTGGAGTATAGGTTTTTGAAGAGATAATTTGCTCTATAGAGAGCTCTATAGACTTCTAGCTACCAACACTTTATAGATAAGGTCACATAGACATGGAAAACAAAACCTAGAAAGCTCGGATCCTAGGAATAATAGTGATAAAGGTGGACTAAATTGTCAGTGCCACTCTTGTCTACTTTTGATTATCCTATCCAATCATAAAATAAAGTTCAAATCTTAGTTTTTGATAGTGTCCCAGTCTTGCATAGTGAATATCAGACCTTGTCTCAGTTGTATCATTTAGTTTCTAGCTATGTCTTCTTTTTCATCTCTTATTACTATTTTTATAAATGTAAAAATTGCAATCTAATTTACACAACTCAGTATCTTAATCAGCACATATTTATTTACTAATTTTATTACATAGACCCCTTAATTAAATTAGGAATAATACACTAATATTCTCAAAATTATTAAATCATTTGGTGAACCTGACTTACTTCGTTTGCACATAAAAACCCTAGAAACCCTAGGGTAAATTTCATACTGATTTTTTCCTATATTTCTCTAATTTTTACTTGCATATTAAAAGCATAAATTAACCTTACATTTTAAAATTTTGTAGTAATTTTAAAATAATATTCTTTCAAAGCCTAGTTGCCCATACTAGGTCCTAGTTTATTCCAATTATTTTCTATTAAATTTTTGAAATTTTACTATCATATTTAATTAAAAATATCCATTCAAATTTAATAATTCAATGGTAATTCTCAAAAACATTTATTTTTCCAAACCCTAGTTATATATACTAGGTCCCATTAAATCACTAATTTTTTAATAAATTTATAATTTTTTACTTGCATATCTAACTCAAAAATTCACTTTAAATTTTAAAATTTTGTAGAAATTTTAAATAATTTTATTTCAATCCCTAGTTTCCCATACCAGGTCCTAGTAATTTTCCAATAATTTTTTGAATTTTTACTAGCATATTTAAATCAAAAAATCCATTCAAATTTAAAAATTGAATAGTAATTCTCCAAAACATTTATTTTTCCAAACCCTAGTTATATATACTAGGTCCCATTAAATCACTAATTTTTTAATAAATTTCTAATCTTTTACTTGCATATCTAACTCAAAAATTCACTTTAAATTTTAAAATTTTGTAGTAATTTTAAATAATTTTATTTCAAACCCTAGTTGCCCATACCAAGTCCTATTAATTTTCTAATAATTTTTTGAATTTTTACTAGCATATTTAAATCAAAAAATCCATTCAAATTTGAAAATTGAATAGTAATTCTCTAAAACATTTATTTTTCCAAACCCTAGTTACATATATTAGGTCCCATTAAATCACTAATTTTATATAAATTTTTTATTTTTTACGTGCATATCTAACTCAAAAATTCACTTTAAATTTCAAATTTTCATAGTAATTTTAAAATAATTGTCTTTCAAGCCCTAGTTGCCCATACTAGTCCCAGTAATTTTCCAATAAATTTATGATTTTTTACTTTCATATCTAACTCAAAAATTCACTTTAAATTTCAAAACTCAATAGTAATTTTCAAAAATAATTATTTTCTCAAAAACCTAAGTTGAATATACTAGGTCTCATTGCTTCTTGAGGTATCACTTTACATGTTTGTGAGATCTGTATCCTTTTTATACATATCATAGTTCCTTGTTTAGATTATATACATTTAATTTTTTCAACTATTATCCAAGTTGTTTTTTATGTCACTTAAGTTCCTTGCATCTCTTCCTTCAAGAAAAGTGAAATACTTAGTGGAAATCCTCCTAAAATCACCCAAATTCTTGCAACTACACCATATACCATGGATAAAAACTAAATCAGGTTCTTTTTATAGATTCTACACATTCACATTACACCAATTTCAATGAGGGTAATTTTGACAAAGAGAAATATGAGAATAAAAATGATGATAAAAACAAAGATGTTCATGATCCACAACATTAGACTCTTGATCAACTTCTACTAATTATTAATAATGAAGTTTTCCTTGATAAATATTTGATCCTAAAAAGTTTTTGAGAAATAATTTTGGACCAGCCTTGAGATATTACTCTTATTTTATAATCTATCGTGGAAATCAAAAAAGATAAACAAGTTGAATCTTCCATTCCTTCAGAGCAACTAGCTAATAATGACACTATAGGGGCAGCTATGTCTCAACAACCTCTTATAGCATCCCAACCTACCTCTATGCCACTAACAACAACTAGTACATCTTTATCTCTAGATGTGGCAACCCTTGTGTAAGAGATAAGATATTTTCAATCCAAGGTACTACATCTTGATCAAGATGCCTCTAGACCTGCATAGGCTTTGGATTCTTTTTCTCTATTGCATACACATTTGGCATTTCGTATTGATTCTAAACCCTTGCCACAAGGTTTTATTCAACCCAATATTACTCTATATGATGGCAAGGGTGATCTAGAGACACATTTGAGAGATTTTCACACAACATTCTTCGACTATGTATTAAATGACTGCCTATTTACCAAGTTATTTTCATGAATCCTAATTATGATTGATAATGGTTCTACAGTCTACCAAATTAGGCAATCAATGCATTGATCCTTTAGACAACATGTTCCTAGTTCATTTTAGTGTTAAAATTGGTGATAAGATTTAATATGCCCAAGTTGTACAATACAAACAAAGATCAAACGATCATCTCATAGATTATATTCTTTGATATAAGATCACTAGCCCCATGGCTGATCAAGAGTTACAAGATATATTCAAACAAAGTCTTTTACCAGCTTTGAATGAATCAATTATGTTTAAAAGACTCTCTTCCTTCACTAAATTGTGTCACACACTAAAAGAAAGAGAATTCAAACTAATTTCAATGGGCAAAATCAAATACACAAGTATTTCAGACATAAAAAGAAATAGTAACAACAAATTACCATACAAAGTAAAGGTCATTGATAACATGAGTCAAAATCAACTAAAATTTAATATAGCTTCTAAGCCCCCTTATCAAGTGGTTTTATCAGCACCTCCTTAGTGTACCTTCACCAATCTACTAGTTTCTCTAGCTAGATTTTTATAATAGCTATTGGAATGTAACATCATATCTCTTCCTCCTATTTAGGTAGTTAACCCAAAAAAATCCTATTTCATGGGGATATGATTAGCATCCATTTTTCAAGTTTCACAAGGCACTAGGCCATACAACAAATAAATGCATCAATTTTAGACATAATATGTAGGATTTGATAAATGGCAATCATATTGATCTTGACACTTTAGTTGAACCTCCTTAGGCAAAACAAACATGGGATAAAGCTTTGAAAATCTTCTTAGATCCCTTTCTATAGTATTCTAAACAAAAGTTAGGGAACACAAATGGGTTCACCATGCATATCATGAAAATTTTCTATTAGAGACATATAGGGCACCTTCATTTGAGACACATCCTTTGAGAAACATGATTGGTGTGTACAGTTATAGAGTTCCAACTAGACCTTCCATGTCCTTCTCAAAGTAGGAGATTGTCATGAATGATTCATATTATCATGCACTCTTTATTAGAGCTTATATTCATAATCATCCTATTCATAGTGTTCTCATAGACAATGTATCTAGTTTAAACATGTGCACTATGGCATTATTACATCCTTTGGGATATTTAGAGTAAGAAATTACTCTAACAATCATAGTTATCAATAGATTAAGTGGGCACATATAGAGTTCATCGGGTAAGATCATACTTCCTCTATAGGTTGTTCCAACACATATGGCCACACTATTTACTATAGTTCTTAGTGTAGGAGTTTTTGATATGCTACTTGGTTGACCATGGATTCAAAAACTTTGAGTAGTACCTTTTATAGTTCATAGATGTGTGAAATTCATTCACACTAATTAGGTTATTACAGTTGGTAGAGTTTCATATGAGTTACCACTCTCCACTTTAGAGCCATCTTCTACTTTGTAATCAACAATTTTAGTTCAACCTCTAGTTTCAATTTTTCCACTAGTTATAGTTCCTCCTCTAGTCCTAAATTAGACATAGTTGAGGCATCCATCACTAGCATAGAAAGTTCATACACCTCCATAACTTTAGGATTCTAGATAGCTTCTAGCTATAGTGTTCAAACCCAGGGTAATATCATTGAGATATTATGTATCTACTGATAGAGCACATGTTTAAAGAGCTTATCCTACTACTAGATGGGTCCCTAAAAGCCCTAAAGCTGCATTCACTTCTCAAAGTTATAAGGGGACCCCACACTTAGTTTCTACTTTAGATATTTTAGAGCATTTATAACATATATAGCTTTCAAATATATAGTCAAAGCATTTTCATCATTTTTCATGATCATGCATGATTCCTCTGCTTGATATAGGACACCATGATTAGGAGTCTCCCATGAGACTCATCGATTAGTATCATCCCTTTCTAGTTTACTTGTATATAGATTTGCTTAAAATTCTTTTACATAGTATTCTCATGATTTATTTTACATAGATCAAATTCCAAAAATACAAAAACATTAAAATATTTCAAAAAACAAAAACATGAAAATAATGTAAAATTTTTAAAAACATTCTAATTGTCTACATCATCCATGCTTTACATCTCTACTACTACGTGAGATTTACATTTGTTGTTATATGCTATTATTTTTCAATTTATCTACATTACCACACTTCACTTGATATTATTTGAGTGTGTGGAGTGCCATCCAACTCTTTGATTGCCTCATTTTACCCACTGAGGGGGCATCCTACTTCTACATTTGATACATTTATATACATACTCATTGGGGGCATCTTCTACATGACTACACCATCTAAGTTATGTCATTCCTACACCACACACTCTAGTTATCATGTTGGTGTACATTACTTACTATCTTACATAGATTACTATATCAACACTCACTATTATATATCACTTGTATATTTCTTAGCATATACCTAGTCTTGTAATAACATGCCTTGCATACTTTACCTTCTTGCTTTTATTAGTTAGATGCAATTGTATTTCTAATATTTACATGATTTCCTTTCTTACTTTACTTCTAACTAATTAGTTTATAACAATTATATTTCTAAAATATATAGCTAGATATGATTGCATTTTTTAGTTTATATTTTGTCTCCTATATATGTCTTGGGACATTTTCCAATGTCCTTTAATTCTATTCTTATGTGTGCCTTAGGACATTTGCCAATGTTTTTTCCCTATACTCTTCTATGTGATCGTGGATTTCATTCCAACCTTGCTTGTTTCAATTGTATGTGCACGTGGCATTTGAAAATACTTTGTATACTTGACTTCTAGTTTGAGTGACATGTTCTCATGTCCCTTATTTTCTTAGCCCCTTGGACACCCTTGTATGATTCTTTCTTCTTAATTTTTATTTTTGATTGCTTGATTTCTTCTCATTGTTTGCAATGCCATGATCCACATCATTCATTATCTTTCTTTCTTGGATGCTATGATGGACATCATGTTCCATCCCTCCATAAAAACTAATAACTAACACTTTTAATTCCAATTCAGTATATTGTACATGTTATTACATTGTTATATCTATCTAGGCATACCCCTATTGATCTAACAATCTCTCAATACAAACCATGATATATCTTGTTGATTATCATTGCTATATCATGTATCTTTGTAACATAACACATTTGTAGGGATCTTTATTTTGAGAGAAATAATTGTAGGGTATTCATTCCTACTCTCAAAAGAGGGAGTAAAAAATAAGGGTTTTTTCATATAGATCAAAGATCTTAACGATTGAAAAAAAAAATAGAATACCCAAAACAACAACTAGATATCCAAATAGTGAGACTAAACTAGGAAAATAGTGAATGTCAAAAATGGTCATCAGATTTGGCCCAAGAAAATAACACCAAGGTTAGACTATAGTGTTAGTTCCACTACTATGAATTTTTGGTTCTCTTTTCCAAGTAGTAGAAAAAACCAAACATTCTAGAAGCAAGTAGAAAAGTAGCTATATTTTGACATAGTTAGACCAGTTTAGAATCAATAGTTTTTAGTAAACTTTTGCTCAGAGAATATGGATATAAGGGGAATCATGCATAGAATAATGTCTCTCACTTCTATTTTTAGATAAGGTAGTTGGTATAACTTCCATATTAGAATACATGTTTTAGACACTAGTGATTGGGGGCAATATGCATGTCACATTTGTTTTCTTTTTTTTTGAGTTCAACATTACCCATAAATTCTTAGTAGTTGCATGCCTTATTCCATCTGTATCTAGTTTGAATTATTTTGGAGTGGCTTTCATACAATCCTAACCTCCACATTTTGGAATGGCTTTCATACAAGCCTAGTGCACCAATTTTAGAGTGGGTTTCATACAAGCCTAATCTCCATAATTCAGAGTGGCCAAGAGTGGCCTAATTTGTATCATACATTTGACTATATATGCCGACATTGTTAGATTATAGATCATTCATGGTATTCATAAGACATCTCATTTAACACACATTTCATATCAATATCATTTTATAGCTTCACTTCATAGGGCAATAATAGAGCCAAAACACTAGCTATCATTTATATTATTGATCCACCTATTCAGAGGGATTGAACACATAATCTAGATGTTGATTAACATATGCATGATCACCTATCTTCACTTAGTGGGTGATGATAGAGATAAATGGATAGAATTTTCATTCTTGATCTACTCTCAAGGAATTGAGCACTCAGCTTTATTCATGATATTACTATTAGTAAAACATCATCTAATATTACTCAACATCACAACATGTTTTGTATTGATTCACATACCCAGTGAGCTATATTCATTCATTTCTCTTACTCTATCTCTTACCCAAATTTTTTATTTTCTTATTTTACATATAGAATATCTATTAAGAACTAATCTACTCTTTATTTTCTATTAAAGATTTGCACTTCACATCATGCTCTATCTATGCACACCAAACATTACATAGCTTCATGAGCTTTACCTTTTTATGTAAGTTCAAGTATGCTTTATATTTTTAATTTATTCTAATATTTCACATTGATGCATCACTATAATAAAAGGGGGGCAAAGGTAGTCATATAAAATGCTAAAATTGGTAACTTGAGTGTGGATAATGACACCCAACCCATAGGTCCCTCTTGCTTGCTCTCATGACCCTCATAGGCATATTTTCAGTGATTCTTAGTCATCTATAACATTCCCAACCTGATCCCAACTAATCCAAACTCTTCTTTCCATGATAGATCAATCCCCCTAGGTCTCATCTACTCAGGACAATAGCACCACACTAGGACTATAGCATTAGTGCCACTCCTATCCACTATTGGCACTCTTATCCAGGTGCAATTTCAACCTCAATGGTTAGTTACGTTTATTTTCCCATCCTTTTAATTTTTGGCCTAACATGAGCACATTAAAAACATGACCAATAGATCCATATAAAATTCCATTCAAAGATCATTCATAAAGTGTTGGCAAATATCACTAATCAAACAAGAATACAAGCAAGACTACTCAAGCAATCTTCCCTATTCTCTGGATATAACTGACCAATATACTTACAAGAATATTCAAATCCTTAAACCATTTCTTAGCCACCTCAAGTACACATAGTTTATCATTTTTAATATTCATACACTTAATTTTACAAATCACATCAAGTGGAAGAACTACATATGGCTTGATCCCTCCTCAAAGTATTAGTATGTAGGAAACATACCCACACAAGGGGCATGGATGCACATTAAATGAATATTACACACTCTAAAATCCCCCCTCTCTTTTTAAATTAGTCAAATAATAATGGAGTATAGGGTTTAAAGAGATAATATTCTTTATAAGGATCTTTATAGACTTCTAGCTATCAAAACTTCCTAGATAGGGTCACATAGACCTAGTGAACAAAACACAAAAAGCTCAAATCATTAAGAAAATAGTAGTAGAGGTATACTAAAGTGCTAGAGACACTCCTATCCACTTTAAAAACTCTTTTCCAATCATAAAATGAAGGTTACATCATAGTTTGTAATAGTGTTTAGTCTTGCACAGTAAATATCAGACCCTGTCTCAGCCATATGAATCAATTTATAGATAAGTCTTGTTCTCCATCTCTTATTATTATTGTTATAAAGGTAAAAATTAAAATCTAATTTACAAAAATTAGTAGCTTAATTATTGCATATTTATTTACTGATTTTATTACTCAAATCCTTTAACTAAATTAGCAATAATACACCAATATTCCCAAAATTATTAAATTAAGGTTGAAAGTGGCCTAAAGATACCTCTTTTTAGGTCTTCAAAGAGATAAATTATATAAATACATGGAAGGGGCCTAATGGGACCTTAATCACCATTTTATGTCACTTAGATCTATTTATGATGGCTTTTCAGGTGCCTTGCTAAGTTAAAAGGTCAAAAACCCAAGTTTTTTGATAATTTGTGAAATGTTACCAATTTAATGGAATTTTACACGATTGTTTTATGTTTTTAAGTTGCCATAAAACTTTTTTTATCCATCATAGGAATTATATGGATGTCTAAAAGTATTATTATATAGGCTAAGAAGTGGTTTTAATAGTGTTAAATAGCCTTGGGCAAAGGTTCCAGGGCATTTGGTTGAAGATGGTTCAAGCTTGAAGACTTCCACTAATGGAGTCCAATAGTTTTGTAGTTTTCATGGAATATTTTGAATCTTGGAGGAGAAAAAATGAGTGGAGACAAAAGAAATCATAAAATCAAAAACCCAAGGTTAACCTTGAAAGTTAGTTACAAGTATAAAGTGCCAAGATCACTAACCATCATGTCAAGTCCTTCTAGAAGCCAAGGGAAATGGGGTGTAGAAGTGAAAATGGGAGAGTTTGGAGGTTGGGAGATAAATTTGGAGCATTAAATCAGGTTTATAATATTTGAAGACTTTTATCTAAGATAGTGGAGTGTGACATCATCATCTTCAAAGTTTTTTATTTTCTAGTGCCTTTTTAGGCCAATGCAAAAGGTTGGAGACCATTTTGACCTTTGGAGGTTAATTTGATGAGAGAGGATTAATGATTAATTAATAAAAATGTTGTTTATACTCCATATAAGGTGGTTGAGGGACATTTATTGAATTATGAGAGCTTTCTTCTCTTCTCTCTTCCTTTTTTTCCTATATCTCCCTTTTCTTCCCTATTTGTAAGATATACTCTCATTTGATAAGGAAAAAACCTATCAATTTTTTTAAAATATCCTTTGAAATAATAATACATAAGTTTTTACCTATGTCTTGCTTGTGTCTATTGCTATGGTTAGTTTGTGTATGATTGTTTTTTGGAAGGGTGTCTTTCCTTGGTAATTATCTATTTTTCTTGCCTTTTTGTAGGTTTTCCACCATTTTTACATGTATAAACCTTATGATTTTTGGTCATTATTGAAGTTATTGTGTAAGTTTCATATTCTTCAATGTTTTATTTCTTACCTAGTGGGCCTAGTTTTGGAAATACTAATGTAAATGACTAATTGGGGAGATTGTGTGAGTGAGGGTTATCTTTGAACTACCTTAGTGTTAGTTTATTAAAAATTGGAATGTATTTTAGTTTTTTTCATCACCTTTTTTTATGTTTTTTAATCATCCCTTTCAACCCTTTTATATCTTTTCCTATCAGAATCAATAGTTTAGGTGATCCACTAAGAGGAACCAACCTTCTCTAGAGGTTTAGCCCCATCACAGGATATCCATAGCCTAAGATTGATCCCATTTTGTAGCCAAGAATGAGAGATCCTAAATAACTCTCTCATAATGGTGAAATTATATGATACAACAATTAGGTCTAGCAGATCCATCTTAGTCATGACCTTGATTTTATAAATATACCAACAAGTGTAAGGGTGAGTGTGATTTATCTTCTCTAAGCTACGATTGATTTGTAGATTATTTTCACATTCCCTTGTATATATTTTGGTAAAACCAATGTGAATCTAATGATTTTAGGTTTTCTATCATGCATTCATTTATTACCATCTATTATATATTTTTATTTCTAAATTACTATATTGAACATGTCCATATAGTCTAACATTTTATGTGAAGGCTTAACACTCGGTTGATTCTCTCAACTTTGAATTTATTTATGTAGGTCTTCTCCAATAATAGGTAACTAGGTCAATCAACTTAACTCAATTATCTTTTTCAACTATAGTTTTTTAGATTCAATCAACCCAGTCAACTCTATTAGTAGGTCATTTTTAGTATACAAATTTTTAGGCTCAGTCAATCCAGTCAACTCTATTAGTAGGTCATTTTTAGTATACATGTTTACAAACTTAGTTGACCCAATCAAATATTCTCATAGTCATTTCTAGCATAAAGTATTTACAAACTTTGTCAACCTAGTTAAATCTAATAGTAGAATAAAAATCATCATTTTAATAACAAATTTACCAAATTCAGTGTCTTTAAAAATATCAGGTTCATTCTTACCTACTTAGTCATTTTTTTCCATTTACAGTCCTATTATTCACAATTTTCAATCTATAAAATTATAACCCTACAATGAATTGGGTCAACTAGCTTGACACATTTATATAGATTTTTTATTGTCTTTAAGACTCAGTTAAATTTGTTGATTTTGTTCTTTTATATCTTTCTTTTTTAGATATTATTGACCCTGTCGACTCTATTTTGTATGATTTGCATACAATGTTTCCTGAACTAATTTTTTACTCTTCAAAAATGAAAGAATTAACCTATCTTGCTAATAATTATTCACTTTTCATTTTTTTGGTTGATTGTTAAGAGTAACAAACATAGACTAAATAAGAGGTTTTTAATTTACCATTTTAGTTACACTATTTTTCTTTTTCACACACTTCCAAATCACATAACACCAAAATGCATTAAACAATTTATACCCAAGGTCTACCTACTTGGATTTCATCATCAAAGGGGAAGATAACTAGGTTCTTTTAGCCATGTATAAACATGTTGTTTATGGAATATATTGAAAATAAATTGACACCCTTATCTCTATGGGACTTTCAAGTGAGGGGGTAGTCCCCAGTACCAAGCCAGTACCATCACAAATATATATACTTCTCAACCTAAACTACCATAAACTATCCATAGATTACTTTTCTATTTCCTTATTATAGACAAATCTCTATCACATTAATATCAAAATTTATTGTAACTTAAAAACATTTAGGAATGACCACTTAGATTAAAATTTACATTCTAGTTTTGTTGCTTTCTCTTTACAAATTATATTTTGTATTGAAAATGTTGGAATATTGTCATTGATGTCAAATGAACTATTGCCGAAAGTGAACGGAATTGATTGCTAGAAGTGAACAGAATTGATGGCCGTAAGTGAACGGAATTGTTGACGGAAGTGAACGGAATTGTTGCCAGAATTGAACGAAAATGTTGGCGGAAGTGAACAGAATTGTTGCCGGAATTGAACGAAAATGTCAACGGAAGTGAACGGAATTGTTGACGGAAATGTCGACGGAAGTGAACGGAATTGTCGACGGAAATGTTGACGGAATTGTCAACCTTGGCCGACCTATTGGGAGGAGGTGTGACCGTTCGAAAGGACCTTTTCACTTGAAGAGTCACGACCTTAATTTGTGGCTTTCCATGGGTTATAAATAAGTCCATAACGAATGGCAAAAGAGTAGATTCGAAAGTAGAAGATATATAAAAGAAGAGCAAAATTTTTAAAGGCAAATTTTTGTGAGAATATTGAAAAGAAAAAATCAGCAAGTATAAGAAAGAGTATAGCAGCGAAAACACTAAAGCGTAGATCGAATCTAAAGGAGATAAAGCAAGTGTTCTATCATCTGTTGTTTTGACAACAAATTTGAGATAGAAGAGTGATTTTTTCTGAGAAGGTTGGTGCCTTCGTTTTGAAGAGATTGGTGTCTCTTGCTGAGTTGGTGCTCAGTGAAAGGGGTTGGTGCTCCTGTAGGTTGGTGCCTACAAAATTGTTTTTGGGGTTGGTGCTCCAGTAGGTTGGTGCCTACGAATATTTATATTAAGAGAATTTCTCCATGGTTTTCTCCTGAAAGGGTTTCCACGCAAATCTGTGTCTATTTGCATTGTGTGGTTTTGCATTTGATTGCTTTGAATATATTAATTGTAGAGTAATTTGAGGTTTTGAATTTAAGATTAATAGCCGAAAGTTAAAAATATCTTATACTGATTCACCCCCCCTCTCAGTATAAGCTTGTGCTTAACAATTGGTATTAGAGCCGGTTCCTTCGGTGTTAGCACAACTGCTAGAAGGTAGATCTTGGAAAGCACATATGGCAGGATCTCAAGTACTAGATGGTTTCTCCACCAACAAGGCTCCTTTGTTCGATGGAACGAATTACGCATTTTGGAGCATAAGAATGAAGACTTACTTGATGGCCCTAGGTTTTGATATCTGGCAAGTAGTGGTAATAGGATACACAACGCCACAAATTGCACCAACGGATGCCACCGAGAAAAAGGCCAGTGAGAACAATGTGAAAGCTATGAATGCAATCTTATGCGGGCTTTCAGAAAATGAGTTTGTTAAGGTTATGCATTGTGAATCTGCAAAAGAGATTTGGGATAAACTCAACACTATTTATGAAGGTGATAGTAAGGTTAGAAAAGCAAAACTCCAAACCCATCGGAGGCAGTTTGAAAGTTTAAAAATGAAGAATGATGAAAACATTGCTGGGTATCTTCTTCATGTCGATAAAATTGTTAATGTCATTCGAGGACTCGGAGAGAAAATTGAAGAATCTGTGATCGTTCAGAAAGTCTTGAGATCCCTACCATTGAGATTTGATGCAAAGGTCTCCGCCATTGAAGAAATGAAGGATTTAGACATGATGAAAATGGACGAGCTCCATGGAATTCTTACGGCCTACGAAATGAGAACCGAATCTGAGAGACAGTCGAAGAAGGAAGCATCATTCAAGGTCTCAAAAAAAGAGAAGATCAAAGAACCAGAATCAAGTGAAAATTCAAGTAGTGAAGAAGATGAAAATGAAGCTCTATTCATTCGGAAGTTAAAGAAAGGATCGGGCAAATATAAAGGAAAGTTACCATTTAAATGCTTTAATTGTGGTAAAATTGGTCATTTTGCAGCCAAATGTCCAAATAAAGGAAATAGCGATGATGAGAGAAACAAATCAAAGTACAAAAAGGGATTCACGCCGAGCAAAGACAAGCAAAGATTTGAGAAACAAAAGAAAAGCCTATACTCAAAGAGGTATAGCAGCTCATCCGAAGAAAACAAAGAAAGTGATGTTGAGAGTGATAATGAAGAGATTCTGTTCATGGCTACAGAGGAAAATGCCACCACCAGCAAAGATAATTTGGAGGAAGACGAAGACATGGAAGAAGAAGGTGAAGTGAACCTTGAAGAAGAACTTCTTTGCGCATTGGAAGAAATAAAAGCATTTAAGAAGAAGAATCAGAAACTAAAGTTACAACTCTGAAAATATGAAGAAGAGAATTGAGACTTCAAAACGAAGACATCACAAGTCTTTGAGGAATCAAACAAGGTAATTGCTGATCTAAAAGTCCAAATCGAAGAAGCAAAGAAAATTGAAGAAGATCTAACGGATCAGCTAAAGAAGAAAGGAGAAGACTGTGAAAGGTATGAATTTGAAATAGATATTTTAAAAAGGGACCTAGAAAAGGCGAATTCTAAAATAACAAGTGAATTGAAATCTGAAAAAAGCACTCAAGTTTTGAATAAGATTCTAGAGAGTCAAAGATCACCATCTAACAAGTCAGGTATTGGGTATGAGAAAGAAAAAGAGAAAGCTAAGAGCTACGTTGAAACTCTTAAAGAACCAATGAAAAAGGAGACCAAGAAGGAAGAAGCCAAGAATACAAAAACCAACTCTATCAACAAAGAAAGCAAAGGAGAACAAAACTTCAGAAGACCATTTGCTCCAAGATATACAAATAAAACTAGGTTTAGTAATTATTTTAATGGATATTGTTATTATTGCAATCATTTTGGTCATAAGAAATTAGATTGTAGAAAGAGAGCCAAGGATATTGAAGTTAGGAGTAGAAGCAAAGGAACCTATGGAGCTTCGAATAGAAACTACAATTCATTTGCTCCCTTATCAAACTTTGATGAAGCTATAGTTTGTTACAAGTGCAACAACTATGGACATATAGCACGCTATTGTAGAAGTGTTTTTGAATCTGTAAGACAAGATCAAAAGTTCAAAGCTCCAGTGATAAAGAAAAGAGAACCATCAAAGATCTGGAAGAAGAAGCAAGAAGAATCCATGATTGTTCAAACAGCATTCCATGATAGAGATGAAGGACAACAATGGTTCATTGATAGTGGATGTTCGAGACACATGACTGGAGATAAAAGCAAATTCATCTCGTTAAAAAAGGTCAATGAAGGCACGGTGAAGTTTGGAGACAACACTATAGCCAGAATAACAGGAAAAGGTACACTTAGTCTCGATAATGGAAAAACCAAAACAGAAAATGTGTTATATGTGGAAGGGTTAAAGCATAATCTTCTAAGTGTTAGCCAAATGTGTGATCAAGGACACACGCTCAAGTTCTTTTCTGAAGGTTGTGAGATCAGAAAAAGAGACACAGGAGAACTAATTGCAGATGCTCATAGAACTACAAACAACCTATACATGCTTGGAGAAATGAGAGGAGAGAAATGTTGTCTGAGTCAAGTTGAAGAAAGTTGGCTATGGCATAGAAGGTTAGGGCACATAAATTTTGATAATCTTGTGAAAATCAGCAACAAACAGGCTGTGCGAGATATGCCAAAGATAACAAAACCTTCAAGTACTCTATGCAAGCAATGCCAACATGGGAAGCAAACTAGAACAAGGTTCAGAACGAAGGAATATTCGACCACCAAACCACTAGAGCTGATTCATACGGATCTTTGTGGTCCTACCAGAATTGAAAGCATGCAAGGTGAGAGCTACTTTATGTTGCTCATTGATGATTATACTAGAATGACATGGGTAGCCTTTCTAAAAGAAAAATCAGAAGCATTTGAAAAGTTTAAAGCTTTCAAGGCATTAGTAGAAAATGAAAAAGAGCTGAAAATAAAATGTCTAAGGTCAGATCGAGGAGGTGAGTTTATTTCAAATGAATTCATTGAGTTTTGTGAAGATCATGGAATTAAGAGACAATACTCAGCTGCAAGGACTCCACAACAAAATGGAGTGGTGGAAAGGAAAAATCGAACCGTTCAAGAGATGACTAGAACTATGTTGAATGAATCTAAGCTATCAGATAGATTCTAGAGAGAAGCAGTTAATACAGCAGTATATATCTTGAATAGAGGGCAAATCAGAGTTAATAATGACAAAACTCCTTACGAATTGTGGAAAGGAAGACCAGCTTCGGTCAAACATTTCAAAGTGTTTGGAAGTAAATGTTTTATCAACAGGAATGAAGAAAACTTGGGCAAATTTGATTCAAGAGCTGATGAAGGAATTTTTCTTGGTTACTCCATCAAAAGCAAAGCCTATAGATGTTATAACAAAAGGCTACAAACTATCGTAGAAAGTGCTAGTGTTAGAATAGATGAGATCATGAATCAAAAGACAAAAGAACCTTCAGAAGAGCCTCTAGAAATACCCAATCTTGTAGAAGAAGGGGAGGAAGAAAATGTAGAAAAATTGAGTGAATCTGAAAGGCAAGACACCAAAGCACCATCTCGCTTTGTTCAGAAGAATCATGCTGAAAGTTAGATCATTGGCAACATTGATGCTGGGGTGCAAACCAGAAGAAGAATTGTAAGTATCCCTGAGCATGTAAATTTTTCTTTGTTATCCAAGGTAGAGCCTAAGAATTTTTCTAAAGCTAGTCATGATAAACATTGGGTAAAAGCAATGGAAGAAGAATTAGATCAAATTGAGAAGAATGAGACTTGGGAACTTGTGCCGAGGCCAATGGATCAGAATGTAATTGGCACTAAATGGGTTTTTCAAAACAAATTGAATGAAAATGGCCAAGTCACTCGAAACAAAGCAAGGTTGGTATGTAAGGGGTATGCTCAAGTAGAAGGTGTAGATTTTGAAGAGACTTTTGCCCCTGTTGCTAGATTAGAAGCAATTCGAATATTTCTTGCACTTTCAGTATTCAAAAATTTCAAAGTTTATCAAATGGATGTTAAATCAGCATTTCTAAATGGCAATCTAGAAGAGGAAGTTTACATAGAACAGCCAGAAGGATTTCTCTTATCAGAAAACAAGGATTATGTGTGTAAGTTGAAGAAGGCTTTATACGGATTGAAACAAGCTCCTAGAGCATGGTATGCTAGGCTTGATAAATACCTACAAGACCAAGGATTCAAGAGAGGATATGCTGATAGTAATCTTTACATCAAAACTGAAGGAGATCACCAGTTAATTATTGTGGTGTATGTAGATGATATAATCTTTGGAGGAGACAATAAAGAAATGTCTAAGATATTTGTCAAAGATATGCAAAAGGAATTTGAGATGTCCATGTTAGGTGAGTTGTCATTTTTCCTTGGTTTACAAATCTCTCGATCTAACAAAGGAATATTCATATCCCAAAGCAAGTATGTGAAGGAGATGTTGAAGAAATTCCATATGGAGGAGTGTGCCCCTGTTAGCACACCTATGGCTATAGGTACGAAGTTGAGCAAAGATGATGAATCTCTGAATACTGATCAAACACTTTACAGATCAATGATTGGGAGTTTACTATATGTGACGGCATCTAGGCCAGATATCATGCAAGCAGTAGGTATGGTTGCACGATTTCAAGCAGCTCCAAAAGAAACACATGTGCAAGCTGTGAAATGTATATTTAGATATTTAAAGAGAACCTTGGATTATGGGTTGTGGTACCCAGGAGGTAAAGACTTCACATTGGTAGCATACACGGATTCAGATTGGGCAGGTTGTGTAGATGATAGAAAAATTACAAGTGGAGGAGCATTCTTTCTTGGAGATAGCCTAGTATCTTGGTTGAGTAAGAAGCAGAATTCTGTATCTCTATCCACAGCAGAAGCAGAGTACATAGCGGCAGTGCTATGTTGTACACAAGTTCTATGGATGAAACACACCTTGAAAGATATCAAAGTAGAGTATAATCATCCAATCTCTATATTCTGCGATAATACTAGTGCGATAAGTATTTCAAAGAATCCAGTTATGCATTCTAGAACTAAGCATATCCCTATACAGTATCATTACTTGAGAGAACAAGTGGCAGAACAACAAGTAAAATTGGAATATGTTTCCACATCCGAACAGATGGCAGATATCTTCACTAAGCCACTTCCAAAGGAAACATTTGAGTACCTACGACAGAAGTTGGGAGTAATTTCTTTTGCGTCTTGCCACTAAAGGGAAGCATCAGCTAAGGGGGAGCTAAGTACTAGCTCTTGGATAGACCCTTTGCCATTGATGTCAAAGGGGGAGAAGTACATAAAGAAGATGTCACAGAAAGGGGGAGCTACAACAAAAAAAAAAAAAAAGGAGGATTCAAACAGAAGAGACAGTGCAGCAAAGGGGAGTAGTTTCAGTATGTGGTTGCCATCAATGACAAAGGGGGAGATTGTTGGAATATTGTCATTGATGTCAAATGAACTATTGCCGAAAGTGAACGGAATTGATTGCCATAAGTGAACAGAATTGATGGCCGTAAGTGAACGGAATTGTTGACGGAAGTGAACAGAATTGTTGCCGGAATTGAACGAAAATGTTGACGGAAGTGAACGGAATTGTTGCCGGAATTGAACGAAAATATCGACGGAAGTGAATGGAATTGTTGACGGAAATGTCGACGGAAGTGAACGGAATTGTCGACGGAAATGTTGACGGAATTGTCAACCTTGGCCGACCTATTGGGAGGAGGTGTGACCGTTCGAAAGGACCTTTTCACTTGAAGATTCACGACCTTAATTTGTGGCTTTCCGTGGGTTATAAATAAGTCCATAACGAATGGCAAAAGAGTAGATTCGAAAGTAGAAGATATATAAAAGAAGAGCAGAATTTTTAAAGGCAAATTTTTGTGAGAATATTGAAAAGAAAAAATCAGCAAGTATAAGAAAGAGTATAGAAGCGAAAACACTAAAGCGTAGATCGAATCTAAAGGAGATAAAGCAAGTGTTCTATCATCTGTTGTTTTGACAACAAATTTGAGATAGAAGAGTGATTTTTTCTGAGAAGGTTGGTGCCTTCATTTTGAAGAGATTGGTGTCTCTTGCTGAGTTGGTGCTCAGTGAAAGGGGTTGGTGCTCCTGTAGGTTGGTGCCTACAAAATTGTTTTTGGGGTTGGTGCTCCAGTAGGTTGGTGCCTACGAATATTTATATTAAGAGAATTTCTCCGTGGTTTTCTCCCGAAAGGGTTTCCACACAAATCTGTGTCTATTTGCATTGTGTGGTTTTGCATTTGATTGCTTTGAATATATTAATTGCAGAGTAATTTGAGGTTTTGAATTTAAGATTCATAGCCGAAAGTTAAAAATATCTTATACTGATTCACCCCCCCCTCTTAGTATAAGCTTGTGCTTAACAGAAAACCTATACTAGCTAGCATTGGTATAAGGTTTATGTAGTGTGATATAATTAGATCAAACACATTTATATAATTACTTGTGTGTTTAATTGAATTTTCTTAGTTATTATATTGAAAAAAAATTTACCTATCTTCAAAAAAAAATCAACCTTGTTAACTCAGTCTCTTACACATTACTTGTTCTATTTGTGTTTAGTACACAATCAACCTATCCAACTATGTGTCTTCTAGAATGCCTTAGTTTTACCATTTCTAGAACATAAGATAATTCTTATAAATTTTATTTTGCATCTTATTCTTTTTTCTTTCCTATATACTCTATTGACTCAATTGACTCTATACCTCTTAGCTAATACTATGTTATGTTAAGCTGACTTTGTCCCTATTTTTCATATTTACTTTATGATCTTAGATTCTTCCTTAAAACATCATAAAATCCCCTATTATAATCATTTTCAACAACATAAATCCATTTATATGGTATATGTGATGTTATTTTCTTCTTACCTTTGCTACCCAAGAGGATCCTCACTCTTGGAGAACTTTTTCTCATCCATCATCTTTGGACTACAATATGGTCCAAATTCCTCCAAATGATGATATTTATGGATCAAATACATTTTAAGTTTATCAATATAATTATCTCTTTAAATCACCTTATTACATTATGGGGATAATTAACACAAGCCTAATAAATAACCCCTTAGTAAACCTTCTCAATACCAATAACGCACCTCTTACCAATCTGCCTCCTAGTAACCCTCTACCTAATATAAATTAGAGGAATTTTCCTCCTATAAATCATAATAATCCTCCTCCCAAAACCAATCCACTAGTTAATAACACTCAAATTATTTCACAAATAGTGTAACAATGAACATCATGCAAACATATAGTACTTATCAAATGATTAAATATAACATCATTTGATAAATATGGCTAATCATCCTCCTATTCTTCTTCCCCAAAATAACCAAAATTTAATTCCTCCACCTCTTAAAGATGTTTCAAGAAATATTATTTCCCAAACTATTATTCATACAAATATGCTTGAACACATTCAAACTTAACCTTTATCCCCCTTCATTATTTCTATTGATATTGGTAATATATCTCCAACTATTAAATATGATGGGACTAAAGACCCTGTATCTTTCTTGAAAGCATTTGGTAATTTTTATAAAGAGTGGATTAAAACTAATACTTTTGCTAATGCCAAAATTTTGTTAAAACATTCACAGGTGATGTATTATAATGGTATAATGAACTTCCCTAACATTATATATGACAACTTGAGGATTTAGTTAATCTTTTAGTTACTGAATTTCAACACAATTATCTTCCTAAAAATTGTCTTTGTTATTTCATTAATGCTAAAAAATCCCCTTCTAAATCAGCTCATGATTTTATCAAACATTGGAAATATTTGGCTCATAAAGCTAATCATAAACCTTAATGATTAAAACTTGTTCAAACTCTTCATAATTTCATTAACACCTTCTCTTCAATACAACGTTTAAAATTTTGCTCCCCAAACTATAAAAGATGTTATTAATCAAGATAAGTGACAAGAATTTGTAATGAAATAGTTTTAATCCAACACTAAACTATCAAGGGATCCTTCTAACACTCCACCAATTCAATCACTCACAATCTTCCTCAAACAAAACCAAGATGAAATAAATGGATAATTCCCAATCTTCCAATGCACCCTTAATTATTTAACAAATGAAAAAACTTTTAGCACCTTCTAAACCATTCATTTATTCTAATAATCCTCCTTCATGGTATGACCCTAAAATAATTTGTTGGCCCCATGTTGACATCAATCATTCCCATGAAACATGTCATGGGCTTACCATTTTTTCCTTTTTAAATTTTATGATAGGAGATATATTCAATCATGAAGCTATGATTAAAATTTGTCATCATGATTATGTTAACACATATAAAAATAAATAACATTTCATGAATTTTTCCTTTAATAACACAAAAAATAATTATACCTTCAACCCACAACATCCAAACAAGGATACTTATGCAATTTTCATTAACTATGATCAATACTATACCAATTCTCAATATGTGAATGCAGTTGAGGTCAATTATCAACATAAACCCACCCATAAATATCTCATCACAAATCCAAAGAAACCATTAATAAAATAAAAACTTCTTAAAGACACCATTACCACTAACATACCTTATGAAATCAATGAGAAAACACTTCCACAATTAGAACCTCACACTACCTCTCTTCCTACCGAAAATATTTTACCTTTCAAGCCATATGCTTTTTATTCATCTTAAAAATCTCATTGAAATTTCTTAGAGTAACTTATCTATGTGCCTTAAAAAATACCTCTCATGGCATTAGTTCTCACTTCTCCATATCATTTTAAATTCATAATGCAACAATTATAATAAATTGAATAATCATCTTCCCTAGAAGTAGAACAACCTCCTCATAAGCTTTCATCGATAGAAGTTCATACTATTGAAACTATTTTTCCTTCTTCAAAACCTTCCATAGATTTCCTTGAAGAATATATGATCAATGATGAAATTATATTTCAAGTTGATGACCCACCTATCTTTATTAAAATCACCATTAACACCACCCTTATTCAAAAATTCTTAGTAGATGAAAGGTCAAGAATCAATGTGACATCTCTTTGGGTAATTCAATAACTTGGGTATAAAAATGATCATTTCAAGAAAACTCATCTCACATGTTGATTATTTGACAAGACCAATCAAAAACCAATTGGTTGTATATATATCCCTCTCACTATTGGACCTAAAATTATACATACCAAGTTCATGGATCTTGACTTACCATTATCCTATAATAAATTCTTATGTCACTCATAAACACATCGTATGAGATTTATTGCCTCTTTTGATAGCTAATGTATCAATTTTATTCATAATGTCAAAATTCATAAACATGAGGATCATATTAATACATGGATTACTCAACTTCCCAACCCTAAATCTAGTATCAGATTCTAATCATTCCATAAATTAATAGTGCACCTATACCTGAATTTGTTAATATAAATCTAGATTTACAGGTCACTCTTGTCAATTTTTATGATGATGAGAAAAATGAATTATAAAAAACTTTAAATACTAATAATATACCTCTTTAAATTTTAGAGTGGTTCCTTTCTTCCTTATTACCCTGTGATCATACCATCCCTCTCATCAATGAAATCATTGACCTCCCTACTCCATGTAATGCACATGAAAGATATTACATATAATATGAATTCACATGTAATAAATATGGAGTGTCTAAGTTATTTAAATACCCTTTAATAATTTCACCTCACAAATTTAATGATTTATATAAGTTTCCTTCTAATGTTCCTTTAGAGACACAAGCATGTACTATCTCTCACACCTATAATGATAACTACATCATGGGCCAAGATCAATAATGAGACTTGGATGTTCAACACTATCAGCAAAACTTAGATAAAATACATTATTTCAACTATGATTCTCATTCCATTTCCATGAATAGTGAGTTAAAACCTAAAGGTCATGTACCTTAAATTAATTCATCACTTCTCGATACCCCTTGGGATGTTGAATAATTCTTGCCTCTCATAAATTTATAACTTACAAAATATTATATACCTTCTATATCACTAATTACTCTACTAAATCCCCTCCTTGCCAATGATTCTAATTATACACTATTATCAATCTAATTAAATATAATCAACTTTATTTAATAATTATACCTACACCTGAAATTACCTTTGATGCTAAGTCAATAAATGTATGCCAAATACATTCTAAATATGATTTCCATGGTAATAAAAACATCAATATTTAAGTCAACATGGAATACTATGGACCTTACCAATGTTCCCTAGCAATGAAGCCATACTTGAGTTAGTTCATGCTAAAGAACCTCAACTTCCATGGTAAAACCATAAAGTGGGGAATTTCAAATAAAAATCTCATTTTAATAACCTTATTCCTAGCACAGATCCTAAAACAAATCCCATTTATTATCTTTCCAATGATCCATTAAATTTGTAATATGAGGACATGCTAGGTATTGACCCTAGTATTGGTGTGCACAACATCATCACATAGCTAAATTCCAAACCCATTTGACATAAACAACATAAATTTCCACCCAAAATTTACAACCTATGGCATAAAGAAATTATCAAACTATTAGATACCAAGTTTATTAAACCTATTGACTATTTTTAACGGGTATTAAATAGTATTCACATTTGAAAAAATGTCACCATGCTCATTTGTATATGTATTGACTTATGTAATCTTAACCTCACATGTCCCACAATTAATTTTCCATTACCTTCAATAAATACCATCATAGATTCCACTCCTAGATATGAAATGATGTCACTCATGTATGTTTAAATAGAATATAATAAAATTTACATATCTTGTGAATACCAACACAAAACAACATTCACTGTAGAATGGGGCACCTATTTCTATGTTAAAATGCCTTTTGGCCATAAAAATGTAGGAGCTACCTATATAAATTACATGACTCACATTTTTATGATATTATACACAAAATTATGGAAACCTATGTGGATGACCTCAGTGATGAATTAATGCCAAATCAAAAATTTGTACAACACATCTCTCTAATCTAACCATCATTTTTGATTGATTAATCAAGTACACAGTTAGACTCAACCCATACAAGTTTGTCTTTGGAGTTACATCTGGTAAACTACTAGGGTTCTTAGTCTCTCTTCATGGAATTTATGTTGATCCTACTAAAATAAACATTATAGTCAACATGACCATTCCTCTATCCATTTTGAACATTCACACTTACCTTAGCAAGCTTGGGGTAATATGATAATTTATCCCACTAATGGATTACTACATATGATCTATTAATTACCTCCTTAAAAATAGTAATGATCTAGAATGGACTAACCCATATCAAAAATAATTTGAAAAAATGAAATAATATTTTATTCATTATCCCACCTTTCATCAACCTTCTTATTATTGTCCTTTAATTTTTTTCACCTCTTCTACTCCTGTATTAGGTGGGGAAATGTTTTCCCAATAATATTATTTTGAAAGATAATACATTATTTACTATAATAGTCAAGGCGTCATTAATTATGAAAAACATTATACTAAAGTAGAATATGATTGTCTTGCTATTTACTTTGCAACTAAAAATCTCCATCACTCTATGCTTTATCAAACAACTTATGTCATTGTCCATTTTGATCTACTTTATTATTTTTTATCCAAATCATTTGTACATGGAGATAGAATTGGAAAATGGATGGTTCTCTTAATGGATTTTGATCTTTGAATCCTAACATAAAAATTTGTCAAAGGGATAGTAATTGTCGTTCAACTTACAACAACACCTATACCAACTATAAATCACATTCAAGATAATATCCTTGATGATAAAAATATCTATGTTGAAGGTATTAATCCGGGTATCTCCCTTAGAGATTATTTCCATAATTTCACTATTGATTTAGGAAAAATAATTAATAAAATACCAATATAATTCTTGATACTAATAAATCCAAAGTATTTATAGAAGAGCTTCTTCAAGTTATCATCAATTTACATGAAAACACCTAGACCCTCTACTTTAATGGTACCAAATGCCTCAAAAGAGATAGGTTAGGTTGTATTATAACTAAACATCATGGTAAGATCATCCCTCTATCATTTTGGATAACCTTTAATGTCACTAACAACATGGTAGAATATGAAACTCTAGTTTTAGGTATGAAAGTGACATTTGACTTAGATATCCCATATCTACATGCTTTGGGTAACTCCCAACTTATTTTACACAAATTTCATGGTGATTACTAGTGTAAAATTGAAAGCTGTATCACTTATCATCAAATGGAAACAACACTCACCAAAGAGTTTTCCTCTTTTACCATTTAACTAATTATAAGATATTAGAACTCTATCATCAATTCCCTTGCTTCTTCAACCTCCCTCTTTCATCCTCATCAAGTAAATGATGATTCCCAATTTCCTATTCAAATAATAAAGTTGTCATCTTCTATCCAACCATAGGATTCACTCATTTATCACATTGAGGCTATCACTATTCAATAAAGCCCAAGGTATGAAAACATCATCCAATTCTTTGAACATCAAACCTATCCTCTAGACATGAATTGTCATGAAAATGCTAGAATATGTAAAAAAGATTTTAAATACATCTTCTAATACAACACCCTTTATTACTATAATTCAAAAGTTACCTTGTTATGTTGTGTAATTTAAGAATAGGTCCTTCTTATCCTCGAACAAGTACATGTGAGAATTTATAGTGGTAAATATAGTGGACATGTTATAGCATGCAAGTGCTTACATATGGGATACTTTTGGCCTAATTTAGAAAAAGACACTATCATTTTTTCTAAAAATTGTAGTACATTCCAACTTCATGATGACTTAATCTATTCACCACTAGTTGAGCTCCAAAATTTTGAGTTTCCTTGGCCATTTTCCATGTGGGGATTAGATCTCATTGATAAATTACCTTGCTTACAATATGTTCATGTCTTTATCATTACTTCTATTGAATATTTTACCAAATGGGTAAAATCCATGCCTCTTTTCAATGTTATGGGAATCATTATTTATAAATTTATACTTAACATAATAATTTTTCACTTCATATTTCCCCATAATATCATGTTTGATAATGGTGGTAATTTAAAAAATAAGGACATGAAATAGTTATGTGCTAAATTTAAAATATCTAATAATTTTTCCACACCTTACCATCTACTATGCAATGGCCAAGCTGAGGCCACTAAAAACAATATTAATAAAGTTATACAAAAGAGCATCTAATAAACCCACACTAATTGACATCTTCGCTTATATATCATAATTTGGGCCAATCATACTAGCATACATACTACCACTGGGGAAACATTATTCTAACTAGTCTATGGTTTTGAGTCTATCTTACTATTAGAAGTTAAACTTACCTCCTTATTTATATCTCTTCATAGAATCATTCCTAATGAATAATTATGTGAAGCTTTTATTCATTCCCTTGATCTTCTCTATGAACACAATCTATCCACTCTTCATCATAACTACCAATACAAGGCTCATATAGCTAAACAATAGAATAAAAAGGTTGAACTTTTCACTTTCAATGTTAGTGATATAGTCCTTGAGTTAGACTATACCCATGATAAAGAATGAAAATACACCTAAAAATGGTGGGGTCATTATTTATTAAAATACATTCTTGGTCCTAGATCCCATCACCTAAAAACTAATGAAGGACATGTTTTTAAAGAACCCACTAATGCACACTTTTTGAAAAAATACTTTGCTTAAATATTTCCCTTATTATCATACTTATATATACTATCCTAATAACACTTTGTGAAATATTTATAAATGGATGTCACCCTCTAAAATAGTCTCCTTTTACACAAATCTTAGTTCCTTCCCTTAGTCCTTTGGTTTTTTTTTATTTCATGACTTTCATTGTAATACCATAGATAATACATGGTTTTATTCATGAATTCCTTTTTCTATCATACATTTATTTTTTATATCAATTGTTTATCTTTCACATAATTTGTTCACCCACTTGGGTTTCTCTTTTGTGAGTTTGTGTAAGACCATAGATAGGACCAAGCCCTCCTCAAGATACTATTTTTTCCTTCTTTTCACCTACTTGGGTTTCTCTTTTATGATTTATAGTGTAAGAACATGGATAGGAGTAGTCTCTCCTCATAAAATCACCATATTATTTTAAAACGCCCTTACTAAACCAAGTCTTCCTTTTCTATACTATTAATAAATGGTTACAAGTTTGTGATCCCATATTCTCAGCTTCAATTTTTTTTTTGTTGTTGCTAAAACTTCCATAGAAAACTATGTTAGCATATTTCTTGCACTTATATACATTATTATGACAAGGAATAATAATTAGATACCATTTTATCCCTTTTAACTTTGTCATATTTTTTATGATTTAAATAATTCAAATTATTTCATGTTCATTTGATTTAAGGTAAATTAGAATAACTGATGTATATGCATACATATGATTACCCTGAACATTCTTCTAATTTTGAGTTGCTCTTTGGTTTTGATTTGTATGGTCTTAACTAGTCCTCTTGTTCAATTATGTGACCTCTTCTTCATCCTATACTCTATCTATCAAAACACGTGTATAAGACAACATAAACATACCTCATAATTTTATTGATTATGATTACTTCTTCTTTAATCTCTTATTTGTTTTCTTTCCTTAGGTTCTTTATTTCTCTTTTTCTCTCCTAGGTCAATATTGACTCTTCTCATTCATAAGTCATTTATCATGCACATTTCTTCCATCTCTCTCTCAGTTCATTCTAATAATTCAAAAATCTCTACTAACTCTCCTTATATACTATATCACCATCTTCACCAAAACACCTTTTATTTCTTCATACTCCTTGTCTGGTTCATACTTATTCATTCTCCCATAATTTCTTGGTCCTAGTAGCTTCATACAGAGTTCCATTAACTTATTTATCCATTAATATTAATTGGAACATCCATATTATCTAGTTTTACTCCTTTAAAATATCTAATCAATCAATCCCACCTTAATGACTCAACTCTCAATCAATTCTTTTTTTCTTTTAGCCAATATTCTACTAGTCTTGTTTTTAGGTAAACTTCCTAGGTTTGAGAAAATTATATGGATTGTGTATAAAAAATATGATATATTCAAGTACCCATTATCCTTTTACTACTCTCCACCAAGTTTAAAATTTTTACTTTCAAAACAAGTGCCCTAACTCGCACAGTCTCCCTTCTATTAGGTCTATTAGGCATATTTCCATGCCATAAACTAAGAAACTACACATATCCATACAATACCAATTCAAAAACACCATAAAATCATTAATAATTACCAAATACATTATAATACTAAATTTCATCCATTTTGTATGGTGGAATCACTCGATACACAATTTCCAAGTTACAAACCCTAGATTAGGTCTAGATAGGCATATACTAGGCTGAGAGGCTAAATAAGAGACTAAATTAATTTAAAATATAGTTTAATATCTGTTAAGGATTTAATAATTTATATCTAAAGTCCATACATATTCTCAAATTATTAGTTTTTCTTGAACAAACTATAAAACTCTTTAATATGCCAACATATAGAATTTTGGAATTAGTAATGGATTGTGTGTTAACAATAAAATACTAGTTATGTTGAATTTGGAGTCTCAAAATGGACTTTTTATTATTAAAAATATTATATAATATAAAAAATACATCCAACCCTCTCAATCCCTTTCATCCTCAAATGAACTCTCAAGAGCTTTATACTATCTCCCTTCTTGACTTTGTGATATGACCAGTTTCATTATGTTATCACTGAATGGTCCAAAATAAGGCTGTGTAATGTTAAATGGGAGTATAAATTGAATACTTAATTTATATCCTTGTACCTATTAATTTTATCTTATTAAATGGAAACTCTCTATAACTTTTATTTACTTCTAAACACTTAAAAGAAACTTCAACATAAACTAAAAATATAGTCTTCTTAACTATACACACTGGAACCTTACTAATTTGAACTATGCACTTATAAATCTTATATATAATTAAAAATTATTAAACAAATTAAAATGAAAAAATAATATATAAACATTCATAAATCATTAGTATTCAAATAAAGTCACAATTCTCTAGAAAACATTCTTTTTTTATTGATTCTAAAATAGTCCTATAGAGAGCTATAGATTAGGCAGAGGTTTAAAAATATTTACTCTTTATATCACTCCAGATTTATATCTCCATATTTATCTTTATTTCCTAAATTTTACCATTCTCCCCCTATTCCTACATGAATTATACCCTTTATAATATCTAAAACATGCAAAAATAAACTCCTATTTTTCTATCCCACATAGATGACAATTATATATCACCTTTTCTTTGTTCACATTACTTTTTGTTTATGAATTTTATATGGATATACATAAAAACATATTTTTATTACCCATAAGTGACCTTTAAAAACATTTAATAACTTTTACATATCACACCAACCTAAACTATCTCTTCAAATCATAATTACAACTTTTAAATATTCAAATCCTACTTTTGGGAGGAAAGCTCCAAATAAGGTCAAACACATATTATAATAACTCTTACTAAATCCAAACCATTCTAAAGGACCACATGAGATGCATAAAACTCACTTCAATACAAATTTTGATCTAACTAATCCTTCTAGGTGATGTTCCTACATCAAACTGCTATCCTAGAAAAGTTCATGAGCTCTTATACATTTATCATTATTGTTCTTGAGGAATTGATTTTTTTGGTATCTTTTTCAACTATTTTCTCTTGTAGATAAACATAATATTTATTTCAACACTTATACCTCTTATTTCCTCTATCTAGATTCATCCAAGCAATACTTGAAATTCTAATCAAGTCATTATAGAAATCATGTTTCTCATTATGCATTTGAGGTATACTCCAACTCTCTTCCTTATTTTTATGATGCTTATGGTGCCCAGCATTAGAATTATATATAAATTGATCATTATTCAACCATTAATTATTCACCATATTTTATTTGTCCTCAAGTATTTTTGTTTCCTCTTTATTTACATCTTCATTATGTGCTTACTCTTAAAAATCAACATCTTTGACTTCTACATTTACTAATTCAACATTGGAAATTTGTATTTCTTGTATTTTATACTTTTAAATTTGATTTAACCTTTTATTTATAATTTCCTTTGATTTAGACACCATAGATTCATACCATAAATTTATACCTTCTATTGTCACTTTCTTTACCAACTCATTATACTACTTGTGAAGATCAAACTTATCTTCTTTCTTAATTTCTTCCTACACAATATAAAATAACTAATTATATTTATACCTTTGATCTATTTTTTTCTCTTCATAATACATGGCTACTTATTTATCCTCCTTTGCTTCCTCTTGTGTGAGGATCATTTATTTCTGATTCATATTTGGTTTCATAGGTGACTAACTTACTTGTTCTTATTCAAATATCAAGACTCTAGATTGATCCTCCCCATCATCTTGATCTCTCTTAAAAACTACTTGATCAAGTGATTAATCCTCTTGTTACATGAGCCTATTCATTAGATCCACTAGTTTATCTTCTTACTCAACTCTTACACCTGCATAAACACATGAAAAAACATCATTAGTTTAAAGAACTTGAGGCTTGCTTTCCTCTTCCTCCTTTTTAGGTTGCTTAGTCAATTAACTTATATATATTTTCACTTTGAAAAATTATTATTATCTTATCCTACTCCCATGATATATTTTATAAGACATTTAACTATTTTTGTCATTCTAACTAAAATATTTTGCTTTGATTCCTCCAAAATTTGATCTATTTATTGTAACCCAATCAATAATGCCTTCATCTCATCAATCTCACTCTTATCATATTCCTCTTTATCCATATTATTGTGGCAACTTTAATTCTTCAAGCCATTCATTTTTACCTTCTCCATTTTATTATCATCTTTTTAAGTCTTTTTAAAATGTCTCTATCTCTCTTATACCTTGCTTGGGTATCTATTAGTCTTCACTTGAGACCTTCTATGATCATGTCTTCACTTTTATGTTCTCTCTCTTTGTCCTCACTTATGACTTATATTTCTATCTTAATCTCTTAGTTATCTTTATTGTGTGAGATTTCACTATCTATCTTATCTTTCCAAGACTTTATGGCTTTAGGGATCCTACCACACTTATTACTTTTCAACTTCTGTACTCATTCCTAAAACTTCATTATCAAATTCAAATATCAATATATAATACTCATTTAGAATATAATTAATGAAAATTAAAATAATTATAAACCTTATAAGAGCTTACCTACTCTGATACTAAAATGATGTAGAGGAAATTAGAATAACTTATGTATATGCTTACCTTGAACATTCTTCTAATTTTGATTTACTCTTTAGTTATGATTTATATGGTTTCAACTAATCATCTTCTTCACTTATGTGACCTATTTATTATTCCTCTAATATATCTATAAAAACCACATGTATAAGACAAAATATAGATACCTCATAAATTTCTTGATTCTGATTACCTCTTTTTGAATCTTTGATTTTTTTGCTTTCTTCAATATCTCTATTTCTCTTTTGCTCTCTTACATGAATATTGAATCTTATAACTCATAAGTCTTTTTCCATGCACAATTATTCCTTCTCTTTATCAATAATTATTACTACTTCATAAATCTCTTCTCTTTTTCCTTCTAGACTATATCACCATCCTTACCAACACGCCTTTTATCTCTTCACACTCCTTGCTTGGTTCATACTTATTCATTCTCACATAACTTCTTGGGCCTAATATATTCATACAGATTTCCATTGACTTATTTATCCATTAATACCATAGGGCCATATTTATTATATATTTTTACTCCTTTCGATTATCTAATCAATCAATCTCACCTCAATGACTTAACTCTCAATGAATCATTATTTTTCTTTTATTTAGTATTCTACTAGCCCTCTTTTCATGTAAATATCATAGTTTTGAGTAAATTATAGGGTTTATATACAAACCAATGATATATTGAATCACCCATTATCCCTATACTACTCTCCACCCATTTTCAAATTTGTACTCTCAAAATAGGTACCCTAACTCACACAATCTCCTCTCTATTAGGTCTATTAGGCATATTTACATGCTATAGAATGAGAAAATATACATAGTCATACCTACCAACTAAAAACACCATAATCCTCTGAATCATGAAAAAACACATTATACTACTAAATTTCATCCATTTTTATGGTAGAATAACTCAATAAATTATTTCTATGTTACAAACCCTAGATTAGGTCTAGACATGCATGTATTAGGTTGAGAGGTTAAATAAGAAACTAAATTGATTTAAAATATATATTAAATATTGAATAATTTATGTCCCAAATTCTTACATCTTCTCAAATTCCTAGTCTATCATGAACAATCTAAAAATCTCTTCAATAAGCCAACATACAAAATTCTAGAATTAAAAATGGTGTATGTTAATAAAACAATGCCAATAATGTTGAATCTAGAGTCTCCCAATGGAATTATTATTATTAAATGGATCACATATGATAAAAAATATTTATAATCCTATAAATCCCTTTAATCATCAAATGAACTCTCAATAACTTTATATTATCTCCTTTCTTGACTTTGTGATATTACCTTTTTGATTGTGTTATCATCAAATGGTCCAAAATGAGACTATGTAATGCTAAATGGAATATTACATTTAATTAATAATTATAGTATCTCCTTATACCTAATAAGTTTATATTCTTAAATGGAAACTCTCTACAAAGTTTCCCTACTTCCAAACACTTGGAAGAAAATCCAACATAGACTTCAAATAGATATCTTAATTGTACACACAATCAAATTCTAACTCCTATAGATAAGTAATAAGGATTCACCAAATTAAAATGAAAAAAATAATATATGAACATTCACAAATAAATAGTATTCACAGAAAAGACACGATGCTCTACAAAACCTTTTTTTATTGATTCCAAAACAATCCTATACATAGTTACAAATTAGGTAGAGTTTTACAAACCTTTACTATTTATTTAACTCCACATTTATATCTCTATATATTTCTACTTTTATATCTTCTACCATCACCCCCTCTTTTTACATGCATTACAACCTTTAACATATCTAAAACTTGCTAAAGCAAACTTTTATTTTTACTATCCCACATAGATGCCAATTATATATCACATTTTCTTGGATCACATTAAATTTTGCTTATGATTTTATGTGGAGATACTTAAAACATATTATTAGGACCCATAATATACCTTTACAAACATTTAACAACTTTTACATAGTACACCAACCCAAACTATCTCTTTAAAGCATAATTACAACTTTAAATTTTTTAAATCCTACTTTTGGTGGGAAAGATCTAAATAAGCTCAAACACATATTTTAATGACTCTTAATTACTCTAAACCATTATAAATGACACTATGAGATCCTTCACACTCACTCCAATCCAAAATTTGATCTAACTAATCCTACTAGGTGATGCTCCTACATCACCATTCATATTGATTTCCTTTCCTTTCATTCAACTTTGGATAAAAGAAAGTTCAACATAAAGATATCACTTTTATTTCACATGAATAAACAAGTCTCTTGGACACCATGTTATCTAATTTCTCTTTTTTAGCTACCAAGTCCAAATTTTTCAAATGATATTCATTTTTAGCACCCATGTTTGGTTCTTTGAATTTGTATGGAGGAGGAATAGAAAAATCCATCAAATGTTACAAGCTAGATCATTTAAAATAAAAGGTAATGATCAAAAGGCAATATAAAAATGAAAAAAATCCAATCATACCAAAGTACATGATTTATAGGATGTTTCCTATCTCCAATTGAATCTTAAACTCCATAATTGGCCTCATGATAGAGCCGAGGTCCACTAGGGTGTGGTAGGCCATTCTATTGGAATAGGAGAATTCAAAATAATAATAATAATAATAATAATAATAATAATAATAATAATAATAATAATCATCTATAGTGCTACCTATTTTCTCATAAGGTTACCCAATCTTCACAATAGAATGATAGCTTTGTAAAGGGTCCCAAGGAATGGGGAAAACATTATGGGAAGGTAGGTCCATTTTTTTTATCATGCATATAGCCTTCATGGGATAATATTCACACTTCATTTGATAACCCAATATTTGTGTGGTTAGTAAAAGTTCTCCAAAGTCCTTAATGTTGACAGTTCTCTTGTTTTGACAAAGATAATTTTAGTGTCTTGACTTCTATAAAGCATTTATCTAAATCGATTTTTCCTTCATTTTTCACGCCAAATTTTTCATTTCCCCTATTTACATGAATTTTTTATTCTAAATCTATTTACCCACTTCTATAATCCCTCTTCTTCGCATATTAAAACATTTTAACACTACTTTGTTTTGCTTTTATCTATTTTTAGGACAAAACAATATGGATTGAGTGACTATGGATTATCTTATTTATACCATTTCTTTACATTTCTAGAATTTCCTTGATTTATTTTTATAAAAATCATTAGCACTCCTTCTTTTGGACAACTACATTGGTTTCTATTTTTAGTATTTCTTTCATTATTGAGTGAGTTTGGATTGTTGCTTCTCACTCACCAATGTTGTTTTCCCTTCCATGTAATTTTTTCATTGATGATTGAGTAAGGATTATTCCTTCTCACGCATCAATGTTGTTTTACCATTTCGTACCCATCTTTGTTTAAGTAAGGATTATTACTATTTTCACATTGATATTTGATTACCATTTTTACTTTTATCTTTAGTCTGACTTGGTTTATTTACCTTTCTTACTTAAGGTATACTTATTTGAGTTTTTTAGTCATATAATAGCCTTGTATTTTTGGTTACCTGATTTAATCTAAACTTTGGCTTGGTCATTTGGTCCTAACTTAGGATTTATCACCACACCTTACCAAATTTCCATGTACATCATGCCTTCATATTTCATTTATCTTGGATTTCCTAAGTTTGTTTGTTTTTTATCTTTAGTTTTTTATCCTTGGGTTTGTCTAAAGCAGTATTTGTGCCCTTCATGATCAAAACTAAAAAAATAGAGAACCATCCATCAATAAAGGTAAGTGAAGGTAATCATACATTACTTTTATTTCAGTTATTTCATTTCAACCATTTCCTTTCAGTCATTTTATACTTTAAAATACTATAAGTTATTTAGCTTTAGTGTTGTGTGTTGTTATGTTCTTTTCCCAAAGCACCATTTCATGTTACACTTGAGTGACATGTGTTGAGCTTTGAGTGGGAAATATGTATAAAGATAATATTTTTAAAATTTATAAATTACTAATGCTTTCTCTCTTGTAATAACCCATCGAGTCTCAATCTCTCTAAGTGCACACCTTAAAGGGTGCATCTATAAATGGGTGGATAGACCATTAATGCTTCATAAGATTATTATCCCATATACCACCAATTTAAACCAACACAAACCTATCCTATATAATTCCCTAAACTTTGACACCTCCCTTACACACTCCTCTAAGCAGTTAACCACCTTAAAAAACCACTACCTAATCCAAAAAATCTTTTTGTCATTTAACAAACAAATTCAGCCTAGGTTAACCTTATACTTAAAATATATTAGCGTGCTACAAGTCTAAGTCAGCCTCAACTAACCCAATCCATGATCTATCTTGATTTTATTAATTAATGATATAAGGTTGATTAGGCTAATTCTATCAATGAAAATTTAAAAAATATTTAGGATTACATCCAGCTATATATACACATCTTTTTTGCCATATCTTAGAGAGACATAGTTAATCATTCATTTCTTCTTATTTACAACTTGTTCTTCCACCATTCTACTTGAGGAGTCATTACTTAGGGTTTATACTTGGATAAGAGTCTTGTCTTATGGAAAAATCTTGGATGCTTTGGTAGATAGTAGTGATCCCTAAAAACCACACCAAATTCTTCCAAAACACCTTTGGCTAAGGGAGAGATTGGGTCTCAAAGGGTTCATCTTCAAGGTAAGTGTTGACCACATTTAACCCTACAGGTCAAATTTAGACTCCTATAGGTAAAATATTATTTTTATTTGTTTTAGGGATCTAATATTATGTCAAAAGGTGTATTATAGGTCATTTCATGTCACATTAGCCTTAGTCTCGGTCATTTTCGATATTTATGTCTTTTTGAGTCATTTTGGGGTCAAAATGGAGAATTAAATGAGTTTTATGGCCTCCTTAGGTAATTCATAAGTTTAAAAAGGTTATGTCATTCCCTATGTGTCTTAATATGTCTTAATTAACCATTTTTAACTAAAAAGTGGTAGGTTTTTCAGAAGAAAAGGTTGTTTTCTTTGAAAAAAAAGCATTTAATGAGGTTTAAAAAAATGTGTAGCCTCGTATAGCTAAGGACAATTCATTAGTGTCTCTTGGTCTTCCAAACACTTATTTAAATTATCATTTTGATCAAAATCTCAAATAAATGAAGAAAACCACTTCTCTCTCTTTCCACTAGGCTTGGCAAGTGAAAATGATCTTTAGGTTTGTGCTTAGTATGGCCAATAGGGAAGGTTTCAAAAAAAATTATCTTGGGGTGTATTATACATTTATTAATCTTCCATTTTATGTTTATTTTTAGATTAATGGTGGCTTGTGCTCTATGAACCATTCCTAAGAAGTTAACCTATCTAATTTGCTTATTAATTTGTGCACCCTATAGGTTTTGCTCTTACTTGGATGATTAAATATAATAAAACTATTTGGATTGATTTAAAAGGATTATTAATCCCTCCTCTAATTATCCCCATGATTTATTTCATGTTTTAAGGTCTTTATATGAGCAAATCATCTTAGGTTTGCAGACTGGTCTTATTTGGGATGACATGCCTATTTCCATCATTTTCAAATCTCCATGCTTTGATAACGGTTTTTGAAGGTGATTAAAGGTTAATTTACATGTTTTTAATTCACTCTCAGTTCCCTCACATTTAAATCTCTTTCCCCAAATCAATATTCATTAAATTATAGTCATAAGCACCATACAACCAGTTTGCTCAAAGACTATCATACATAGTTATCTAAGTGAGCTATGCAAGGTTATAAATCACATCCATGGAGTTATGACTATGGTATTGAAAGTTTTAATATTTTATCATGGTAATAAAAATTAGGAAATCTATTTACTTGTTAGAATAATGATTATGACAGTCAATACAATACTTCTACATAGTCTCTTACCATTAATTCACATATATAGGTGCTCTCATGGATAAAAACATGTTGGAATGAATTTTATGAGATGAGAAACGTCCTTGATAATGTAAATAATCTATTTTAAATATTTTATATAGGAATAAAACTCAGTAAATGATCAAAACAATGCACACTACCTAAACTCACATTTGTTGCCTATACATGAAAATGGCCACCTACATGTGGTGATAACAGAGAAATGAAAATGCTTGATTGGGAAATTGGAACATGGTGAATACTTATTTGGATTAATATCATGTGATAATATCATATAAGACATATTTGAGGTGTGATATTGAAAAAATAAAAGTGATAACTTGTCAAACACCCAATGACTATGTTTAGGGATCAAATCCCTAAACTGAGAAAATAGAGGTCTAGGCCCTTTTTTGGGCATCCTCATATATATTTTCATTTGTTTCTAGCACCTCCAAATACATTAATTTATAGGCTCCCAAATAGGTCTCTTTATTTGTAAAATAAGAGAGGTTTTTAAGTTGAAGATATTGGTTTTCAAGAGCTATCAAGTTATCTTTTGAACACTAAAATTCCACAGTGTTGTCTATAACAAGATGAGTCAATAGAATTTTAGGTATAATGAGTGAATTTAATGATTATAACTAGGTTATAATGTTTTTTTTCACTAATAATTATAAATCTTGGTAGGATAAGCATCAAGGTATGCATGAAAGAGTATGTTGCATTCACCAAAGATGAGATAGTTCATACAAATGGCTTAGGCACAGTCACCTATAGCCAGCCTAATGCTCAGACTTGAGAAAGTGTTCACATTACAAAGTATGAAATATAATGGATTTATTAAGAGATTTCAAGGGGTATTTTATGATTTTAAAGTTTCCATAAGGCCTTAAGTGTCAGATTATAAGTAACTTTCAAGTTGAAATGGCCTCTAAGGCTAATCAACACCTACAACCATATTGCCTCCTTCAAATCCTAACCCAAGGTTATAAGAATAGATCATTTTTCCATGATTTTTATAGTTATAAATAGTTTAAATGACCATTTTTTATCTAAATTATCATATAAAAAGATTATAATATTATATTTTAAATCTCATATGCACCTATAAGGGTCCTTTCACTTGAAAACATTCACCTACAACTAACTATAGATGTATGAAATTTATGACCTAAAATTAGGCATGAAGTTTAAATAATATAATCTCATAGAGTCTCCATGCATTTCATGACACAAGTTTTATAGATAAAATGCACCTACAGGACCCCACATAGTCAACTACAGTTGACCGTAAGGGGCAGAGAGTAATAAGGTTATGATTTTTGACATGGACTTAATTAAAATATGTAATGAATAGGTCTAAACACTTACCAAATTATATTTGAGGATCTCATGATGTTATATTCACTATATCCAAATATATTCCATGCATATACATATACAAGTGTCCCTCTAAAAAAGAGAAATAGTTAGAAGTTACACATAGTCTTGACTAGGCAAAGAGTATAAGGGATATATGAGAGGTTGGAGGTATGAATGAAGATTGGAACATATCAATATTAATCCTAATAGTATCATGTCACTCTAAAGGTGTATACAATTCAAATGAATGACTCTAAACAAGAAACACACTATCCATTAGAGGAAACCCTACATACAGTACATTCCACCAAGGTTTATCTTGGGTTTTAAAACTTTTATAAGGTATAATCATAACACCAAAGGCTGAATTTTTATCTATAAATTATTTAAAAATTTATTAATCACATAAAACATTAAAAGTTTTTAAGATAATAGGGTAAGTACCCTCTATTTTATCTTAGATAGAGGGTACTTCCCTTTATACACAAATTAGTAGGTTTTGATAAGTAGGGTTAAATGAAGAACCTGGAGCTAAAGGATATTTTATAGGAGGTGTGATAAGCTATATTACATTTAAAAAAACATTATAAGACTTATCTATAAGTGGATAACCCAACAAGATGGTATAAAACACCAAGATTACAGTTAGGTATGTTAAGTAGGGTATAGTCATAAAAATTAAGTGGGAAAGTAATGTCACTTCTAGCTTTAAGATTGGATTCCAATGGATTAATACATGTTTATGAGGTCATAATAGATGTTTTTGAGCTATTTTTATGTAAATAAGTTAAAAAATAAAGCCATTTTTGGCTTAAGACTATCTCAAGCCAATAGGAAATGGAGAAAAGAGATTGATAGGCTAGATTGAAGTGCTTGAAGCTCCTTTAAGGTTATGCATGGGTAAATAAGAAGTTTTTAGGTGTTGATAAGGGCCTTGAAGAACAAAGCTTCAGACCATAATTAGGATAAAACCCTACCAAACCTTGAATAATGTCCCAATTAGGAAAAAAATGATGGAAAGATAATCTAATATACCATAGTGAAAAGGAAAGTGATTAGAGGTTTCATTGGAAGCTTCAATTTTTCTGCCCATCAAATTTTATGCCGACCTATCTATACATATAGGGTATAAAATTGTTTATTTTGATTATTTTATGCATTGTGTAGGTTATATAGGGTTTCAAGAAATGAAATAAAATTTGTAAGGATTCTTAACAATTTAGATAACTCCCCATGTCTATTTAATACCTTTTAAAAACTCTTAAGTGTGTTTACTATCTACTTCATCTCAACTAGCTAGAACTGGCATAGTGAATATAGTAGTGAGAAGGGTGAAAAGATTCAAGTAAACTAATTATAAAGTATGCCTAATGCCTCTAAGGCCATGAAATGTCTTTCCAAGTGTAATTCACTTCATTTCATATATTTTCATGGGAAACTGAAGCCAATTTTGAGGCCAAGTGTGCAAGGTGTGTGAAAGAGGAGATTTTTTAACTATAGGTAGTGATAGATCACTTTTAGAAGATTCTAAATGACTAGGAATGAAATCAATGGATGGAGAAGCATGTCAATAACCCTTACCTCTTAATCCAATCATCATACTTATCCATAGTCAGTTTTGAAATGTTCAAATAGGGGTGAATGATGAATGTAGTTTCCTTATGAAAAATGAAAATTCTTACATCACATTTCAAGAGTTTCATGACTTGGGGTGACACTTGTGCTTCCCAACCTTTCATGATCAGTTTCACATTACCTTCTCATGAAAAAGTAACTCATTTTATCATCTTTACAAGTTTCCTTGTGCCCTTTGTAATTCTTTATTCTTTAATCTCTCTTAATTTTTATAAGAACTAGCCATTTTGGCCTTTGTAAACTATGTTCCACCTAAGTATGGTGAATCCCTACTCATTTTCATACCATAAGATCAATAATGAATACTAATTTTACATCTTCTATGACTATTCATAGTGTGTTAAATTGAATTATTGATCTTACTTAGTGATGAATTTTGTTTCCTTAGCATTGTTGTCTCATTCTCTCACCTATTTACAGCTTAAAAGCTTCCTCTTGTAGGTTACGTTAAGTGTTCTAGTGAAGTGTCAAGGTTGAGTGAGTTAGTCTACTCACTAGTTCCATTAAAATCCTCTTGTTTTAGTCCTCCTATTCTACACATTCATCACAAACTCCTAATGAAATACTGATGTGAGAAGATTAAAATTAGAGAAGTGTATGCCTAGCTAGTCTTTTGGTCTCATGTGTTATGTGTAGATGGTTGGTAGTCATCAATTATTTTTGTCTATCATCTCTTTTAAGATAGTTTTCTTTCATTTTTATCTCTCCATTTTTCCTTACAAGCATATGTGTAGTAGTGATCTACAAGTGGTACATCAAGGGATATATCCTTATTTAGAGATTTACCTCATCCTTAGGCTACCCGTAGCCTATAGGTGTTTCAATTGTGCCCCTTAGATAAGGAGAGTTGAGACATATCCTCAAAGGGTGTAAATCCAAGTGACAAAAGTAAGTATCTCTAACTCTCACTCCTATATTTTAGTAGATATAAGTAGCATAATCAAATGTGTTTGAATGTATTTATTTCTCCAAAAATTAGGGTTGTATCTATATTATCTTAATTAAAATTATTTTATGATTATTTATTTTATGCTTATTACCCACTTTTTTTTCCACATGCTTTGGTGAGCAATAGATTAGATTTTACTTTACTTTCTCATTTAATTTGTGAATAAGAAAACATAGGACCTAACTACGGTTATAGCATGGTGTTGCTTGACTAGAGGCTTTGGAACCTTCTCTACTGACATTATTGTGGTAAGGGACCCATTGATTAGGTCTAGAAAATTGATCTTGATCATGACCCTGATTGTTTAAATCTTTTAAAAAGTGGAAGTGTAAGTGTGGTTTATCTTCTTTGAGCTAGGATTGATTTGCAGATCATCTTCATTTTCTCTTGTATGCAAATCTAACCCAATAAGAAGAGGCTACCTGTACAGAGGTAGAAGGCCATATATAAGAGGTAGAGGAAGAGGCTTTTGGGGATTTTTTTCAAATGTGATAGGTATGTTGGTTATAGGTCATATGAATGCCCTGAGAATCCACAAATAAGCCATACAAAAACTAAAGGTGGAAATAAAGCTATTGAAGATGAAGAATTAATTGTAGGATAACTATCACACATGGAATAACTTAAAGTTAGATAATATTTATTTATGAATAGAGCATTAAGAAATAAAAAAAGGAGGTGAAAGAACTAGACCAAAGGAAGAACTTATTTAGGACTACATGCAAATTGAAAGGTAAGTGTTGTAAAATTATCATTGATAATGCCATTTTAGATAACTTGGTTTCTTTATAAATGGTTGAAATTAGGATTGAAAAGATTAATATATCCTACAGCATACAAAGTATGTTGGATACAAAAGGGAATAAATTAATAGTCAATGAGTAATGTAAGGTTAATTTCTAGATTGGTTGTTGTAAGGATGAGGTACTTTGTGACATTATGCCTATGGAGGTTAGCCATATGTTGTTGGGTATACCTTGGAAGTTTTATAGGAGATTTAAAAATAAAACATAATTTAACACCATTGAAGTATGGAAATAAAGTATTTGAAAATAATATTAAGGTACCTGTGGTAGGTAGAAAATAATTCTGAAAATTGATAAAATAATAAGATCCTTGGTTGGAAAGTGGTGTAAATATATTATCACCAATAAAATAATCTTTAAATTTGATAAAATAATAATATCCTTGGTGGAAAATAATTCTTACTCTCCATATCTTCAACACCTATCAAATACCTGTTAGTCAATTTTCACACCTAGTTTTGCATCTTTCATTTTGGCTAAGTGCAACATTATTAATTTATTTATCCCCATAGTAAAAATACCAAGTGTTATTTCATTTGGAAGCCTTTGTGTGGTCTTTTTAAAGTGTTATTTTAGTATTTTTTTTCTCAAGTGTTATTTCTTTCGGTGAGGTTTTGCTTTGGGTTTTTTGTTCAAGTCTCAAAGGAATTGTTTCAGACTTTTTATCTGAAATAAAAATTCTAAAAGAATTGTTCCATTTCAAACTTTCCAAATCACTTTAAAATTTTTGAAGGGTCTTTTTCTCATGGAAGTGTCCTTTATATAAATTCTGAAGGGCACATTTCAAGATTTTTGAAAGGAATCTTTAATCTTTTCGAAGGAAAAGTGTCCTGTACAACTTTTCTAAAGGGTTTGTTCTTTCAAAGAATTGGTGTAGTTCAGGTTTCTCATAGGGAACTTTGAAATTTTTTTGAAGGAATTATTTTAGACATTTTGTTTAAAACAATCTTTCCTAAGGGTCATTTTCCCATGAAAGTGTCTAGTTCAAGATTCCTGAAGGGACATTTTTAATTTTGTCGAAGGGTCTTTTCTCTTTTGAAGGGACACTTTCAAAAAGTTTAAAGGGACACTTTCCAAGCAAAGGGATATTTTAAATATTTTTTTTAGGGTATTTTCTCAAGAATTGGTCCTTTGTATTTTTTTGAAGGAATTGATTTAGAGATTTTGTCTAAAATAATCTTTCTGAAAGAATTGGCTCTTATATTTTTTTGAAGGAATTGGTGCTCTCTCAAAATTTCCAAAAGGTCCTTTGTAAAAGCCTAAAGGGACACTTGAAAAAGTTTGAAGGGTATTTTTCTCTTTTGAAGGGTACATTTCAAGTTTTTTGAAGGGATACTTCAAGAATGTCAAAGGTCATAGTTAGGATTTTGGATAGACAAAATTAAAATGCCAAAGGGTTATTCTCGACAAAAGTGTCCTTTGAAAAAAGTTCAAAGGGACACTTGAAAAAATTATAAAGGGGCACTTGAAAAAAGTTTGAAGGGATACTTGCATAAAGTCCAAAAGAAAGAAACACTAGAAAATAGACCAAAAAGAGAAAGGGCCCAAGAGGTTAATTCTTTCAAAGAAAAAGGTCCATGGGAAGATTGTTTAGGAAAATTAAAAAGCAAAGGTCCAAGAAAATTCCCCAAAATAATGATCTTAATAGAGTGATTATTATATGGATTTCAAATTTAAGGTGTTAAGCTAGCCATTGACATTTAAAATAGTGTGTCCCAAGCATATCAATGGTCTTTGATTACATGATCAAGGATTTAAGGGCTCACATTCTTTATCCACCAAAGTAGATTGGAGGGTTCATTTCACCATTGATCAGGCCATGATCTAATTCATTTTTTTATGACCAATAAAAATAAAAATTGATTGTACATGTAGACTCCAAGTGATGCCTTTCCAAGGCCAATACAATGAAAGTGGCTCTTCCCTACATCATTGCATACCTCAACAAGCCAGTGAGAAGCTATTAGCATCAAGATAAATCTACAACAAGTGGACTCTCATTTTTATAACTAATCGATTTCATTACTCAACTCAAAAATATCTTGTTTCTACTAGTGCAACCATTGGGAAAGCATCTTTGAGAGAGCAAACTATTTGTGTAACCATTTGAGGTGACATGGATCAATTGAATGGCCCAAATGAGCATCATTTACAAATATGGTTGTAGCTAAAGATGGAGATTCCTAAAAAATTGATTCCCCTTTTTGGTGCTAATGGACCTCCTCCTCTCACTTCCTTTTTGCTATAAATACATCCCTTGGGTTAGTATAAAAACAACCACACAGTGTATGGCAAATCCCTATTGGATTGATGTTACATTATACCTTTAAGCGTTAGCATAGGTATATTAATTTAAATTTTATATATAATTTTTTGAGTGTGTAAGAGACATATAGTGATAGTAAGTGATGATTTTCCATCCTTCTATTCTCTATCCTTCATACCTAAGCAAGAGTTCCTATTTTAATAGGTCATATAGAGTGTGTTCAAGTGTGTTGAATTATTATAAGTGTATAACTATTTTTATAATGTGCAAAGTTTGCCTTTCAGTTCATTTGCCTTATGTCATTTTACACCTCACCTCTGTATTAAAATACTTGTGTTAGAACCTCTTATAGCTTGAAAATTGTCTTTGAATTTTACTATATTGTGTATTACGATATGACATTCACATGAAAGATAATATTGGTGCATCACCAATCTTAGATTAGGTTTCATTTCCATACAATTTATAACTATTTTCCTTTAAATCAAATTAGTTTAGACAGAGGTTGTTTTTCAAAGATACATTCAGGGAGCTATCCATTTAAATCTATAGGTTTATTTCATCTATAATCATACCCACATGCCTAGAAATGTTCAAAAATTTCCAAAATATGGAAGAGGATTGAACACTCTCTTCTAGTGTTCAAGATTTAGAGACAATAGTTTTGACACACATGATGGGATTAATTATTCACATGTCAAGGTGTATACTAGTCTTGACAAGCCTAAGCTTGTATAAATATTCTTAATCCAGCATTTTTCATCTCTAAAATGTGAGAATATCTAGTTACAAATGAATTTTCCCACATTATACTTCATGGTTCTCACTAGGTCATCTAGGAATTTCTCCCAAGCCCCTATAGCTGAAGCTCTTCTTGAATAACAACATCCTAAACCATTCCTAATTCTTAGAGATCCTAAAAAATGAGGTTTTGAAGAAGAAAAAGAATAAAAATTTTAAGAGATAAGAGATAAAGAGGAAAGAATAAAAATGGATAGGCAACAACCTTTCTTAGCCTTTAACACCCAAAATCCAATTGACCTTCCTACATATGACCCTACTCCTCCCAATGGCACTAAGAGTCTCCTTGGTTTTAATGGAGAGGGTCCTATTACCCCATCTGAGCGTATTAGGGACATCTCAAATTTATTTAACTTCTACAATGTCACCTGAGCTAACATAGCCATTAGATTGCTTGTCATGTCTCTAAGAGGTAAGGCACTTGACTGGTATAAGACTTTGGAAGGTGGTTGCATTACAAGTTGCGATGGCTTTGGGTAATTATTGGTAACTATATTTTAGATTAAGAGTGACCATAATTCACTAATCCATTAGTTGAACATGATAAATAGAGGTCCTAATGAATCCATGGGAGATTTTAATGAAATATTTCAAAGGACATGTCATAGGTTACGACCTATCATAAGACCTCCTCTAAGATTTATGTTACACCTTATCTCAAGGGAATTGGTACTGATGTGGTGCTCATTTTATATTCAATGGGAGAATTCACTCTATTAGACACATATGAGATAAATATTAAAGCTAAGAATAGTTTGAACTAGGCTAGAAAGATAACTCCAAGAGTTTCTATACCTTTTTTGTCTCATATTTCAATTGAAGCTCCAAGCGTAGCAAAAGTTCCTAATGCCAATTTCAAGCTAAGAACCTTTTGAAAAGGTAGATAATGCTATGGACAAAGATGAGGAGATCTGGTAATTATGAGCTTAGCTCAAGCAAGCTTAATTTTAAACAAGCGCTTCACTTAACCCTCAATACTATCCTCAACAAGGTTATAGAGCTCCACCCCAATACAGCTACCAAAGAAGAAGACAAGGTCAAAAATGTTTCAATATGTATCCCGATGCCTATAATCCCAATTCCACTCCTTCCATGAATGTTATTGTTCTAGTGCATGCTAACTTGGTCCAATGAGAAGATCATTTAGACCAATGGGGAAAACCTCAAGGTTAGCTTACATATGGTGATGGAGAAGACAACAAAGATTTGGTGGCACAATAAGAAACTATTCCTTACATGACATCAAAAGAAGTGAATCTCATCCAAAGGGATATTCATGGAGAAGGTAGTAATCAGAGTGTAGGTATGATGAACTTTCAAGCAAAGGATGATTATGTGATGAATAAATAAACATAAATTATAGACAACATAAGAGCTAAAAATAGAGCTCTAGGATATTTTCTAGGAGTACATGTGACTCCAAGTGATGCCTCTCTAAGACCATAAAGCAAGAATCCTAGTGCAACACCTACTACTAGTCATGTTCCTTAGCAAAGTCAGAATGTGAGTAGGGTTGTCAAGCCTAAATGAAGTAGGTTTAGACTCCCTCACTACCTTCAAAAATGTAAGAAAAGGTGAATAATTTCCCTCTAAATATTTTTTATTATTTTAATAATACCAAGACAAGCATGTCTCTTTGGGAATTCTTGCATATGCCTGGTCAAAAGGAGCTCTTACAAGAATAGCTCACAAGCATTTGTATAGCCCCTCAAACTTCAAAACACAATAGTGTGGCCCTTACCAATTCTACAAGTCATATATTATAACCCTCCACCAAATCTTAAAATCCTCCACCTTTCTACCTCATACTCATTATGGGGGACAATTTGGTTCACAATTGTATTGTAGATAGTGGAGCTAGTACCACTATCATGCCTAAGGTGGTGGTTGATAAGTTGGGATTAAAGTATGAACCACAAAATAAAGGTGTGTTACAGCTTGATGGGACTCCAACCAAGATAGTTGGATTGTTCAGAGGTTTGAAAGGCTTTCTACATGATTTCCCAAGTTTGCCCTTTTTTCAAGATGTTGTGGTGATAGACCTTCCAGCTCATTCGCTATTTGCTTGTCAAGGGAATTCAAAACTAAGATAAGAGGATACCTTTATTCTAACTAGTCTTTTCTAAATTTTAAAAAAAGATATGGAACCAAGGTGACTATAAGGAATCAACCCTTAGAAAGGTTTCATAGTGAGCCATGTATGGAGATAAGTTTAAATTAGAATTATGTAATTAGTAAAGAAGAAGGTGTCATGGATGGTGAAGCATCCTCCCCCATTGAAGGTATTTTTTATCTTTTCCTTGATAAGTACAACATTGAAATTCATGGACTTGATCTATATAATTTCATGTAATAAAATGACTTGGGATTTTATTGTATACATGAAAAATATGTTTCAATCCCTTCACTCACTAATGAAGACCAGGAACTTGAAGGAATATGGGAAATATTTTTTGATGGCTTAAGAAGCAAAGTAGGTGTAAGATCTAGCATTATGTTAGTTCCTCCACCAAAGAATACTCATATAGATTCCACTTCAATTTCACCTATAATGTGGTATAATATAAAGGCCTATTTCATGGCCTCAAATGGGTAAAGAAGAGAGGGATCAATAATTTGAAGGTTTGTGGGGATAGTGAATTGGTCATCAACCATGTGAGAAATCAGGATACAAATAAGAATCCCTTGCTTAAATCCTAAAATCATAGGGTATGGGACCTACTTAAAGACTTTAATGCCTTCAACATAAAACCCATATTGAGGATTCAAATAAACATGTTGATAGATTGGATGTCATAGGAGCACATTTTGACATAGTTGATGATATAGGGAAAGAGAAGGATCAGTCCCATATCAAGGTCATTGTGAGGTACTATATTCTAGATAATTAATTTTCATGGAAGGTGTTTCAAATTTATGAACACATTACACACTGCTTATAAAATGAGGTAGGATTCTCCTCAAGGAACCAAAAGAGACTACATGATTAATATGAAGAACAAGTTATTCAACTAAAGACAAACAAGATACCTAAAGGGATGATTAATTTAAAGATTTTTTTAAATGAATATGATAAAAATAATAAATAAGGAGTGATCATGTCCATGAAATAAGAAAATTATGAGAGAGTCATGATTTACAAGGATAAGCTCCTAAAAATTGGTAAGGTATGTTCTATGTTCAAGAGGTAGGCCTTTATTGAATTATGCAAAGAGTTCCATGACATCTTTTCTTGGGAATATAAATATTTGAAATGGTTTGATCCAAGTATATCTCATCACATAATTGAGTTAGAACCTGGAGCTAAACAAGTTAGGCAAAAATAAAGGCCTATTAATCCCAAGATAAAGGAACTCATAAAGAAAGAGCTGACCAAGTTGATTGAGTCTACAATTATCTTTCCTATAAAACACTCAACTTGGGTGGCTAATATTGTACTTGTCCAAAATAATAATGGAGATATCAGAATTTGTGTGTATTTTTGAGACCTTAATAGGGTGTCTCTCAAGGATCATTATCCACTACCTTCCATACAACAAATTCTACAAGTTATTTCAGGTTCTCAACACTTTTCACATCTTAATGGTTATTCAAGTTACAATAAAATACTGGTGAATGAAGAGGATCAATTTAGAAAAACCTTCACTACAAAATGGAGGACCTTTAACTATAAAAAGATACCTTTTGGTTTATCCAATGCTGGAGATACATTTCAAAGGGCAATGGACATGACTTTTAAAGGTTTGATCAATAAGTTTCTACTTATGTACCTTGATGATATAACTATTTTTTTGAAGGATGTTATTGATCATATGAAACATCTAAGGTAGGTGTTTGATAAATGTATGGAGTATGGAATATCCCTTAATCCAAAAAAGTGCATCTTTGTTATCCATGAAGGTGAGTTATTGGGATTGTTTCAAAAGAAGGCTTGTCTATTGACCCCAAGAGGATTGAGGCTATTCTAAGATTGTGTTTACCTCAACACAAAAAAGGACTTAAAATATTCTTAGCAAAAATAAACTTTGTAAGAAGGTTTATTCTAGGCTTTGAAACTATGGTAAAGCTTATCATAGCTATGCTCAAGAAGAACCAAGATTTTGTTTGGACAAAGGAAGGTAAGAGTAGTTTTAAGGAAATAAAACAAGAAATTACAAAATATCCTACTCTCTTAAACCCAAATATTTTCTAAATATTTCATACTCTATACCTTTTCTAACCTTGATATAATCTTAGCTATGCTTATGCACAAGAATGATGAAGAGCTAGAGCAACCAATTGCATTATTTAGTGAAGGATTGAAATATTATGAGGTAAAGTATACATTTATTGAGAAGTAAGCTCTAATAATGATATGAGGATTGAAAAAATTTAAGACACATGGTTTCAAAAAACAAGATACATGTCATGGTTTCCCATCCTAGCACCAAGGAGTTTTTCCTAGGTAAAGACCTTAATGAAAAGATAGCTGGTTAGATTACAAAGGTGATGGAGTATGATATGGATATTAAGGTGACAAACTTGGTAAGAGGAAAAGGGTAATGTGAGAATTTAGTTTCAGATTTTTAGGAGCTAAAGGAGGAAGTCTTGATCAACCAGGTTTAACCCCAACCATCTAATCACATATAATTTCAAAGTTAGACACAAGACATCATTAGTTTTCTTCAAAATGGTGAGTGCCCCAATGGCTTAAAAAAGTCTCAAAGGAGGTATTTTAGATTGTAGACCATTCCCTACTATCTTATAGATGGTGTTGTCTTTATTAAATACATGAATGGTGTGCTTTTGAGGTGTGTTAATAGTGATCAATTTGATATGTTTCTATAAAAGTTTCATAATGGTACAGATGGAGGTCATTTCTCTCCTAAGACAATAGTTGCAAAGATAATGAGGGTTGGTTATTATTTTCCTAGTCTTTTTAAGGACTGTTACCATTGGGCTAAAAAGTGTCCTTAATGTGCCTTCTTTGTAGGCAAATAGAAACTTACAACCCTTCCATTGAATCCTATCCAAGTAGACCAACCTTTTATGTATAAGGGTCTTGATTTTATTGGTGTTATAAACCCTCCATCAAGTGATAGACATAAATGGATATTGATTACTACAACTACTTCAAAAGGTGGGTAAAGGATGTTGCATTGAAGGAGGTAAGTGAAATGCTATCTTGGAGTTATATGAGAGCATTATAACAAGGTTTGGAGTTCCCCATGTTACCATTTCTAATAATGCACTTGCTTTCATAAGTGATAAAAATTTTGATTGGGAAAATAAGAATTTAGTTTATTTGAGTACCTCATCTAACTATTACCCTCAAGGTAATGGATTGGTTTAATCTACAAACAATAATCTCATCAAGATCATCAAGAGGACATTGGAAACCAATCAAAGAGCATGGTACAATAAGTTGAAGACAACCTTATGGGCTGATAGGATTACTCCTAAGAGATCAATTGGTAATTATCCTTTTGTGATTGTCTATGGGAGAGAGGCTAGGTTTTCCATATCTCAATAAATACCTACTTTGGAACTTGCACATTAGCTAGAAATACTTGAAAATACTCCAATGGAAGTCAAATTGATAGAATTAATGTAGTTATAAGAAGCAAGAGACAATGCACATAAGGCCATGGAATACAACCAAGTACTCATGAATAATACCTTTGACAAGAGAGCAAGTGTAAGAGTGTTCAAACAAGGTGACTTTGTCTTGAAATGGGATGAGGATAGAGAAAAATTGGGTAGACATACAAGGTTTAACACTTTGTGGAGTGGCCCTTACATCATTAGCAAGTGCAAGCAAAGTAACTCCTTTCAACTGACCAAGAAGAATGGAGAATAATTACTTATCCCTATGAATGGGATACATCTAAAGTTATAATATTATACCTTACAATTCTATTTTTTAAATAGGAGTTTAGGTGTGTGTTTTATTTGGTTTACTATTATGTTCCCTAAGTGCCTTATAACACAGTGTGTTTTCTACCTTTTATTTAGTGTGCATCTCTACCTTTGTGCATGTGAATCAATCCAGCTTGTGTTTTTGAGCCAAAAGTCTGTTCATGTCATTTTTTGGGTGCCTATATACATGAATATATTCCCAATGGAAGGATTTAGGTAACTGGTCTTAGTTATAGTAGGCATGCTTCCCCTAAGAATCACCAAGAATGTTAGCCAATTTTCACACCCAATTTTGCATCTTTCATTTTGGCTAAGTGGAGCATTCTTAATTGGTTTATCCCCTTATCAAAAATACCAAGTCTTATTTCCTTCAGAAGCCTTTATTTGATCTTTTTCAATTGTTATTTCAATTTTTTTTGCTCAAGTGTTATTTATTTTGATGAGGTTTTACTTCAGGTTTTTTATTCAAGTCTCAAAGGAATTGTTTCAAATTTTTTATCTAAAACAAAAAGTCTAAAGGAATTGGTCCATTTAAATCTTTTCAAAGGGTAACTTCAAAAAATTTGAATGGCCTTTTTCTCATGGAAGTGTCTTTTACAAAATGTCCAAAGGGCACATTTCAATATTTTCAAGAGGCATCTTCAAGCTTATCAAAGGAAAAGTGTCCTTTGAAACTTTTCCAAAGGTTTTGTACTTTCAAAGAATTGGTCTAGTTTAAGTTTCTCAGAGGGCACTTTGAAAGTTTGCTGAAGGAATTATTTTAGATATTTTGTCCAAAATAATCTTTTCTAAGGGTCTTTTTCCCATGAAAGTGTCTAATTCAAGATTCCTGAAGGGACATTTTCAATTTTGTCAAAAGGTCTTTTCTCTTCTAAATGGACACTTTTAAAAAGTTTGAAGGGACACTTTTCAAGAAAAGGGACATTTTAAATCTTTTCAAAGGGTTTTTTCTTGGGAATTGGTCCTTTACATTTTTTTGAAGGAATTGTTTCAAACATTTTGTCTGAAACAATATTTTTAAAAGAATTGGATCTTACATTTTTTTTGAAGGAATTGGTGCTCTCTCAAAAGATCCAAAAAGTCCTTTGAAAAATCCCAAAGGGACACTTTCAAAAGTCTTAAGGGTCTTTTTCTCTTGTAAAGGGTACATTTCAGGTTTTTTGAAGGGACACTTCAAGAATGTTGATGGGCATATTTAGGCTTTCAAAAACGAAAAATGAAAATGTTAAAGGGTTATTCTTGGAAAAAGTGTCCTTTGAAATTTTTTTGAAGGGAAACTTGTAGAAAGTCTAAAAGGATACTTGTATAAAGTCCAAAAGAAAGAAACACTAGTAAATAGACCTAAAAGAGAAGGGGCCTAAGAGGTTAATTCTCTCAAAGAAAAGGCTCTACGAGAAGATTGTTCAAGAAAATGCCAAAGCAAAGGTTTGATAAAATGACTTGAAGGAATGATCCCAATAGAGTGATGGTTATATGGACATCACCATCAATGTGATAAGATAGTTGTTGGCATTTGAAATAATAGGTCACAGGTAGATCAATGGTGTTCATTCAAATGCTCAAGGATATACGGGCTCACGTTCTTCATCCACTAAAGTAGATCAAAGGGTTCATTTCACCATTGATCAGGTCATGATCAAAGTCATTTTTTGATGGCCAATCAAAATAATAATTGACTGTACATGTAGACTCTAAGAGATTCCTCTCCAAGGCCAACAAAATGAAAGTGACTCTTCCTTACACTATTTCACACCTTAACAAGCCAGTGAGAAGCTGTTAGCATTAGGACAAATCTACAAGAATTGGAATCTCATTTGAATAACTAATTGATGGCATTACTTAGCTCAAAAATATCATGTTTTTTCTAGTGTAATCATTAGGAAAACATCTTTGAGAGAGCAAGCCATCTATGTAACCACTTGAGGTGACATGGATCAATCAAATGGCCCAAATGAGCACCATTTTCAAAGATAGTTATAGTTGAAGATGGAGACTCATAAAAAATTGATTCCCATTTTTGGTGCTAAAGGGCCTTCTCTTCTCACTTCCTTTTTGCTATAAAACAACCACATAGTGTATTGTGAAGCTCTACTAGATTGATGTTACATTCTACCTTTAAGCATTAATAAGGTCTATTTATTTTATGTTTCTAGACAATTTTCTAAGTATGCAAGAGACTTATAGTGATAGTAAGTGATGATTTTCTATCCTTTTATCCTCTATCCTTCATTCCTGAGCAATATTTCTTAGTCTAACATGTTACATAGAGTGTGTTGAGTTGTTGTAAGTGTATAATTGTTCTTAGAATGTGCAAAGTTTTTATTTTAGTTCATTTTCCTTGTGTCATTTTACACATCTCACCTCTATAATAAAATACTTGTGTTATAAACCCTTAGAACTTGAAAATGGTCTATGAATTTTGTTGTATTTTAAATTAGGATATGACATTCACATGGAAGATAATATCAGTGCATCACCAATCTTAGAGTAGGTTTCATTTTTGTGAAATTTCTAACTCTTTTCCTTTAGATCAAACTATTTTAGATAGACATTTTTTTATAGAGATACATTTAGGGAACTAGCACTTTAAATCTAGAGGTTCATTTTATCTATAAGTATACCCACATGCCTGGAAAAGTTCCAACATTGCCCAAATCTGGAAGAGGATTGAACACTCTCTTCTAAGGTGAAAGATTTGGAGACAACAATACCTTTTGTAGATGATCTACAAGATCAATGCTATTATTTAAAAATAATGTAAGATCATCCATGTAAATGATGATGAATTTTCCAATTATACTTTGAAAAATGAATTCCATGGAACATTTTAAGGTTTTTCCTACATTAATTAGGCTTAAAGACATCATTTTATATGTAAAAGTTCTACACTTAGTGGTAAAAGTGATCTTCATTATATCTTCTACTTCTATAAATATTTGATTATATCCTAAAAACCATTAAGAAATGACATCATTTTAGACCCAACGACCATATAATTTACTTTATATAAGGAGGGAAATGGATAGTTATCTTTTTATGATGATCAATTTAGGTTCTTGAAGTTGACACACAACCTAATTTATCCTTTATTTTTCTTGACAAGAACTAAGATAGAAATCCATATGAATGCTTCATTAGAAGTAAAATATTAACATCTAATATCTTATAAACTCCTATCTAAATGAGGGGATCTATAATTGGATTCATTAGTAGCTATCACTACCTAGAGGTCTTATGCTTTGTCTTCGAATGGATAGTATGTGTGATGATCCTATGATCAAATATTTTTAGATCTTCATATGTCCAAACTATCACATATTTATATTATATTAGAAAATCCTTTAATTTCCATTTATCACTTTAAATTAAAATTAATATAATATCGACATACTGAGGATATTCATTAGTTCCCAAATTATCTTTAGTGAAATCAATTTCACTTACTTTATATTGTTTCTACTTTTGAAATTGTGAATCCATATAAAAGACTTTTTATAATGGTACCGTTATCATAGGTATATGATTATCTTTTAGATTTAATATGCCATATTCACTTAGGTTTTTCATGTTCATAGGCTAAAAATAATTTTAATCTATTAATTGAGATTCAAGGGAAACATAACTTCTTATAAACTATATGATTTGGTAATCATCATCAAACACCTAGAATTTATCCATGTTATTTTGGATAGAGGAGAAAGGAATCAAATCCACAAAAACTTCTAAATTTTAGATTATAATATTGGTGCTAAATAAATATATTAATCTACTAGGAAATATATTATTTGATTTTCTTCTCTTGGGATAGCATTGATATTGAATGATTTATAGGAATCATTCATATCCTAGGTCCTCTTCTTATTG
>JARHVA010004162.1:710000-870000 GCA_037957365.1 Torreya grandis | reverse complement strand
GTCATTAAACATTGAGAACTTGATCTCATTGAGTCCAATCTCTCTATTAGATATTTATTGCACAATCACACACTCACTGTTCAATCTTCTGACAAGCTCAAAATTTATATTTGACAAGCTCCCATGAATGAGACACTTGTCATCCTTGTGTGCCTTCTACACATTTAGTGTCAGTTCCTGCTATTTAACACTTGACATTCCCATGTTAATCCTTGATTATTTGACTTTAAACCACTTTGTAGATTTACTATTGAAGCTATATTATTGTGACACTTATCACTAATGCATTTACTCATAGGTGCCTTTGACAAATTGGCTTTGATATGCTTCATTGGATCTTTAATATATGATTAAGTGCTAACCATTGATTGAGATATGATAACTCTTAAGTCAAAGTCTAAGGAAATATAAAGTATATAACATTACTCAATCCAGTAATTACTAGGTTGAAGGGGCTAGTTTCACAATGATGACAAGGGCTTAAGATTTTTTGCTTATATCTAGTCAACATTAAAATATAACATGCCTATGAATGCCTTGACTAAAGATCATAGGGTTTTACTATGAAACCATGGTAATGTCTACAAATATAAATTAATTTTGAGCTTATTTCTTCTCAACTAAACCTATAGACCATATATTTAAGATGTTCTTAAAAAACCCATACTAGTTCTTTTATTAATTGCTCTTCAAGTGGTTTAGAAATGGTCTCTATAAAATCATGACAACTTTACATTGTGTAACTTTAAAACATTATATTATCTCCATCAATCATGCATGATCCTTTCACATCAATGACATACATAGTACCTCTTTTGACATCAATGGCAATCATAAGGCCAACATATTCAACATCTCTAGACTATAGTAGGGGTATGTTTTGGAAACATGTCCTCTACATTGATAGTTACATCAATTTTTCATATTTATCAATATATAGTGGAGACATGTTATGGTAACATATCATCCACACTTATTCAAATTTACAAATTGGTTATAAAACATAATTATATGATTCAAATACACATTTGTGGTAGAATTATATAGATTAGTACCATTGTTATACATAGTTTCAACATGATACCTAACTAAGGTGTATATGTTATGCAATGTTCACATAATATTTTAAAATCCAAATCAATTTTAGATTCAAAAAATTATAAGGTATTGTCATTACCCAGAAGGTCAAAATTTTATGAATCATATTATTTCAATCTACTGTAGTAGTTAGTTTGATTTTTAGTATGGTTGAGATGATTAAATAACTCAATATTTCCAAGTTTTAAGGTTGGAATTGATTTTATGATCTATCCTCACTAGTTTCATAGTGTGAGCTGACTTGGTTCACTCACCCTCGCCAGTTTATAAGTATGATTGGGTTTCATGATTGAGATAGTCTCAACTATCAAGTGGAAATTTCTCTTTTCTCTAATGTTAGGGGTAGGATACTTTATATATATATGCACTTTATATATTAATGTATTTGTCTTAATCATAATTTTAATGATTCATAATGATACAACATTCAATTAAAGCTGCCAATAGGCAAGACAATTTCATTGATACATAGGTGTACTCCTAAACCTTGTTGTTTTAATTTCAAAACATTTAAATAATTTCATTTTCATATTATATGAACTAATTATATACTATAATATACTCTTGGTTTTAGGTTATTCACTAGTAAATCACTCAAGTTAGACTCAAGCAAAGATAAGGTGTGTTATACACACCCAAGTACACATTTCTTTCCTTCGAACTAGAAATTTAATTACTAGATTAAATGTGGGAAAATATAGATGATATTTATGAAATATATAAAACCTTTTATTGTAAAATTTTCAAGCTCAGACCTTGGTTTTTCCTCTTAATTCTATATCTTTCCTACTTCTACAAGTCTTGCATGTATTCTCTCTTATACCCCTTGGCCTATCTCTTAGTCTAACTAGTATTATATTAATGACTCAAGCATTCTATCTTTACCATAATTATTAAAACCTTATTATTTTATGATTTTAAAAGTATTTAGATTTTACCTAGTTTCTTTCTCCTTCAACACTTATGTCTTGGACAGACACTTACCTCAATGCAGGTGTCTTGTTCCAACACAAGTGTCCTACTCCAATACAAGTGTCCAGTTACCTAAAGTCATCTAATTTATAAATGAAATGTATCCTAATGGTCAACCTAAGTGATTTAATGATATTTATTTCTTTAAAGGGATTGATATAAATATAATATCAACCCTCATTCATTCCTCACCTAGCACATACCATTATAACTTATCAAAAACATTCAATCAAACATTTAATAGTCTAAAGCTTACCTATTTTCTTCTATTTCCATATAATTCATAGGAATAACACATATAAAAGTATAAATTACTAAAATATTTGTCTAAGATCAATATTTTCCAAGTTACAAGTTAGGTCACTATTGTACTTTACTTTCACATATTACATTATTCACACATAAATCAACACATAGGGGAGAACTACATATATTTGAGGTCCTCTTCAGAGTATTGCATATGTAGATGTTTTAACCTTTTAGGGCTTAGATATGTAAATACTATGTTTGATTAAAGGGTTTAGTAGTCTAAATTAGTGAAATAATACACAATAACTAACTAGTAATTTGCTACAAATTTTGACTTGATTTGACTTTCTAAAAATAGTAATAAATATGTGTAAATAAAGACTTATCTAGAAAATACCTGACATAGAAGATCTAAATGGTAAATTTTGACATAAAAATAGGCTTGAGTGTCACCAACTAGATCCTTGTGTTAGATCCTTTCTTGGATAGTAATTCCACACATGGACAGTAGTTCCATGTGGCTATAATGTCCTAAAAATGAAACTAGTATTCTCTATGTAGGACGGTTCCTAAATTTTGGGTGCACATGCACCTATGATTCTAATTTATATTCCTACATGCAAAAGTCTTAAACTCTTTATTATGATTTTAATAACTCATTTATGATGTAAACCCTAATTTTACTTACATGTAGGGCATAAACTAAAAATTTATGTTTGTTAATAGGATAGGTTGGACATCCTCAACACCCCATTGTGAAGAAAGTTACCTACATATCAATACTCTGAGGAGGGATCAATCTGGATGTAGTTATTCCCACATAAGTTCTAGTGAAAGTGAAAATGATGATAGAATGATAGTGGTATTGAATACCTTGAGTATTCTTGAGATTAGAAATTTGGAAAATATGAGTGTAGGGAAATTATAGATGGTAGTATGCATAAGTAGAGTAGATTAGGGATTAATAACCTTGATTTTTCTCAACTTATTTCATGTTTAAATAAGTGTTTTGTATCTAAATTCCATATAGTGGATATAAGTCTAAAAGTAATGTATTTATAGTGTTTTTTAGCTTGTGCAAACAATCAAATATGCTTAGTCTAACCTTAAGAGGGTTTTACTTTTGAAAATATATCCATTGAGGATAAATAGGGTAAAGGACATTAACATAATTTTAGGGAAACTAATGAGACATAGATCTATTGTCCTTAATGTGGCACTAATGTCCAAATAGTAGGCTACTAGGCATAAAAGGATAGGATTGAAAAATGAAGGTCAAATAATGTGGTTTAGCTCACTTAGGATGCCTGTGGTCTACACAAAGGTTGGAAAAGTGTGATAAAAGGCTCTAAGATAGGCCTAGGACTAAGCCAAAAATAGGTTGTCTCAATTATCACTCTTAGCACTCAAATTCCATTTTTAGGTGATTACATTCCCCACTCTAATTCTATAAATTTAGTAGAATGAAAGGACTAGTATAAAGGAAAAAATGTACCTAGACTTACCTAGGAAGTGAAGCTCATGAATCTGAGTCTAAGTATGTGAAGCTAGGTCTGTGTATGTGAAGCATGATCTAAATCATAACCTATAATGAAATGTGTATAAATTAATCCTGACTTAAGAGATAAAAAAAGGAAAAGACTACTGAATAAATAAGTAATTGAGTAAAGATATGGGAAAGAGGAAATGAATGAATATACCTTGTTGGGTACATGAACCAATAAATGAACTGGATGACAATTTAAGTGTGTACATGTATATAGTGATTAAATCATTGAATATCATAGAATGAGCTAATAAATTACTCAATCCTCATATGTGGGTACCTTCAATACTCATTTTAGTTTTGATTCCATCACTACCCACCCCTACCTCATGGATCATGACCTATGAATAGTTTGGATTAGATTGAAAATGTGTCTAACCCTCTCATGTGGGTGGATCAAGAATTAAATTAAGCTATGAATCCATCATTTGTCACCCATGTGTAGTAGATGCATCTAAAAATGAAATATGCAAAGTGATGGAAATATCTAACTAGGTATATCTAACTATGTATGTCAGATTCATAGCCACTCAAGTACATTAGATGGCTTAGGGCCACTCAGGAATGACAACCAGTATAGATGGATTAAGGCATGAAACTTGTAACAACCTAAAATATGATGTTAAGTGTATAAAACATGGATATTGACATAGATTTTTCCATTCCATATGATCAACCTATGTTTAATTGAGCATATCGAAACAATGTGCTATGTACATTCTCTCAATCTAATATCTAAGTATACTGATTCTAGACTTAGTTGTTGTGAACTTGGAATTTTACTAAGAATTGGAGATTAGTATGGTGTTAGTGAATGAAACTAAATAAAAAACACACTAAGCTAACATCTTCATACCTAGTTACTAATGTGAGCTTAGTTAAAAAACATGAATAAAACACACAACTAAAATTCAAAAAAAAACCCTCTTTTACCTTCTTTGAATGTTCCAAAATGCTTGTTGTAGTGGATTGGTCAGCTTGTTCTCATGAAGTCTTCATCAAAAGAGGCTTGGCTATCTCCTCTTCTCCTTGACACCTTATGACTTGGGCTTGGCTTGGAATCAATTTGGTATGGTAATAATAATTGGATGAATCTTTTGGAACCAATCCTACATTATAACTTTGCACAAATTAAGCTTAGAAATAATGTGGTAAGGCCTCCTATTTATAGATTTTTGATATTAATTAGAATCAACTTGAACGATCCATCTCAGGATTGAGATGTGTGGGTAAGGATTAATCCAATTTTGCAATTAAAATTGATAAATAGGCTCATCAATATTTGGGATAGAGGAAAAATTAAGAGGCATGGAAGGCTTTGATGAGGAATAGGAGGCATGAATCTTGATATTTGTTGCATTTATGGCCTATGGTTGTCTTCTCAAGAAATGAAGTCACCTGATGATGTAGATATTTAATATTCATTTACAAAACAAATTATTCAACAAGTTTCCATGGAATTATTAATTATTACTTGATTTGGGTTAATTAACTCTTAAGTATGATTAAGTACTTTGTACACAAATAACTCAAATTGATCAGAATGGCTTGTTATTGGTCCAAAATTTGACTAAATTAGAATTAGAAGTTGATATCAGATGCATTGGATCCTTTATCCCATTTAGGATGTTACCAACACCAAATAACAAAGGCATGTGTCTTGTGTAAGATATTTGATAGGAAAGAGAAATCTAGAGCACCTAGGTGAAAAATTAGTATTTTGACTCAGAATGATATAATAAAAGTTAGCCAGGCCATAAATTTTGTTACCCCATTTAGTGATACCTTGACCATAATTGGCACTTGAATATGTCAATTTCAACATAATTTAGTGTGTTTTAATGTTTTTAGGTCAAATTATGCATTTTGGGTGGAAATTATCCAAAAGCCTGATTGGAAGTCATTGGTGGCCAAATTTAGGTGTCTATAGTTTGCCCTTATTTGGAAAGATGTTGTAAACCATAGGTAGAACAATGTATTCTCAAATAATGAGAGATGGCTTGTATGCCAAAAATAAGATGATGACTAAAAAATAAAGCTCTAAATGGTGTTGGGAAGTCTATGATGATGCCCCCTTGAGGGAGTGGTCATCACATTTATTGATGGGTAGTCCCTTGAAAAGAAACAAGAAGAAAGGTGGAATTAACCTTTGGTTGAGATTAATCCAAATAAAGAAATGCTTGCATGCATTAATGTAAAAAGGATGTTGATTTGCCCAAAGGTGGTTATAATTAGGAATAAAATACAAAATAATGATTTGCCCATAGGTGGTTATAATCATTAAGTGGACCTGGATTGGCTAAAACTGATGGTGCCCCAGTTAGGGATGATTAGCAAGCACAACTCAAGGATATAACCTAGAATATAGATCAAAGATGAGAAAGTGAAAAGTGATGAAAGAGATGGATGGAAGAATAAGATTGATCATTAGAAGGATTTAGTTGTACTTTCTATTGAGGAGATGCTCATCCTATTTAGTAATGATACAATTAGAATGGCCAATGGGTTAATTTTATCAAGGGTGGGATGGAATGATTTGCCAAGGTACTAAGGAGAAACTTCTATGGATCTATTGATTGTAGACATTATTGAAGCTAATTTTAACTATATCATGTGATGGTTAGGCTTGATGATAGAACACCATGAAGACTATCCTAAAATATGCATAAAGACTGACTCTTGATCACATTAACACTCAAAAATAATGCACCAATGATAAAAACCATGATGACAATGTTGACGTATAAATATGGATGGACTCAAGAATAATGTGCTCATGGAATCAACCAACGAACACATATAGACTGAGTCTAGGCAACAGGGCTAAAATCAAACAAATATGCAAGCAAATAAACAAACAAACAAATGCACAACTTAAAATAAACAAATAAATAGAAAGCTTGAAAACAAAATCAAATGAAAGCATCTTAACAATGACCATGCCCCAATAAGGTAGATCAAGGATAATTGACTAGGCTTAGAAAGGATAAGTGTTTTTGGATTTTTTAAATGTTATGATTATTTTTGGAATTTTGAGGTATCTTAACTTATTAGAGAATGACAAGATAACTACTCATAAAATGATAAGAGTATTTGGCTTACGTTTATCATAAAATGGAAAAAAACATATGGAAAGGGGGACTGAGGTGACCTTAACATGAATTATTCATGATCCACATAGTCCCAAAATGAAAAGGCAAGGAAAAACCAACTAGGTCCCAACAAGTTCTCAAATCTGACAAATGGCCAGTCAAATGAAAATAGTAATGGCAAGGTGATGTGGCAATGCAGATAAACAAGTGTTGCCCTATTTTTCCCATAGGTGGTTATAACTAAGATACAAAAAAATAGGTCAATGATACTAATTTTCCCATAGGTGGTTATAATTAGTAGTAATACTAATGATACATTGATTTTCTCATAGGAAATTATAATCAAGCTCACATAAATAAACTTAATAGGATGAAAGATGTCTTGCTAGATCAACTATCACACTACTTTCCTAGATTGTCATTGCAAACATGGATTTGATTGATTATTGAAACTTGATTGGAATCCCCTCATAAAAGGTGTAGGAAGAACCAAATAAACCAAGATCAAAATAGGATTGGGTAGGATGACTAAAAATAGGCTTTGGTCTAGATAGGAATGGAATGGTTAGATGGCACGGTCTTGCTAAGGATAATGATAGTTTGATAAATTGGATAAAATGGTAAGAGGGTTTCCCCTAGGTGATAGGTTGAATAGTAGGAATATGTGACATGGAAAATAGATATGTAACAGTGATAATGACATGACAATGTGAAATGGTATGGTACATGTTTTTGGCTTGGGTGTGGTTTTTGATTTATGATTTTTTTCTATTGAGATGGAGATATGTGTCCTAATCAACAAATGATATAAATAGAATACTCGATCATTTTAATTTTTATCCCATACCTCATCTGAATAACTACTCTATCAATAATGGCCTACAGATTTAGATGTCGAGAATGCTTTTGTGATCTTCATTGGTTGTTGATTTTGATTCTTTCAAATGTTGATACAATGTATCTTTATAGCCTCGAAAAAGGAAAGTGTGGCCATGGATGGTAAATAAGGAAAAATAATGGATGGTAGGTTTTATTATGAAATGGAATGGTAGATGATAATTGAATGTATAATGGTGGGGAAACAAATGAAGATAAGGAATTTTAGTCACACATAATGTTGCTAATGCTAGATTCGACAAAATGTTAGTTGTGGTGGGGTTGAAGACTTGTTCTCTTGATAGGACCACCATATTTTTTTATTGTTTGGGCCTAAGAGTAGATACCATACAATTAGGATGTAGATAGGAAGCTATTTTTATTTGATCTTTGATTTTGTCTTCATCCAATAGTGAATAACTTTTGTGCTTAGATATTGGTGCCTCAATGAGGTTTTCACCAATGAAGTTGTCTTGATTATCTCATAGCACCTTTGAGAAGGTTTCAATAATGAACATTGGATTTTTACTTTGATTTCCTTCTAGCACTTATGAAAAAATTTCACTAAAAGATGCTGAGTTAGAAATTTGATTGTATCCTAGCACCTCTAAAAAGGTTTCACTAGGAGAGTGTTCGTGTGCTACATGAATGTGGTCTTGGCCTCTTTGCTCTTCTTCAATTGCTATGCCACCATAGATGCAGCTCAATAAAGTGTGATTATTTCAATCCCAATCAACACTTGTGGAAGATGGAATGTCAATGATATGACTATTTTTGGTGATGGTAATGGCCTGTGGAATGGTAATGGAATGGGGAGACGCTGCACAATCCTTGTAGAAGATGCTAGGATAACTTGTGTTGAAGCTAAAGTACTCATCTTCAAAAACTATAGAAGGATTACAAATGTATTCAAATTGATTTTCAAGGCATGCATAACCAATGTTGTAATAAACACAAACATATTATTCTTCTAAATCTGATTCTAGCTCAAGGGACTCTAAATCCAATGTTGAGACTGACGTTGATTTAGATTTTGATGGTAAATTTGATGTTGATTCAAGAATAGAACCTGACTCTAAATCTGATTATTCATCTGATGGATAATCTATTATAATGATGTCTTGTTGAATGCTTGGTTTTAGACAAGTAATGACTTGTGATGACATAATGGGCTCCACAAAGATTGGTTTATTAGAGTGGGACTCCTATAGGATAGGAAAAAGGTCAAGAGATAACTCCATAGAGACTAGTTTATCAATAATATGCTCATAAAAAATAAGCAAATGGTTGAGGTAATGATTTTCTTAAAGGTGTATATAATTAGTAAAAAGTGACCAAGCAAAGACTGGATCATTAGAGTGAGACTCCTCGATAACTAGTATAGGATCAATAGGTGATTCATCACAGGTTGACTTATCAAAAGTAATTGATAAAAAAATATCATGGATTGATTGGTTCTCTTGGCCTTGGTTTCTAATGAGTTGGAAAATATCAGTCTTGAACATAGCTTGGTCTTTGAATGATTGGATGGGTTTAGGTTTGGATGGGATTGGTACTAGACGATGAATGACTTGTGGTTAGATAATGGTAGGACATTAGGGAGAATGATTAATCACATGAGCTAAAGGATGAAGTATTGAAATGGTAATGATAGGGTGGTATAGATATTGATTACTCACATAAGCTAAAGGACTAGTTCTGAAAATGATGAAAGGGTGTTGTGGAGCCTGGTTGCTTTCACAAGCCAAAGGACTAGGTTTAGGAATGGTAATAATACTCCTTGGATATTGTAGATCTTGATAGCTTGTATAATCCAATGGAGGGTTATGAGTAGTTGATGATTGGATAATAAATAGATGTCATGGAACTTGATTACTTGTACAAGCCAAAGCATCCAAGTCTTCCTCATAAACCATATCATCCCAGTTGTGAGTTAGCTCATAGGCTGGTTCTTGACTATGTTCCATGTATTGATTCTTACAGAGAGGGTATGGATCCATATTCAAAAAAACATTATCTATAGTTGAGTCTTCAAAATCCTCCTCATAAGCCTCTTCATGCCAATCAAGGTCTCAATTTGGATTTTGACTATGTTCCCCATATGGTTTATTATAGGGAGAATAATAAAACTCCTTAGAAAATATTTTTCTATAGCGGTTCTTAGTGGGATTTTGTGTGGCCATTCTATCATAAGGTGGATTGTTCATGAGTCCACCATAAATATATCTAGATATATCCACATAAATGATGAAATCTCTGAAACAAAAAAGCTTAGAGTTATACAAATTCTAAAAAAATATCCAAAGGACAAATGGCTCAAACTTGGTCTAACTTGGTCAACGGGGTGGGGTTGTATCTCTAATATGATCTGAAAGTGATGTTGAATCTCTAGAATGGTTTGTGATAAGACCTAGAATAAAATAGTCTAATATCAAATGTCTAATGTCAAATGTGATATGCACAAAAGGTCAAGCATCTGAATAAAAATTGGCATGTCAAAGGTCTAGGTTAAAGTGTTCCAAATAAGGTCTAAACTAAGAAAGGGAAAAGTTGAGTTGCTAGGTCTTTTGTCCAAACGTAGAGTCAAAAGCTAGGCTCAATTAAATAGGCATATGCTAGGACTTTTTACCAAATGGTGTCAAAATATAGACTTGAAATAAATGCTATCATGTGATTTGATTTAATCTAATAAGTTGGAAATAACTTTGACATAAACCTAACATATGAAATTAAACATAAACATGACCAGTTGGCATAAGGCATAAGACAAAAGGATCTTTAAGAAAGATTGTATTTATCTCAAATAAAGACACAAACAATGATGAGGATAGGCTTTAAACAAATAAACCATCAATATTTTTCAAATTTAGGTAATCAATTAACCAAAGTTATGCAACCTAAAAGAGAAAGATCTATGTATTATCCCCACAAATTAAGGCCTAAATAGAAATCAATCAATGTTTGAATCCAAACTTAACAAGGCTAATTGAAAACTCAACAATGAAAACTAAGATTTGACCAAAAAAGATAAACAAGATTGGATATCATGATGACACATAAATGAGTTCCAAATGGATGATGTGACATGGTGTGAAACAATAATTTTTAATACAAGGTGAAACAAGTCTTTAAAAAAATTGAGTAGCCTAATGACGTAAGCATGCTCCAATGATGTGGTTAATGTTATGTTTGAAAAATAATCAAAGTAAAAATGGTTTGACATGATTTGGGCAGCATAACACTACCCTCTATAACTCAAATGACACACACACAAACAAGTTTAGCAAAAATTTCAAGGCACAAGTGTGGTGTAAAATGCCTAGCATAACGCCTCTTTAGACAAAAGAGTGATGTATAAACAAATTTATTTTGACATGGATTATGAAAAAATAAACAAGTTTTAGTCTTAAAACATAACAAGAAAAAGTGACCAAAATACTCTAAGTATAACTGTCCAAATCCTAGAAAGGGTATGGCAATGTGGGGTCAACTAAACTATCAAGTTCCAAATGTTTCTAGGGGAATCAATTACGCAATGACTTTTAGGTCAAATAATGTAAAAGAAAGCATGGATTTTGGGTCCATATCACTTAGATTGTTACAAAAAGGGTTAGTTTTTTTTTCAACCACTACATCTTACTATTCACTTAGTGTAGTGTGATGTCCGAAGTGCCACTATGTCCCATGTACAACTCCAATATGGAGCCAAATAAATTCAATGTTGGTAGATGAAACCTTGGGTCAAATATTCCATAAAGAACTCATGGGAGGTGATGATGTCCCCCTCATAAGCCAATATGAAATGAAATGAAAGACATAAAAAGAAAGGCTTTAGGGTCATTTTCAAGGTCACCCAAACTTTGATGAGTTTTTTGGGAGTGATTTAGACGACATTCTTTCTAAGCCTTGGACTAGGATTTTTACAATAGGAGTGGCACTTTTGATTCCAAGGGTTCCCTAAAGGGGACACATGGAAGAGAATACACATAACACCCCTCTTTTTTCCAAACAAAAATATAATTTAAACAACTAAGTGAATACAAAAATCTTGGAAAGGTGAGTTCATTTTTAAGCCCAAATGGAAAGATTGGGTGGTGTTCATTTGACCCCTTGGTCTTAAGATTGTGAACTTTGAAATCCTAACTTATGAAAACATTCACTTAAGAACCTAAATGTTTCATTAAGCACTGAAAACAAGATTCCTAATTCATTTTAAAATCATGCCAAAGATGTCTTAATATAATGTTTTAACAAGTTCCATGTCCGTTGGTTACCTGTCTACCCTTAAGGAATCACCCCAAAAATAAATATGTTAGATTAGAAACATTTTAAATAGATTTTCAAATTTTTTTTGAAAAATATATGAAAATTGAAGCTAAACTAATGTCAAATTTGGAAAATTTAAGAGAAAACATGTGGTTTTAAAAAAAATCATCCAAAATGGAGTCTATATGACCCCAAACCAAGCATTTTAAAATGGCCTATTAGCTCTCAAGTTTTGCATTTTTAAGAAAAACATAATGACTGATGTTGGTTATATAATATATAATGGTTACACTTAATAACTAATGACAGTTATCTAACCCAAAATGGTTATAGAAATTGTGACTGATGATGGCTTTGCCAATTGATGATGGTTTTACTAATCGATGACAGTTACTGTGTAAACTTGTGACGATGAAAAAATGTCCAAATGAAGTTAGAAAATTATTTAGAAAGAGTTTTAAGCATCCAAATTAAAATTTTAAAGTTTCCTCATGCTCTCCTTCATACATGGTATGTGTTAGGTCCCACTAGTCAAGCCATTATGTGAACTAAGAATTTGACTAAAAAAGGACATTAGTATGGTGTTAGTGATTGAAACCAAATAAAAAACACATTAAGCTAACATATTCATGCCTAGTTACTAGGGTGAGATTAGTTAACAAACATGAATTAAAAAAACAACTAAAATGCAAAATAAACCCTCTTTTACCTTCCTTGGATGCTCCAAAATGCTTGTTGTAGTGGCTTGCTCGCCTTGTGCTCATGAAGTCTTCATCAAAGGAGGCTTGGCTATCTCCTCTTCTCATTGGCACATTGTGGCTTTGGCTTGGCTTGGAATAAATTTGGCATGGTAACACTAATTTCATGAAATTTTTGTAACCAATCCTACATTATAACTTTACATAAATTAATCTTAGAAATGATGTGGCAAGGCCTCCTATTTATAGATTTTTGAGATTGATCAGAATCAACCTAAACCATCCATCTCAGGATTAAGATGTGTAGCTAAGGATTAATCCAATTTTGAAATTAAAATTAATAAATAGGCTCATAAATATTTGGGATAAAGGAGAAATTAAGAGGCATAGAGGGCTTTGATGAGGCATGGGAGGCATGAATCCTGATATTTTTGGCATTTATGGCCCAAGGATGTCTTCTCAAGAAATGAGGTTACCTAATGATGTAGCTATTTAATATTAATTTCCAATTTTTTTTTTGAAAAAGTTTCCATGGAATTATTAATTATTCCTTGATTTGGGTTAATTCGCCCTTAAGGATGATTAAGCACTTTATGCACAAATTACTAAAACTGATCAAAATGCCTTGTTATTGGTCCAAAATTTGACTGGATTAGAACTGGAAGGTGATGTCAAATGCATTGGATCCATGATCCCATTTAGGATGTTATCAAAAATAAATAACAAAGGCACATGTCTCATTTAGGATATTTTATACGAAAGAGCAATCGAGAACACTTAGATGCAAAATTGGTATTTTGACTTGGAATGATCTAATCAAAGTTAGCTAACCCATAAATTACATTAACCCATTTAGTGATATCCTAGCCAAAATCGATAGTTGAATATGTAAATTTCAACATTATTTAGCATGTTTTAGTGTTTTTGGGACAAATTGTGCATTTTGGGTGGAAATTGGCCAAAACCATGATTGGAGGTCATTAGTGGCCAGATTTAGGTGTTTATAGTTGTAATAATTATATTTAAGTATTTGAACTATATATGGGAATGATCATGCTGCACATGATACCCCCAATCTGAGCAAGTGATATGAATATAATATAAACTAATATGAATATAAGCAAAATTTTAACATAACTATCAAACATGTAGTTGTATCTAGGCAAACCTGTAATGTACTTAGTGTACTATTTTGGCTAATTTGAACTACACTAAAACTTGGGATACTTGATAGTAGAGCAATGTCTTGGATAGTATCACCATGTGGCACTAATATCCCTAACTAGGCACTATGTCTATTTGGTCTTAAATTTGAGTCACTAAAATAGTTTTTTAGTCATTATCTTTTCCGGTGTTTACTTATGTTTATTTTCTAAAACTGAGCTTGTGTGCTAAATTTTTTTCTATTAATGCAATGTAGGAGTGTGATCTCTATGATAATCCCATGTAAATTTCCGTATTTTAAATTTAGTTTTTAAACCTATCCAATAAATATCCTCAAAATAAATATCTCTAAAAAATGTGTTAGCTAGAGTATAGATGCTAATTGCATGATAATCCAATATAATGTGCAAACATAACATCAAAATGTAAGAGAATCTGAGCATAAATATGTAATTTAAGATGTATATTTTATATATCATTTCATAAGGGTATCAATATAGATGTAATAAATGTGTTTAACAATAAATCTAAGTAGCTAACTAGGGGGATGGAGCATGATATCCATCATGACACCCAACTACGAAGGGTAGATGCATGAGATCCCTCATGGCATCAAAAATTGGTGTATTTAATAATAAAAGACAAGTGTCATGGCCATGATGTATATAAAAAAGCATACATAAAAAACACATGAGTCACATAAAATAAGCCATGGGGATATAATATAAAGGACATGGGTACATGTTACTAAATCTAAAAAAATAAGACATACATGAACATGCTCAAATATCCATGTACACAAGCAAAAAATAAGTTGGATTAGATCTATAGACATCCAATTCCTAACACCATTTGTGTTGAAATTATTAATCCTACTCCAATTGAACTCAAATGTGCATTTTAAGTCAAAATACATAAAATATGCTAAATGGTTCGAACTTGTCCCTTATAAGTGCTAGTTTAGGTCAAAGTATCAATAAATAGGGTAATGCATTTTATGGGCCAGCTAACTTTGATCAAATCTTTTTGAGTCAAAATGACCAATTTGCCATTTAGTGCTCTAGATCACTTTTTTCTTTTAATTCAAGGATACATGTCATGTACCTTTTTATCTACTGTTGGCAACATCCTAAATAGAAATACTATTCCAATGCATATAACATCACCTTATAATTCTTTTTGAGTCAAATTATGACCTAGTAATATGACTTCTTGACCATTTTGATTACTTCAGGGTCAATTTTCAAATAATTGCACAAATGTTGATTAACTTTATTTAAGACTTATTAATCCAAATCAAGGGCTTAAGTGGATTTTCCATGAGAGTTGTTGAATATTTATTTTTGAAAATGATTTCTTATTATCTACACCTAGTGACATCATCTATGGAGTGGCATCCATCAAGCCATAAGTGCATAAAATATTAGGATTATGGGTCACCCATGCCTAGTTAATGCCTCCCATGCCTCTTCAATGCACCTTCTTCCAAGGTCATCTTGAGGATAATTATGGATTTAATTCCAAATATTAGGATTATCCTCAACCACACATCTCAATCTTGAGATGGACGGTTGAGGTTGATCTTGACCAATCTAAAAAATCTATAAATAGAGAGGCCATAGACATCATTTATAAGCTATTTTGGTGAAAATTTATTATGATCAAATATCTTTAAGTATTGAACATTGAAAAGTTATAACGCTAAATTTTTTCTACAAAGCTTCATTGATAGGCTAGTTTAGTGATTCCCCATCAAGATCCTAGATTTTGTGGAGTGTTCTTGAGGCATTGGAGAAACTTAGCACCATTGTTGATAAAGACAAGGATGCTTGATCAAGGAAGAGCATGTTTTTGAGCCACATGGGCATGGTGAATCTATTTGGGAAGGTAATATGGTGTTGCTTTCTTTCATTTGTTTCTTGTTATCCTTTATAATTCCCATAGGAATAAATAGGCTTAGTTAGTTAGTTATTTATGTATGTTTCATTGTTTATGGATTAATGCTTGACTAACTTGCTTTGTAATCATATCTACATCTTAGCACACCTGGTGGGATAAGATGCATCCTACACCTAAAGGAGATCCTTTTACAATCTCAATAAACTTATTCAAGCTTGTAAAAATCTTGTAAATTGGTTTTCTAACTTTATTTTTCTATTTTTAGTTGCCACAATTTTACATAGTAATCGACGTCAACAGAAATACATACATCAGTTACTTAGCTTAACCGACATTGATCAATAGAATTGACATTGATCAGATCTCAGTTGGCCATAATCGATGTCAGTGGTATTGATTGACATTGGTCACTATGCTTTTCAAAAAATATAGACCTAAGACCTTTTCCAAAGTTTCTTGTTTCAAATTCAAAAGGGCTTCCATGCTAAAGGATATGCTAACAATTTTTTTACAGGATCAAGTTTAAAATTTTCTTAATACATGTTTAAATCACCTTTGCATGCTTAAAAATGGATTAGGAACCTTATTTTGGTGACTAACAAAACATTTAAGTGTTTTTGATGAATGTTTTCAAAGTTTATAACAAAGACCAAGGGGTCAAATGAACACCACCAAACATTTAATTTGGGTTTAAAATTAAACACACTTGTTAATTCTTGTTTGCAATAGTTGATTAGATTAATCTTATTTGAAAAAAAGAGGAATGTTGCATGTATGCTCTTCCATTTGTCCCCTATAGGGAACCCTTGAAATTAAAAGCACCATTCCTATTATAAGTAGCCTAGTCCAAGGCTTAAAAAGAATGTTGCCTAAAGAACTCCCCAAAAACTTTCTAAATTTTGGGTGATCTTAAAAATGACCCTAAAGTCTTTCTATTTTCATGATTTATTTGTTTTTATGCAACTTGGCTTACGAGGGGGACTTCATCACTTCCCATAAGTTCTTTAGGGAAGCTTTGACCCAGCATTTCACCTCTAACATTGACTTTATTTGACTCTTTTTAGAGTTTCACAAGGGATGTAGTGGCACTTTGGACATCAAACTACACTAAGTGAACAATAGGATGTAGTGGTTTCATAAAGGACTAGACCTTTTTGCAACAAGCTAAGTGATACGGACCCAAAATATGTTCTTTTCTTTTGCATTGTTTGGCATGAAAGTCATTGTGCAATTGATTCCCATAGAATGTTCAAAACTTGATAGTTTAGCCAACCCCACATGCCATACCCTTGCTGGGATTTGGATAATTATACTTAGTGTATTTTGGTCATTTTTTCTTGGTATGTTTTGAGACTAAAACCTATTTATTTGTTCATAAAGCCATGTAAAAACCAATTTGTCTATACGTCACTCTTTTGTCTAAAGAGGTGTTATGATATCCATTTTACACCACACTTGTCCCTTGAAAGTTTTGCTAAACTTGTTTATGTGTGTGTCATTTGAGTTGTAGATGGTAGCATTATGTTTCCTAAATCATGTCAAATCTTTTTTGCCTTTGAGTTTTCAATAAATAACCATTGACCACACTATTTAAGTATGATTATGCCATTAGGCTCATTAATTTATTTCAAGACTTGTTTACCATTGTATCAAAACTATTTGTTCCAAACCATTTTATATATACCATTTGGACCTTTGTCTTGTGCCATCATGCTATCTAATCTTGTCTAGCTTGTTTGGTCCAGTCCTAGTCTTCAACATTATATTTTAAATTAGCCTTGTCAAGTTTTCATCTAAACATTGATTGATTTCTATTTAGGCCTCAATTCATGGGGTTGGTACATAGATATTTTTATTTTGGGTTGCATAGCTTCAGTTAAAAGATTACCCAATTTTTAACACTATTGATTATTTGTTTATTCGAGTGCCTATCCTCATCATTTTTTGTGCCTTTGTTTGGGAAAACACAACCTTCATTCAAAAACCTTTGATGTTAGATATTTGATGTTAGGTTATTTTATGCCAAATCTTGGCATAAACTACTCTTGAGATGCAATTCCACCCCTTCGACCAAGTTAAACCAAGTTTGAAAAATTTATCCTTTGGATCATTTTTTAGGGTTTATAGAAATTTAAGTATTTTTTGTTGTTAGAGATTTCTTCATTAAATATAGATATGTCTAGCTACACTTCTGGTACAATCAAGGCTAAACCAACTTATGATATAATGGATACACAAAATGAATTTTATAACTTTAGTCAAGACTCCTACAATGACAATATGGTTTATGAAATAGATTTCTATCCACCTCACAAAAATCAATCATGGGAACACAGTCAAGATCCAACTTATGATCCAACTCATGATCCAAATGATTGGGTTTATCAAGAAGACTTGGATGATTTGTCTTGTGTAAGTAATCAAACTCCACAACATACCAAGATCACCATTTTAAAACCTCCTCCTTCAGTTTTCATGAGCAACCAAACTAAGAATCATCTAGTCATTACCATTTTAGGACCTCCTCCTTTGTTTTGCATGAGCAACCAAATTAATAAGCATCCAGTTGTTACCATTCTTAGCCCATCACCAGTTTTTGTTGAACTTATTATTGAATAACCTCCATTTGATGAACCAATTATTTTTGATCCCTTATTTAATAGTCTAATCTTTGGAGAGTCCATTATTGAACCACAAACCAAATTTATCACTAAACCAAAGGTTCCTGCTAAACCAAAAGTTCCCACTAAACCAAAGGTTCCTGCTAAACTAAAATTTCTCACTAAACCAAATGTTCCCCACTTTAGAAATTTTGTGTCAATATTTGAATCTAAATAAGAATCATCCCTTTTTCAAAAGCCATCTTACGAGGATCAAAATGTGTTCAAAGTTAATCTTTTGCTACCAATTATGAACCAAAACCACCATGTTATTGTTGAAACACCCATTTTTGACAAGATAAACTGTGATAAGTTACCTATTTTTAAAGAGCCTCATCTCCTTGACAAGCTAGTCTCAGTAGAGTTGTCTCTTAATCTTTTCCCACTCATTGAGAAGTCTCACTTTGACAGACATGATTTTATCAAGACATCCCTTGACCGATTCCCTCTATTTGAAGGGATTTACTTAGATGAGTCAGTCTACATTGAACCCTTCCAAGATGAATCAATTTTTATTGAGCCTATTATGCCATCATAGACCATTACTTGTCAAAAATTCAGCATTCAACAAAACATTATCAAAATAATCATATCAGATGAAGAATCAAAATTAGAGTCAGGTTTTATTCTTAAACCAACATCAGATTGAGCATCAAAAATAGACTCAACATCAATTGTAACATTGGATTCAGAGTCCCTTTCTTTGGAATCAGAGCTAGAAATAGATTATAGTATTGGTTGTTATAACATTAGTTATAATTACCTTGTAGATCAATTTGAATATATTTTTGATGCATTTACAATTTTTGAGGATGATTTATTCAAAATCAACATAAGTTCCCCTAGTATCTTCTATGAGGATTATGTTGTCTTTCACCAACTGATTATTACCACTCAACACAGCCATTATATTGACATCTCACCTCTCATAAGTGTCAATCAAGACTGACAGAGTCACACTTTATTGAATTTTATCCATGGTGATATTGTAATTGAAGAAGAGAAAGGAGGCTAAGAAAACATTCATATATTAGATGAACACTCTCCTAGTGGGACCTTTTCAAAGGTGCTAGGAGATAATCAAAGTTAGAACTCAACATCTTCTAGGGAAAATTTTTTATAAGTTCTAGAAGACAATCAAAGTCAAAAGTCAACATTCCTTAGTGAAACATTCTTGAAGGTGCTATGAGACAATCAAGACAACTTCATTGGTGAAAACCTCATTAAGGCACCAATAGCTAAGCGTAAAAGTTCTTCACTACTTGATGAAGATCAAATCAAAGATCAAATCAAAGTAGCTTCCAATATATAACCTAATTAGATGGTAGCTACTCTCAAGATCAAATAATAGAAAAATATAGTGGTCCTATCAAGAGAATAAGTCTTTGACCCTACCACAACCAAAGTTATGTTGAATCTAGAATCAACAACATTACGTGTGACTGAACATCCTGATCTTCATTTGTTTCGCCATCATTCCACATTCCATTTCATAATTAAACCTACCATCTATTATTTATCCTTGTTTACCATCCATGGTTGCACTTTCCTTTATATAGGTTACACATATATCTTGTCTTGATGTTTGACAGAATCAGAATCAATGACTAATGAAGATCACAAAAGCATTCTCAACAACCAAATCTATAGGCCATTCTTAATAGAGCAATTATTTTGATGAAGTGTGGGATATTAATTAACATAATCAAGTATTATGTTTATATCATTTTTTTTAGGACATGCATCTTGCCATTAGTAGGAACAATAGAATCAAAAACCACACCCAGACTAAAAACACCTACCATACCATTTCATATGCCATTACCATTGTTATATATGCTTATTTACCATTATTGTAGATCCTAGCCATTTACCCCCACCACTTCGGGGAAACCCTCCTACCATTTTAACCCAATTATCAAAACCATTTTTATCCTTATCAATACCATACCATCCTATTATTCTATTCTTATCTAGATTAAACCCTATTTTTAGTCATCTTACCCAATCCTATTTTAATTTTGGTTCTTTCTGCACCTTTTCATGGTGGGATTCCAATCAAGTTTAAACAATCAATCCAATCCATGTTTATAATGATTGTCTATGAAATTAGTGTGATAGTTGATTTGGTAAGATATATTTCATCCTATCCACATTTGTTTCAGTGAACCTGCTTATAACTGCCTATGAGCAAATCAGTGTCTCACTAGTCTTGCTACTAATTATAACTACCTATGGGAAAATTAGTATCATTAACCTCTACCATTGTATCTTAGTTATAACTACCTATGGAAAAACTAGGGGAAACACTTGTTTACCATGTATTGCTACATCTCTTTCCCATTAATGTTTTCATTTGATAGGCCATTTGCTAGATTTGAGAACTTGTTGGGACCTAATTGGTTTTTTTCACCTTTTGTGTGGATGGAATTACTATAAATTGAGGTCATTTTAGGACTATATAGTTCATTCTAAATTCATTTTTAGGTCACCTTAGGCCCCCTTTTCCATACGCTCTCATCATTTTTTGAGCAATCAAGCACCTCACTCTTACTAATTTACAAGCATGGGACATTGCAACTAGCTTAGCTATCTTATTGGAACCTCTACTCTCAGGATGTGCATCTCCTCAACTAGATGGTTTCACTTTATGCATATTTTATCCCAAAAACACCAAAAACATAAGAAATACTTTGAAAATGCCAAAAACATTAGAACATGATCCACAAAAGAAAAAAACATTATCTCACACTTTTGTTCATTTGTACATTCTCATTCCACCATCCCACACTCTCAATATTTTGTGAGCAACTATTAAGTTTGAATGCTCTCACTATTTTGTGAGTAACTATTAAGTTTAAATACTCTCACCATTTTATGAGTAATTGTTAAGTTTGAACACTCTTATTATTTTCTGAGTAACTATTAAGTTTGAATGCTCTCATCATTTTGAGTAACTATTAAGTTTGAACACTCTCACCATTTTGCAATCAACTATTAAGAAATAACACTCTTGTCATTTTTCAAGCACTGACAAACTAGTTCATTTCATCTTATCCCATGTAGTTTCCATTTTGCAAGATCATTCTTTCTCATCTCATCAACTTCTTATTTACCAAACCCTTCTTGTTTGTCATATCTTCCATATTCTTCTATAATATTAATCATGATGGTCTTATCATCATTTTCCTTCCATCCCATTTCCTAGGAGAACTACATTTGGCTTGAATTTCATGTTGGAACATGCATCCATGAAACTATGTAGGTAGTGTCCACTTGTCTTATATGTCTAGAGTCAACTCAGCTAACCCCTTCCTTTTCCCCTCTTCCCCCATTTCATATATCATTATTCCTCTTTAATTAAGGAACAATTATTTTTTAATTATTATTTTTATGTTGTGGTGGAAAGTAACGCCTCTACTGCACATACATAAACATTTGTCTTTAAACTGCACTAACTTGGTTTTTTGTTTGTGTGTTTATTTGAGTTTTCTTGGTTTTTTTGTTTGTGTGTGTTTGTTTGTGTTTTATTGGTGTTTAGTTATGCTTTTTCACCTCTCCTTTTATTTATTTATTTATTTTTTCTCTTTTTTTACCTCTTGTCTCTTGTTGGTGTCTTGCTTTTCTGTTTGATTTTGCTTTTCTCTTTTGTGTTTGAGAATACCTTGATGGTCCACATAGATCTTGATTATTCATATCTTGGTCTCATGTTATTAAGATGTTCTTGCCTTTTATTTTTAAACATTTTTCTATTCCCACTTAAGTCTTGATAGATCGTATCTTGATTTCAAGTTAGATTCATTTATGTTTATCTTTTTCTTTATTTTTACTTTTGTTTAAATGTAAATCATTATAACTCTAGTTTTGGTCATTATTTTACCATTATACTTAGTTATAGATATTCACATTTGAACTGGCTCATTAAAATTTGGATCTTATGGCATTTTAAGTTATTCATACTTATGATGCCTTATTTCTTTTGCTATAGCAAGCACTTTGTGCTCAAGTCTCAAGGTCTTAATGTCAACATCAGCTCCGATGAATGATTCTCAATAACACATTGAAAAACTTAGGTTCATGAATTAGGATTATAGGTAGCATGCATTTTAGTACTCAATTTTATGCTTGAATGTGCATCTCTTTGCATAAATTGTGAGTCTAATCAATTCTTGGTCACTTTTCATCATTCTTCATTCCATTCTCTCTCAAACTTGGGTGAACTACATTACCCTGAAGTTCATGTTGGAACATAAGTCTATGGAACTATGTAGGTAGCACTCAATTAATATTGAGGTCAGCTCAACTATCTCCATTCTTCTTTTCATCTCTCTCATGAGTTTGTGCATTCTCATATACTTAGGTTTGTATGGATTTCTAAGCCATTACTCCATTGCATATACGTTTGCACCCACTCGCTTTAACCTATCTTTTGGGTTATATCCTTGAGATATTTTCCTTGCTAATTAACCATGTTGGGACCCACCATCTAAACACCATTTGAATCAAATCAGCTCTATAGGGTCAAAATCATTCTTTATTCTTTATCAATGATCAAGATTTTCCATACTAGGGCACAACTATTTCATCATGATCACATTTGCTCTACTGGGGCACTTCTTATTATCTTCTCTTTAGAGACCCCATTCTAGTGGTGCTTCCCTTCTTGAATAAAATTTTTCTCCCTTTTCCTCTAATTCCAAGCTCTCCACATTGAAGCCCATGATGTCAATATTTTAGTGTGCAACTTGTCTCAAGATTGATCAATGATGTAAGCATGCAGCTTGTACTCTCAAATTGGGTACATTTAAAGTGTGTCCCTTACATTTATGGATTATATATTTCCTATTCTCCCCATATATGGGGCCTATTATAACTTTAATTATATTTTGATCATTGATGGTAATCATGTGTGAAATCATTAGCTCATCTGGATGTGATCTATTCCATGGGTTAATCTCTCACTTTCTCTCTCTTTTTGAGAGTCCATCCTTCTCTTTCATCCTAGTCTACCCTCTCGAGGGGGCATCATGGGTCTATTCCAAATGTGTTCTTAACAACTCTTTTATTTGAAAATATCTTAATACACTTGAATGTCTTGCTATGCCTTCTTAAATAAGGGCAAAATGTAGACATCCAATTCTTAACACCATTTGTGTTAAAATTGTCAATGCTACTTAAATTACACTCAAATGCACATTTTAGGTTAAAATCCATAAAACATGCTAAATGGTTTGAACTTATCCCTTAAAATTTCTAGTTTAGGTCAAAGTATCCCTAAATAGCATAATGCATTTTATGGGCCAACTAACTTTGATCATATCATTTCGAGTCAAAATGACCATTTTACCATTTAGTGCTCTGGATCACTCTTTTCTTCTAATTTAGTGGTATATTTCATGTACCTTTATTATTTGTTATTGGAAACATCCTAAATGGGAATACTATTGTAATGCATCTAACATCACCTTTTAATTCTTCTTGAGTCAAATTATGACCCAATAATATGATTTCTTGACCATTTTGATTAGTTGAGTGTCAATTTTCAAATAATTTCACAAATTTTGATTAACCTTGTTTAAGGCTAACTAATCCAAATCAAGGGCTTAAGTGGATTTTACATGAGAGTTGTTGAATATTTATTTTTGAAAATTATTTCTTATTATCTACATCACCTAGTGACATCATCTATGGGGTGGCATCTATCAAGCCATAAGTTTATAAAATATCAGGATATGAGTCACCCATGCCTAGTTAATGCCTCCCATGCCTCTTTAATGACCCTTCTTCCAAGGTCATCTTGAGGATAATTATGGATTTAATTCCAAATATTATGATTATCTTCAACCACACATCTTAATCTTGAGATGGATGGTTGAGGTTGATCATGACCAATCTCAAAAATATATAAATAGAGAGGCTATGGACATCATTTTTAAGCTATTTTGGTGCAAAGTTATTATACTCAAATATCTTCAAAGATTGAACATTGCAAAGTTATAATGCTAAATTTTTTCTACAAAGCTTCATTGATAGGCTAGTTTAGTGATTCCACATCAAGAGCCTAGATTTTATGGAGTGTTCTTGAGGCATTTGAGGAAATTACCACCATTGTTGACAAAGACAAGGATGTTTGATCAAGGGAGAACATGTTTTTGAGCCACATGGGCATGGTGAATCCATTTGGGAAGGTAATATGGTGTTGCTATATTTCATTTGTTTCTTTCTATCCTTTTTAATTCTTATAGGAATATATAGGCTTGGTTAGTTAGTTATTTATCCATGTTTAATTGTTTATGGAATAATGCTTGCCTAACTTGCTTTGTAATCCTCTCTACAAGATCCACATAGAAATACATGTTCAAACGTACACAAACACAATTATTAAATCACACAAAAATAACATAGGCACATGTCCAAGGCATACCTGAAAATAAGTGGCATATATCTAAAGAATAATGGCATATTCAAATTCCATCGAATAGAACAATCATAGAGAATACAATCAATTATAAACTAGGAAAGCTAGAAATGAAATCATGCATGAATGTAGTACAAATCTATGTAAGAAATAGGATGTAAATATTTTGAGTCTAAACTAGTGATAATCAGTAAAAAAATTGAGTATGAGTAGCAATGATCATAATTAAGATATATCATTGCATAAACTACAATATAAGGTATGTAGGGATAGAACATGGTAATAGAAACTATGTATAAGATGCCCCAAGTGGGTGGATGTATCAAATGAATAAAAATAAATAATTTTATATGCCCCCAATGGGTAGATTATAGTACGTATGGATAAATGTAGTGGACATGATTCTTGTAAGTAAATATGAAAACACTTGACAAAAAAACAAGTGAACTATGTATGTATGATAAAACTGACTATACTAAGATAGCAGGCATATGTAGTGTCTAGAAAATATAAGGAATTAAACATAAGAATGCATACAATATTTAAATTTTGTGTTTTTTGAGTAATATTTGATTTTTTAAATGTTTTATCATGTTATATTGTTTTTATATGTTCTAGATATAAGCTATGTACAATAAAATGAATATAAAATATGTACAAGGAGCAAGAGACAATAAAGTATGTATAAGGGGATAAGAACCATACTAACTAATGACTATCATGGGAGATGCACTATCATTATTACCTATATCAAATGAGGTATATGTGAATATGTGTATCATGTAAAAGGGAAACTATAATCCCATAATATTTTGTAGTAAGCAATCTATGTTTGTATCTTCTTGTGTAGTGGTGCTATGAATCTATGGCACTGATTGTGGTGATTTATGGACTATAGGGGTCTTAGGAACCCATATGGTAGAAGAAGTTGTCGGTGATGTAGGTACCTTATGATAATAACTTAGAGAAAATAATAATACTAATCATGGTATAAATTGAGTAGAATAAGGTCCTTTATAATCTATGACATATCTCTGACATAGGGGGTCTCTCTAATAATGGTATATATAGGAGAGTATGTATACATGTTGTAGGAGTAGACCTCAAATACACTAGTGGATATATTGAACTCTATTATTTATGAAAAATAATTATACTCTAAGCTATAACTGATATCTTTTCCATATCTATTAACAATGATGAAACCATAACTAGTGATTGTGCTATAATTGCTTGGGGGATAGGTAGAGGATACTCATATGGGAGACCCTCAACTTTGAATACTTGATTTATGTGTATGTAATTCAAACATATATGCAATATAGATGGGATGGATTATATATTTTTTAACCATGTCCTACCAAATAACATATCAAACATGCATACACTAGGTACTACGAGGAACCAAATGACTATATATGCTAGTTTAACTTGTAATGGAAGCATAATTTCCCAGATGAAGCTCTAAACATGAAAACTAAAACCAATAATTATTGTGTATTTTTGGAATATATCCTACTATAATTACCCCTAATTATTCAAAAATGTCATAGAGTACATGTTAATGTTTGACCTGTTATCAACCATAACAATCTAGATAGGATGATGATCTATGTATGCTCATATAAAGAGTGCATGTAAATATGTATCATCATTAGCACTATCCTAATTTGAGAATTTAATGAGTGATCTAAGTATAAATATAGTACGTTAAAATACAATAATGTTTTTGTAATGGGTGTGCCCTCTTTATAATGGTATGATATGAAATTTTTGGTGGATGTGCCTTAAATATGTAGTGAACACCTGATGTTCTCCCTACCTCATTTTGTGTGTGCTTTGGAAATAGATATGAGAATATATTTAATTCATTATATTTGTTTTTATATGATTTTTATGCCTCTATGGGTGTGCCCACATCTATAATATTGCCTCAATCAAATATTTTATCTTATGTGTTAGACTTATGTATATATTTGTTGTATGGCTTGGTGCCCTATGATACTCACAAAATGTGTTAAAATTGTAGCTATTTGGAAGAGGTTGTGCCATATAAACCTATTAAATGGGATGGAGAGATATGTCATTGTATTCTTGATTCTATCTAATTTTTTGTTTTGTTGTTTTTGAAGAAAGAAATTATGTTATGGGTTTGTAGAAGAATACCTTTTAAAAGCACGCATGTTGAATCCAAGTGATTATCGAGAGATATTATTTGGCTTGGGAGGATAAATTTAAATAATAAATCACTAAAAATAATTTTTTTATTAAACAAGTAGATGGGTGGATTACCTAGCATGAGCTAGATCCTAGAAGCGAAAGCTTTCTAGGAGGATATCAATCAACCTATTTTAAGCATTTAAGTTTGAGAAATAAAATGATAGAACTTGCATTAAAAAAAACTAATTAAAAGTAAAACAAATTATAACCAACTTTTATGAAGAAAATAAAATTATTTTCTAAGACAATTAAAACAAATCAACTAGTGTGATTAATACCAATGCTAAAAATTAATTATCTTAACGCTGTGGTTTTTGGTTTGATGAAGTGATAAGTATTCAAGAAGATGTGGTTTCATTGGGTTTGGTGGATGTTTAAGGATATAAATAGACATGGATATGAATGGATAAATGGTTAAGAAAGATACAAGAAGGCAAAGGGGATAAAGGTCAAAGAAAAGGGGCAAGAAGGCAAGAGGGGTAAAAGTGGGGTAAAGGGCAAAAGGGTCAAGATGGTAAAGAGGGTAAGGAAGTGAATTGCCAAGGGTAAACATGGAAAAGGGATAAATGAAAAATATTAAATATGAGGAAAAGATACTATGGTGTAGGGGTTAATATAAGAGAAGGCAAAAGAGATTTAAATGAAATTATAAAACCAAAAAAGTTACCTTGAAGAAAATTGAAGATGTTTTTGTTGATGTTACATGGTGATGGCTTGTAATTTCGGTAGAGTTTTGTTACTTTGAAATTTTATCTTCTCCAAGATGATGATGAACTACTTATAAATTATCCTAAACCTATAAAATAAATTATTCCACCAAATATTAACCCACTTAACCAAGGGTGAAGGGGGAGGGTCATATTTATAGCATTTGATGTCTAAAAACATGCCAGAGAAGAGGAATAGTGAAGTATGGCACCATTTTTCAAGTAAGATCATAAGTGAAAAATGGGATAAGGATGGTGATATTTAAACCTTATTAGTTTGTCTCCTAATTTTCACATGATTCTAATTTGGAGTGGGAAACATGTAAATGGGCTCAAATGAGGCCAAAGGACTTTTCACCTAATTAATTTGTCTTTTGGCTAAGTGTCCCATGAATTTTGGCAGCATTCTCTATGTGGGTGCATGAGTGGTCATGAAAGATAAAAGGGTTATATTAAAACTTATCTAATAGGTCTTCCATTTGTTTATTTTGTCTCCCAACTTGATAAAGCATCAAAAATGGAGAGGGAATCATGCACATGAGCTCATATGGGTCCAAAATACCTTCCACCACTTACTTTCATCTTTTAGCCAAGTAATCACAAAGATGCCCCATGAATTTTGGCACCATTTTCAAAGTGGGATGAGGGGAAATTATATGTACTTCTAATGGGGACCCTTGTGGTGCTTAATGATGTCATTAGGTACCTTGGATGAGGGTCATATTGGCCATTTTTTGCATGACCAGTTTGTGTTTTCCCTTTGGCTCTTTTCATTTCTATCACTTTCCATATCACCTTTTATGTCACTTTTTATGTCACTTTCCATGTCACTTGCCATGTCATTTTCCATGTCATTTGCCATATCACTTGCCATGTCATCATGTATAGTGACTGTGGGTCCTACAATGAATAGTGATAGTGAATAGTACTTTTGAATAGTAGTATGCGAGTAAGAGAATAGTGATTTGGATAGGTTAAGATGGTTTGGTTAAGGGTTAAGAAGGTTTTATGGGGTATTTAGGGGGTCTTAAGGAATTTAGTCATCACAAACATTAAGTGTGTAATTTTCTAGTGTCTACATTTTCCCCTTTTTGTTATGTAGTTTTGAATTAACAAGCTACAAAAAAAATAGATCACTTGGTTGAAGGTCAGAATGCCTTGAGTATGTGAGTAGGTGTTCCCCCTCAAAACAAAATTTAAGGATGTAAACCAAAATCAGGTGTAGGTTTGATAAGCAATTGGTGGGGAGGCACTAGGTGATGCCACAAGGTAGTTAGGTATTCAAGACACAAACATGCACATAAAATGTGAATAAGTGAGGTATCCAAGATCACACATGAACTAAAGTTGAAAATGTTAGTTAATTTAAGTTTATATCTAGAGGGACATATTTCAGGGGTAACTAGTCCACATCATTAATTATAGCTGATCGGGTCATGCCTATCAAGTGATCTAAGCAAGGTCAGGGTTAGTTGCAGGTATCCAAAGTAGGAAGTGTTATTTTGAAACAACCTAAATGGTCAAGTCATACAAAAATTCAACATGTCAAGGTTGGTTTGTATGGTCAAAATGGCCTAGGCAAGGTGGTCATAAAGAAATGTAGTAGTTTTAGTCCAAATGACTAATGTTGAGGTGGATGAGGTTGAATGGTCAATTGGTCAGAGAGAGTGGTTGGTGAAGTTTGAGGTAGGGGTGGTTGAGTTGACTCTATATGAACTAGGCAAGCAGATGCTTCCTATATATCTTCATAGATGTGATATCCAAAAAAACTTTAGGCCAAATTTAGTTCTCAATAGAGTTTAAATGGGATGTCCCAATGTGTTATACCATATGGTGAGGTTGGGGTTGATAGTTTGATAATGGTGAGGTGTCATGGTATATATTAGTGAATAATCACCATAACAATCCCACATACATTAGGGTGAGAAGACACAAATAGGTAGGGTAGGATAAATAAGTGGGTAGTAAAAGGCTAAACATCACAAATGTCCTATGATGGAGCTAAGCTAAAGAAGAGGTGCCTTCATGAGAAGGTTATGCCTTCTAAAATTATGTGAGGGTATAATCATAATGATATAATCTAACACTATGAGCCATGTTTTAGGAGGTGGGTGTCTATCAAGATCTTCATAATCACTTTGGTAAAGGGTCATTAGTATTATGAACTAAGTTTTAAGGGTAGTAGCAAAGTGATGACCTAAAAATAATTTATTTAATGATTAAGTAAATTCTATGAGTTATATATTTGGAATCATGGTGAGTGATAGTAGATGGATCTTTCCTAACCCAAGAGATGCATGGGTAGGCTAGATAAATGGTGGCCATGTCTACATCCTCTATCCCAATTCCATGGAACCAAGGACTTTGGGTTCCACTTAGAAGAGATCCTTCTATTAGGGAGCTACATGGTCTAAGATATTAGTTATATATTTGGATAAGATGGGGGATATTATACAGTGGTAAGCATTTGGGAGCTATCACCACTAGCAATAGTGGTAGTTTTGGAGGTGTGACTGTTGTAGCAGCCCAAGGCTGGAAGCCAATTTACATTAAATGAGGCAAAGGTGAAAATGATGCAAATGACCACAAAAACTACAAGATGACAAAGAAAAAAAAATATGTTAGATGTGGAGTAGATGATAAGGGAAAAAAAAGACATCATGACAGTGCATAATGACTATATCAAGATGACTAGTTAGATTAATGGATACATGTCGAAATTAAAAGGTAAGTAGACATGATCATTTCAAGTGGGAAGACTATTAAAGAGAATCAATGTCATCATAGGACCTTACTTTTCAATGGAATAAATAGTCATGTTAGTGAATAAGAATGGTTAACTAATATATTTAAAGAATTATGATAAGATCAAATACCTGTCATAAAGTTATTTAGTTTTATAGGTTATTTAGGGTACAAAGAACTACCAAAGGTTGAAGATGGTGAAAAATGGGAGTAATGATAGAGATAATCAGAAACCCCCTAGACTTGAGATAATCTACATGGTGAACATATGTATCTATCAAATATTACAACATATAATGGTGATAATGGAAGTGTTGTTAAACCAAAAGTAAAAGGAAAGGTAGCCATGACCTGAGCTCAAGCCTAAACTCTTACCTCCTTATTAGTGAAGAAGGTGAGACTTTGATTGCATAAGGTGTATGGATGGAGAACATGATGTTAAACCTATCCATGGGGGGAACCCTCACTATCAAGGGGATACATGTAGAGGTGGAAACAGGCGCTGCCTATGCAAGCAAAATAACTAGAGTGGAGGGATGTAATGTCTGTGATGATCAAGAATGGTGAAAGACCTATAATAGAGTATGATTCTCACCCTATGGGAATGAATGTGGGAGAGGAGAATAGAGTACACCTTTTAGCAACTGTTGAGATAAGGAATGCTACAAATGTTAGTTTAGGGAGTAATCAAGTAAAAAGATGGTTCAACATAAATCTAGAGTCAATAGACAATAAGTCTAATGTTTAGGTAGGAAAATAATGTATGTAGAGGCCTTAGGATAGCATGATAACTTTTTATGCACTGTGTGATGCCTCACACCCTTAAATAAAATATTGCACAGTTTGCTATAAACATGTACAAAATGTGTTAGATGTTATTGTTTGAATGTTATTATGCTTAGGGTTATGCAAATACTCATGAATGTTCTAGGTATGGTTATGATTGTTAGGGTTATGGTTGTTTTAATCTTGCTATAAACAACATTAATATTAAAGTTAAGAATATAATCAAATTTCATAATGAAAATATCACTCAAACACATTAGGATAAGAGGGTATTATGTTCATTATATGACAAGGACAAAAAATAAATGCAAAGTGGGCTTGGATTAATGAACATAATATCTATGAATGCATCACATGAGCATGCTTTAAAGGTTAAAAAAAGGTGTGTTGATCACACTCTATCAAATACATGAAAAATGTGTAGAGGGTTTAAAGGTTGTAGAGGTGATGGATAGGGTGAAGGAAATAGTTGGAGAGGGACAAAAAGAGGACCCATGCTTAACTAATAAAGAAAATAAAGGAATAAATGGATGTCTTGAAGTAATGACCCTAAAAATATTTCATACATTAAAGAAAGAGAGTAAAGGACACAAGGAAGCAAACATGTATATGTATGTATAAGTAATGTGACTGGTGATTGCACTCTAATGAGTGAGAAGTTAGAATGATAATGGGAAAAAAAGTGGGTCCAAAAAGGGATGAGGTGAAGGTAGACCAGGAGATGGAGGATGAAATAGGTAGATAAAATAATGAGGTAATAGATAAAGATGAAGGTGGATAAGGATGGAAGGAGCTAAGCATGGATATGGAGGATGAAAAAATAAGGTCAGGAAGAACAAGGAATGCAATCAAGGGAGATGAATAAAAATGAAATGAAACAGAGAAAACATAAATAAAAGGTGGAAGATGGGGGGTTGAGGAATGAACTAAATAATAATAGATTAGAGAATTGAAAAGGATTGGGAAAGAAGTGTAACAATATTGAAGGGTAAGGGGAGGATAAGAAATATGGGAGGTCATGAAAGGTTTGAAAAGAAGTCTAAAAAAGACCAAGGAGAAAATAGTTTGGTGATGAAAATGAAAAATAAGGAAATAGATCAAAAAAAGGAAATAAGAGGAAAAAGGAGTGAAATGAGGATTAAAAAAGGATACCAAGAGAGTGAATAAGTAGGTGAAGATGTGACCAAGAAAGCATGGATGATGATAGGCAAGGAGAGGAACAATGAAGCAAATTATATGGATGTGTTGGAGATAAGAATGGGATGGAAAATGGGAAAGGGGCTAATAAAAATGAGGGGAAGTAAAGGATGGGTGGATAAGTAATTGAGGAGATAAGGTATGTGTTAATTAGTGTGTGAGAGGAGATTGACAAGCTGAATGGGTGATTAGAAGAGATTGATAAGCCAAAAACTGGTGAGATGGTGAATAAATAGGAGAACACAATGAAAGGGCATTAGATGAAAATAAGGGATGATAACAAGGAAAAAAAAGAATTAAAGCAAGGATATAAATCATGGGCACTCACATAGTTGAAAAATATAAGTACTAAGATAGAAAGAGGAAAAGGGGAATGCAAATTATAAAAGGCGAGAAATCATAAGAATAAAAGGGAAATTATGGAAGGATTATAAAAGGATAAAGACCCAATTAGAAGCTAGTTATGGCGGAAAAAATGTAAAAGGTGGGAATAATGGAAAATCGATAAAGAGTGGTGGCACACGTAAGAAAAGAATGGGATGTTATAATAAATAGAAGAAATAGAAAGCATGTCATATTGAAAATATGGGAAAAAGGAGAACAAGAACTGAAAATTAGAATGAAGGTGGTTTAGAAGTAGTGGAAGATCAGTAAAAAGGTGGTAGAAAAGAAGAGAAAGAGGTAAAATTATCCCTCAATGTGTAAGGGAATAGGATGATGTCGAATTGGTGAGGAAAAGAGAGTGATAAAGAGGGTACAAAAAATATCTAAGGGCAAGGGGAGATGATGAAGGTGAAAGAAGACAAAAGGAATAAAGGTTAAGGTTGGTAATAAGTGGAAAGAGGGACAAACAACATGAAAAATGGGTGAGGGAGTGAGCTACAAAGCATACATATGGAAAGGCGATAGGGAGGCTAATGAAATAGAGTAGGTGGTGTATTTATGGGAGATGAGAGGGCAAATGAAGAAGGTTGTTAGTCCTTGTGTTAAAAGAGATTGATAAGATAGAAAAGTGGTTAAAAGATATTGACAAGTTGAAGGGAGGGAGGGGGTGAGGAGATAGGTAGAGAAGTGAAGGAAGAGATTTTAGGTGAGAAAGGAAGACAAAATGAAGGGTGTGGCTGAGTTGACCTTAGTAATTGAATGCTACCTACATAGTCCAAAAAGACCTTAGGCCAATGTAGTTCTCCCAATAATTGGGGGGAAAAAATAAGAATTAGATGATGTTAAAATATAAGGATTCTAAGAAGAATCCAAATCTTCCCTAACATAGGACACCCTAGGAAAGAGGGTTCTATTAGTAATGGAAATTAGTGAGAAAAAAGAAAAGGGAGGGTAATTAATTGTTTGTGGCCAAAATACCATTAGAATTTAAGCAACACCTACATAGTCCATGGACATCAGGCCAATGTAGTTCAACTAGGGTTGGAGAATGGTGCTCAAATGGGTTTCCCCAATTTGATGCACCGCATGGTCTAGTTTTGTTGAAGGTTTGTAGATAAAGGGTTTGCACTAAAGATAGGTTGAGTTTACAGAGAAAGGTATCTCTAAAAGGTGGGTTGATTGATCATAAATAGGGATTTGATGTTAATTCTATTATGATGTTATTCATGTTTAGGGTTATGATGATTTGATGGATGATAGTGGTGGCACATAAGTAGGTTAGATGACCATACTAGATGCGGAATAAGACATGAAAAATTATGAGACATAGGTCCAATAGAATGCATGAATCAATGAGGAGAGAATAAGAAATGAGGTGAAATGCCTATTTGTTAACAAGTATAAAGTAGAACAAAACCCAAAGTTGGATTGACTTAAGGAACATAAGACTTTTGAATGCTTTGTGTTAGTATGTGTTGGTTGGTAAAACAAGTTTCTCAATCATAGTGTGCCAAATAAGCTTTAAATCCCTTTATTTATAGATAATATAAAGGGAATATGGGTGATAGATGGTGTGAAAGATAAAGGGTAATATGTAAGGGAACCTTATGTGGGTAAGTTTTCCCCCTCTATAAGTAACCTAATAATGATAATAAACAAGTCCATGTCATATGATAGATGTATATTGATCAATATGTGAAGTCTATATGTGAAAGATGATTGTGGCTTCCATCTTATTATGTTATTTGAGAGCCAATTGTAGCTTTCAAGATTATTTAGAATTTTATTTTATTGTGATAGTGGGTCTTTTGCTTTATTGATGTATATGGGAAGCTGATCGATGTGGGAAGCTTCCAAGGAATTTCTCTTCTTTTGAAAAAGTTAACTTAGCCATATTTAAAGGGAGTGTTATAAGTTAATTGGCTTTATTTTCTTGATAACTATCCTTCAAGGGAGTAGCCTAGTTTATATTTGGTAATTTTTAATTTTTTTGTGGGCAGCTATCCTTTAAGGGAGGAGTCTAAAATGCTAAATATATTGACCCAAGTAATAATTCAGTATCCAAATTATCTTTAGATGTTTTTAGACATAGAAAAGTTTAATTAGGTTCAGAAGTTGACCATTATGAGGGCAAAAATTTAACATGAGAAGTTTAATGGTACGTGAAAGGAGGTGGTTTGATAGACAATGACCATGGGATTCCATCTTGTTAGAGATGAAAAGTATCCATGAGAACCATGTTATGGCTATGATTATGATGGTTAATCACATGGTTCTATGTTGTAATCAATTATCCTTAGAAGGAGAGGAGGAATATGGATGAAGGTAAAAAATGTCATTAATCAAGGGATGAGCTTAAGCTAGATAAAAGGTGAGCTTGATCCTTCTTTAATAGAAGAAAAAACATAGATGTGAAGCATTGAGAGGCTCAAGTTTTAGTTTGCCTTTGAGAGAGGACAAATGGTAAGATATTGATCTATAATTATAGGTTATGATGTAGGGTCCAAGCTAATTAAAAGCAAACTTGCCTCATTTATTTTTATCCATGTTGATCACATGTTAGTTACATGTTGGTTTTCCTTTAGAATGATGTCTCTAATATTGAAGTCTCATGCTTTGAGGTGTTTATCATAAACATGATTGATTCATTTTTGATAGATATGAAGATGGTTAAGGGTGGCTAGATGATGCTTGTTGAGTAACCAAAGCTGAGCCAAATAAATTATCCTTAGAGATGAGCTCTTGGAAAGATATTGGTAGGGATGGGATTTGGACTTCAAGAGGTAAGACTGCCTCTACTCTAAAGACTAGAGAGAAAGGGGTACCACCCATGGAAGTTCAAATGCTAGTATGATAGGCCCATAAAGCAAAGGGAATGTGCAAATACTAATCTTGATCTAAAGCACTAACTAATTTACTTAGTATTTTCTTGAGGATTTTGTTAGAGGCTTAAGCCTATCCACTTGCTTGTAAATGATAAGGCAAGGAAAAAATCAAGTCAATGCTGAAGACATCACACAAACCATGAACTTTCTTTATTCTAAAATATTTTCCATTATTGGTGATGATCTTATGAGAAACACTGAAGTGGTGATGATATAATGGTTGATAAAGTTTACAATCTTCTCTACTTTAGTTGAGATAAGAGGAATAAATTCTATGCACTTGGTGAAATATTTAGTGGCTATGATGATGAAACTATGCCATCATAATTAATGGTGGTTAATTTCCCCAATGATATCAAGCCCCCATTATGAGAAAGGCCAGAAGTCCTTAGATACTTGGAGGCTATTAGCTAGCACGTGATGTAAATTAGGATGCTATTGAAATTTAATGCACTTTTTCACATAATCATAATAGTCTTGGTTGATGGTGGGCCAATAGTAGCCAAGGAAAAGGATAAATTTAGTGACTTATAGATTGCTAAAGTGTCCCCTATAGATCCCATCTTATATTTCCTTGATGGCATGGGAAGCTTCATGGCTGCATAGGCAACAAAGAAAGATACCATCAAAAAAATGTTTGTAAATGATTCCCCCTAGTATGGTGTAATGAGAGGTGATCTGAGCAAAGTTTATTCAAGCATTCCTTGAGAGGTTGGGAGGAATGATGCCTAGATTGAAGTAGTTAAATGTTTGGTCATACAAAATGTTAGATGGGGATTCCTCCACATTACAAATCGTAGGGAGGTCAGATTGGTTATAAAAGGGTGTGATAAAACAATGAATGATGATAAATATTTTAGAATTCGAAGGTTGGGAAGGGATCTGGGAAGCAAGGCAAGCCATTGTATCTATAAATTTATTAGTAGATCAAGGAATAGATTGGATCAGGTAAAATTTGAATGATGTTGAGAGTTTGTCAACTAAAAGTTTATATTTCTACAAGACATCATTTTTACATTGATAAAAGCCACTGACTTGGTTGACCATGAGCTAGTAATCACCAAAGACATTAATGGTCTTAATTCCCAAGGATAGATCAATTTAGAGATCTATGACTAGGGATTTATACTCAGTCATATTATTGGTGTATTCAAAGTCAAGTTTGAAGGAAAGATGAAGGGGTTTACCATCGAAAGGAATGATAATAAATCTAGTTCCCCTACCTTGTTGGTACTTCAAACCATCTAAGAACATAGTCATTTGGTAGGTTATGTCCTCTTAGGAAAGATTAGTGATGAATTCATCTAGGAAACCAAGAAGAAGTGGTTGGTGATTTGATAAATTTTCTTTAACCAATTGGTTGGCAATGACTTTCCCTTTAATTGACTTTTGTTGAAAGAAATCAAGATCAAATTCTGCTAAGAGCATAAACCACTTGGTCATATGATAGTTTTGGAATGGCTTGGAATGCATGTACTTGAGTGGATCAGTGTTGGTTATGACATAGGTTTTATGGTTAAGAAGGTAGTGATAGAGTTTGGTGACCAAAAAATTTAGGGGTAAGCATAGTTTTTTAGTATGGGTATATCGAGTCTCATATTCTACAAGCATGTAACTAATGTAGTATATGGCTTGCTTTCTATGTTGTTCATGTTAGTGAGAAAACATTTCCCCTAGGGAATGGTTGATAATAGAGATATATGGGTGAAAGGGGTGGTCATCCTTAAGAGGGATGAGGATAGGTGGTGATAAAAGGTACTATTTGAGAAATTCAAAGGCTTTTTGACAATTGATATTTTATTTAAAAGAGATATACTTCTTTAGAAGGTGATGGAAAGGTTGGAACTAGTTTGAAAGCTGTGAATTTAAACAACAAATGGATTGGATCATTCCCTATGGGCTATGGATTTGATTAAGGTTGGTAGGAGGGGGCATCTCTAAGATTTCCTTGACCTTGGTAGGGTCTACTTTGATTCCTTGAAGACAGATGATAAAACCAAGAAGCTTCCCTAAAAGAACCCAAAAAACACATTTATTAGGGTTAATTTTGAAATTGAAATGGATTAGGCATTCAGATATAATGTTGAGAACTTTTAGATGATCTTGGGAAAATTTGGATTTTTCCAAGAGATCATTGACATAGTCCTTTATGATGGTGTGGATGAGGTCATAGAAGATGTAGGTTATGGATCATTGGTTAGTTTCACTAGTGTTATTTAACTTGGAAGGCATGACTTTGTATCAAAAATTTCTCCAAATAGTGGTAAAAGTGGTTTTATGTTGATCTTCAAGAGTAATCAAGATCTGATTATAACTGAAAAACTTGTCCATGAGAGATAACATCTCGTGGTTAGCTATAAGATCAACAAACTGATCGATATTAGGTAGAGGAAAGTCATCCTTAGGGTAGGTGAGGTTAAGGTCACAAAATTCCACATAAATGCATAGGCCCCTAGTGGTTTTGGTGACATGTATGATAGTTGAGACCCATTAGGGGTAGTCAATGGGTTGAATGAAGTTTACAGATAGGAGATGCTAAATTTATTCTTTGATGAGAAGGGTTATATGAGGATGGATGCATCAAAATTTATATTTAATAGGCTTGGTGTCATGATGAATGACTATGTTATGGGTATTAATGGTGGGGTCAATCCAAAACATACAATTTTAAGACCAAGTGAATGATATGATTTAGTCTTGGAGGAAAGAGGAGAAGTCTTGATGTTCTTTGACATTTAGTGATTGGCCTAATTTAACAACACGAGGGTTGTCCATAGTGACTAAGGTGATATCCATGGTGTATTCATTCAACATGGTCAAGGATTCAAGAGGAAGGGATTTATGGATTGAAGAATCTAAGGTACCAAGGTGGGTGAGAATAGAATCATCATCTTGATGTTGGATGGTGTTGATGGTAAGAGAATAATTTTATACCATTTTAGGATGGATGAAATGAAGGGTTTAGATCTGACCATCCTTTTCATAGGTTGAGGGGCCTAGAATAATGGTGTTGATAAACAAAAGTTAGGAGGAATGATATCAAAATCCTTAGACTTTGAAGTAGGTTGGGTTGGTGAGGAGGGGATGTGTTCCTTGATGGTGTTAATAGGTTTGGGTGAATTGGTGCGTTCTTCAAGTGGTATGAACCCAAGGCCAAATGACTCATGATGTTTTTGGGTTTTGATCAAAGGTAACTCATGAGGTCCTTGTTCATATCAACCCAGACCAAATACATTCTAGGCACACCTATGAAGGTATAATTTAGTGAATGCTAGTTTATCAAGGTAGAAAAAGTTAGAGGTGAATGGTTGAATGGAAGAGTTAGTAGTGGGAACAAGAAGTGGTCGATTAAGTCCCCCATAGCTGAAGTTTGTTTGATGGCTAGGGGGGAAAAAAGGGATGATGGAATCGATGTTAGGGTCATAGGAAGGGTCATGTTTAAGGTTCCCATATTATTGAGTAGGGAAAGCATCAAATGCTATAAGGTGATACTCTACTAATGAGAATCATTAGAACATATATCCCAAGGGCTCCTCTATGGGGATCTATAAAGAAGGGATGGATGAGCTAGTATATGCTTCATTGATGGTTGGTGTTTAGGGTGTAACTACTAAAGTTTCATTAGATGGGTGTACAAGGACATCATTGGGGTGATAAGTCATATTGCATGTTGAGAAAGGATTTGAGTCTGCCTAGATATTGATGACCTATCCCTCATGCTCAAACTTAATGCATTGATGGTGGGCAAAGGGAACACATTCCATGGAGAAAATACAAAGTCATCCCAATAAGAGGTTGTATTAAAATTCTCCTTTTACCACATATAATATTTCAATGAGTGTGTAGGGTCCTACACATATATGAAGGATAGTGGTTCCCAAGGTAGTGTCTATAGTGTCATTAAAGGATCAGAGGACTACCATGGATTCCAACATGATATTGTCTGGTAAGTTGAGTTCTCCATAAGCATAGGAGGATATTATGTTAGTGATATCTCCCCCATCAATTATCACCCTTTTGACATAGTTTTTTTTGATGTAAGTGGTGATAAAGAGCAGGGGATTTAGGTCCTTAGGGTGGATGGAAGGTAATTTTGAATTCTTAAAGGCGATAAGGTTAGAAGTTTGGAGGGAACCAAAAAATGTAGATAAAGGTTGAGGGTCATTGGGTTAGACCTCGATGGATTTCAAGGCCTCTATGAGTGTTTAATGGTGATGGGGAGAAGTATAAATCAACTCATATAATCTCATTTTTTCCAGGGTCTGGTGAAGTTTCTTAAGGATAACTTTTTGGATAGATATTGCATATGGGTTGGGGTATGAAGGTTTAGATCGGGGGGAACCTAAGATATTCACCTTGGATTTTATTTAAGATGGAGATGGTTGGGTGTGGTTTGTTTGGGAATGTGAAGAGGGGTATGTCCAAGGAATGGATACCTTAGCCTTCCCTTCATGCTTTTGTTGTGATCTAGTGACCATGTTGATAGTATGGATAAGAGGAGAGGGTGAGGTGGTAGAGTGGTCTAACTCATCTTCATTCTTAGGTGAGAGTGAAGGAGTGGGTAAGCATTGGATAGGTATGGATATTGTTTGGATTGGTATGGGTGACATAGGAGGTTTGTCTATTAATAGTTCATCCTCATCATAAAGGTGATAGATGAGAGTTTGGAGAGCTTTGAAATTCTTTGTATCATGGCCGAGTGTCCTATGGTATAAATAAATCAAATTATTATTGAACCATGATGGATTGGGATGTGAAGGGTGAAAGGGTTTTATCGGTGGTAAGATCAAGGAAGAGGTTTGCAATAACCATTAGAGAATGGTTAGGTAAGACTCAGTTAAGGGTGGTAAAGGTTTAGCAGTTCTTATTTTGGGTGTGAAGGTAGAAGGCTTTTTGGAAGTAGGTTTGGTGATAGGTGTCTTAGGTGAGGTGGTATGCTTGGTTCATTTTTTTTTGTTTAGGTAAGATAATTGATGAGATAGAGGTAGAGGATGGCAAGGTAGGTAGCTTAGGTATTGCTAGTGTACTAAAAAGGGGTGTATTAGAAAACAAGTATGAAGGTGTAACCAATAGAGGTGGGATTTTGGTAAAACTAATGGGATTCATGCTCAAGGTAGAGGGATGAAAACCCAAAATGGAGGGAAAGGTTGAGGGAGATAAAATTTGAGGCTTTAGGCCTTTAAGTGGGTTTACCTCTTTGGCTACTTTAGTTATTGGTTTTGGAGGGGATTTGGTTACTTTAGTTGTCTTGGTGGGTTTAGGTGTTTGAGGGTTGGTTAATTTGAAGGAGGTTTTGGTTGATTGGGTGGAGGTTCTAGTTTGATTCTCTTACTTTTTTCTTGGTTTTTGATGGAGGGTTCCAAAATTAGAGGTTTGGCAGATGGAGTTATATTTTCTTGTGAGATAGCTTTCAAAGATGGAATGGATGGTTCTATAATAGGGAGATAGGTGTGGTAACCTCTAAAAAAGGTGTGGATATGGTTACTTCTTATATTTGGATATCTAAAAGGATAGTAGGTAACTCTACTATTTCAATAAGTATAGGGGGATTGTTAGATTGGTGAACAGGTTTTTGTATTAGTGAGTGTATCAACAACCATGTTAATGGCATGGGTGTCAGGAGAGCATTCGACATTGTTACTCTAATTTTTGATGGGATCATTCCTTGGAAAATCTCCCATAAATGTGTCAAGATCCTAGTTGGGTGGTGCATTTAAGTTGTCCAATCTAAGCTCCCCCTTGTCAATGAAGGATTGGACAAGGTATTTAAAGGTATTGTACCTATTTATATCATGTCCTATGACTCGATGAAAGGCAAAATGGTCATTTTTGTTATACCAGCCCAACATAGAGTGAGAAACATAAAACTATTAAGGTGGTTTAATTGGTGGAATTTGGATGATATTGGATTTTAATAACTTGTCCAAAATAAAAGCATAAGGTTCCCTAAGTGGAGTTAATTGATTCTGATTGTTCCAAGTTTGGATCCTTTGGTTTTGATTTGAATAATTAGAGGATTTAGATGTTTGGTTCCTTGGGTTTTGTTGGTTGGTAAATGGTGGTAGTGTGGATTTGAGGATAATAACATTGGTGGTTGATTTGTTTTTGGTGTTGGGATTGGTTTTATGGTTTGGCTTAGAAGAAGAGGGCTCATTGGGCTTGTAAGTTAAGTTCTTATTTTTGAGTTTAAGCCTTCCTTCATCAGTGGCTTGGTTCTCTAGTTTATGATCCATGGTAAAAGATTCATCAAAGATCTGGAAGCTTTAGACACATAATGTGGTTGAGATATGCTTGGCATACACTCAAGTAAAGATATCTTTAAGTTTGATTTGGGGCAAGGAAAAGGAAATTTGACTAATTAAGTTCCTCCAATGAGTCATAAAGTCAAAAATAGACTCATCCTCAAATTTATAGATGGATTAGAGGTTGGTAATGGAAAATTTATTGGATATATTGAATGAAAAGTGCTCCAATAAGTTTTGGCCTAGTTGGTTGAAGGAAAAGATGGAATGTTTGGTTATGCCACTATACCAATCTAATGCTAGTATAGATAATGACATATGAAAGGTATGTAGAAGAAAATTATAATCATGGGAAATCAAGTAGCATGAATGACTAAATGATCTTAAATGTTGTTGGGGGTCTTCCTTACTATTAAATTTGGTAAATTTTTGTTCTCATTGGGCTGGATAAGGTCTAATATGGACTGAAGGGTGAATAGGCTTATTAAATTTTTTATCGTAGGACAAGAGATTATGGTCTCCAAAGATGGATGACTCAAGGGTAGTCATATTACCCATGATCATCTTCATGAAGTCAACTTGAGATTGAGCACCTAGAAGGTTATAGGATGCATATTATGGTGGTGGTTGAGAAACATGTTGATAATAGATGGAAGGTTGATAGGTTACCACATATTGGTATGTGGATGCCAATGGTTGGGTAGAGGGGATATATTGGTATGTAGACATCAAAAATTGGGTAGGGCTAGGTGGTTAGGTAGTAGGCATATGCCCTTGTGGATTATGGAGATAACTATAGGTCATTTGTTGGGTAGGAGTGGTAGTTGGGTTAGTAACTGATGGAAGGATAGTGACCTTCATACTAAATGATGGCAACATGGAGGGTATGAACATGATAAGGATTTGAAGTGGATTATTATTTGATGGGTTGAAGGTAAATAGAGAGAGATGGCTAGTGCTAGAGGTAGGCACTGTGATATAGGAATTTGACTCAAGAGAGGATGGTTAGTATGGTGTTAGTTCTAAAATGAAAACAAATTGAAATAAACACACTAATAACAAAACATATATAGGCTTGGACACTAGGGGGATCTTAGTTAACAAAATAAAATGAAAAACACAACTAAAAAGCAAAGAATCACATACAAGAGTTCATTCTCCTTCCTTGGATTCTCAAAATTCCTTTGTAGTAGTGGCTTGCTCAGCTTATGCTCATGAAGTCCTTGGTAATGGAAGCTTGGATACCTCCATCTCTCCTTGGCACCTTGTGCTTGTGGCTTGGCTTGGCTTGGCTTGGAATCAATTTGGCATTATAACACTAGTTTATTGAATCTTTTGGAACCAATTTAGCATTATAACTTTGTATCAAGAAAATCTTTGAAGATATTTGAGCACAATAAATTTGCACCAAAATAGCTTAGAAATTATGTTGTGAGGCCTCTTATTTATATATATTTTGGATTTGATCAGAATCAACCTCAACCATCCATCTCAAGATTGAGATGTGTGGTTGAGGATTAATTCAATTTTTGGAATTAAGTTTGTAATTTTTTTCATCATGAAATTAGAAGAAGGGAGAATTAAGAGGCATGGAGGGCATCATGGAAGGTATTGATGAGGAATGGGAGGCATGAATCCTAATATTTCTGGCATTTATGGCCTAGAGATGTCTTCCTAAGAAATGAGGTCACTTAATGATGCATATATTCAATATTCATTTCCAAAACAAATTATTCAACAAGTTTTCATGAAATTTTTTATTAGGACTTGATTTGGGTTAATTATCTCTTAAGTATGATTAAGCATATTGTGCACAAATTACCCAAACTGATCAGAATGCCTTGTTATTGGTCCTAAATTTGATTGGATTAGAATTGGAAGTCCTTATCAGATGCATTGGAACCATATTACCATTTAGGATGTTTCCAATAACAAATAACAAAGGATATGGTCTTATTCAAAATATTTGATAGGGAAGAGCAATCCAAATCACCTAGGTGCTAATTTGGAATTTTAACTCAAAATGATATGATCAAAGTTAGCTAGCCCATAAATTGCATTACCACATTGAGTGATACCCTAGCCAAAATCAGCACTTGAATATGTTAGGTTCACATCATTTAGCATGTTTTAGTTTTTTAGGCCAAATTGTGCATTTTGGGTGGTAATTGGTCAAAAGCCTAGTTGGAGGTTATCAGTGGCCAATTTTAGGTGTCTATAGTTTGCCCCTATTTGGGAAGATGTTTTAAACCATAGGCAAAGTAATGTCTTCTCAAAGAGTGAGAAATGGCTTGTATTCCAAAAATAACAAAGCTCCAAATGGTTTTGGGAAGCCTATGATGATGCCTCCTCAAGGGAGTGGCCATCACATTTGTTGATGGATAGTCCCTCTAAAACAAATAAGAAGAAAGGTGGAATTAACCCATGGTTTAGATTAATCTAAATGAGAAAATGATTGCATGAATTGATGTAAAAAGGATTTTGATTTTCCTAAAGGTGGTTATAATAAGGAATAAAAGTAAAAATAGTGATTTGTCTATAGGCTATTATAATCATTATGAGGACCTGAATTAGTTAAAGATGATGGTGCCCCAGTTAGGGCTAATTAGCAAGCATAACTCAAGGATATAACTTATAATATAGATTAAAGATGAGCGGGCACAACATGAAAGAGATGGATATAGGAATAATATTGATCAATATGATGATATAGTTGTAGTTGTCAATGAGGATATGCTCATCCTAATTAACAATGATACAACTAGAATGGTCAATGTGTTGATTTGATCAAGATGGGTGAAAAGATTTACCAAGGTGCCAAGGAGAAACTTCTATGGCTCCATTGATTATAGACCTTCTTAAAGCTAATTTTTTCTATAGCATGTGATGGTAGGATTCATGATAGAAAAACATGAAGACTTGGCCAAAATATGCATAAGGACTGACTCCCAATCCAATAAACACTCAAAATAAAAACAATGCACCAATGATAAAAACCATGATGACAATGTTAATGGATGAAATAAGGATGGACTCAAGAATAATATGCTTGAGGAATCACCCAATGAACACATATAGACTAAGTCAAGGCATTAGTGTTGAAAGTAAACAAATAGGCAAGCAAATAAACAAACAAACAAACAAAAAATAATAAATAAACAACCTAAAATAAATAAACAAATAGAATGCCTGAAAGCAAAAGAAAGCATCCTAATAATGACAATGCCCCAATAAGGTGGATCAAGGATAAATAACTAGGATTAGACAAGATAAATGTTTTATAGTTTGAAATATTATGAATGTTTTTAGAATTTTTAGGTATCTTAACTCGTTAGAGAATGACAAGATACCTACTCACAAAATGGTGAGAGTGTTTGGCTTAGGTTGCTCACAAAATGGTGAGAGTGTATGGAAATGGGGTTTGAGGTGACCTCAACATGAATTGAGCATGAATCACATACTCTTGAAATGAACTCAATTCATATTAATTCCATCCACATAAAATGTGGGGAAAACCCACCTAGGTCCCAACAAGTTTTCAAATCCAGCAAATGGCCAGTTAAATGAAAACAACAATGGCATGGTGATGCAATAATGCATGATAAAAAAGTGTTGACCCTAGTTTTCCCTTAAGTGGTTATAAATAGAATAAAATGGCATAGGTCAATGATAATAATTTTCCCATAGATGGTTATAATTAGTGTCAAGACTAGTGAAACATTGATTTTCCCATATAAAGTTATAATGAGGATCACATAAACAAACATGATAAGATGAAATATATCTTACCAGATCAACTGTCACACAAATTTCATAGATTTTCATTGAAACATGGATTGGGTTGATTTTTAAAACTTGATCATAATCTTGTCAAAAAAATTACAAGAAGAACCAAAGGAACCAAAATCAAAATAGGATTGGGTAGGATGACTAAAAATAGGCTTTGGTCTAGATAAGAATGGAATGACAGGATGGTATGGAATTTCTAAGGATAATGATGGTTTTTGATAGATTAGATAAAATGGTAATATGATTTTCCCCAAGTGATGGGGTGACTGGCAAGATCTATGATGATGGAAAACAAGCATATGTAACAATGGCAATGGCATGGCAATGAAATGGTATGATACATGTTTTTGTCTTGGGTATGGTTTTTGATTCTATTGTTCCTATTGATGTGGAGATGTACATCCTAATAAACAAATGATATAAAAATAATAAATGATCATGTTAATTTATAGCCCACACCTCATTGAAATAACTAATCTATCAAAAATGGCCTATAGATTTGGTTTCTAAGAATGCTTTTGTGATCTTCATTAGATGTTGATTCTGATTCCTTCAAACATCAAGATAAGGTATCTTTGTAGCCTATGCAAAGGAAAGTGCAACCATGGATGGTAAATAGGGATGAATAATGGATGGTAGGTTTGTTTATGAAATGGAATGGCATATGATTATGGAATGTATAATGGTGAAACAAATGAAGATCAAGAATTTTAGTCACATGTAATGTTGTTGATGCTAGATTCAACATAATTTTGGTTGTGGTAGGGCTAAAGACTTATTATTTCAAGAGGACCACTATATTTTTGTATTGTTTGATCTTGAGAGTAGCTACCATAAAATTAGGCTATAGATAGGAAGTTATTTTTATTTAATTTTTGATTTTGTCTTCATCAAATAGTGAAGAACTTTTGTGCTCAAATATTGGTGCCTCAAAGAGGTTTTCACCAATAAATTTGTATTGATTATCTTGTATCACCTCTGAGAAGGTTTCACTAAGGAATGTTGACTTTTGACTTTGATTATATTCTAGTGCTTCCAAAAAAGTTTCACTAAAATATGTTGAGTTCTAACTTGGATTATCCCCTAGCACCTTCAAAAAAGTTTCACTAGGAGAGTGTTCTTCTACTACATGAATGTTATCTTGGCCCCTCTACTCTTCTTCAATTGTTATGTCACCATGGATGTAGTGAAAAAAGTGTGATTCTATCAATCCCAATTGACACTTATGAGAGATGAAATGTCAATGATATGGATATTTTGGTTGATGGTAATGGCCTATGGAATGGTAATGGAATGGGGAGAGGTTTTAAAATACTCATAATAGATACTAGGATAACTTATATTGAAGATAAAGTAATCATCTTCAAAAACTATAGAAGAATCACAAATGTATTCAAAATAATCTACAAGGCATACATAACCAATGTTGTAACAGTCATGAACATATTTTATATCTAAATCTGATTCTAACTCAAGGGAAAATGAATTTGATGTTGAGGCTGATGTTGATTTAGATTCTAATTCTGATGCTAAATCTAATGTCAATTTAAGAATAAAACCTAACTTTAACTCTGATTCTTCATCTGATGGGTACTCTATTACAATGATGTCTTATTGAATATTTGGTTTTGGATAAGTAACAACCTATGATGGCATAATGGGCTCCATAAACATTGGTTTGTCAAAGTGAGACTCCTCTACAATAGGAAAAAGGTCAAGAGACAACTCCTTAAAGATTGGATCATCAATAGAATACTCTTGAAAAATAGGCACATTGTCAAGATAATTATTTTCCCAAAGGCAATTATATTCTTTAAGAAGTGACTCAATAAAGATTGGCTTGTTAGAGTGAGACTCCTCGACAACTGGTATAGGATTAATAGGTGATTCACCATAGGTTGACTTCTCACAAATGGTTGGTTTAACAAAAACATCTTTGATTGGTTGGTTATTTTAGGCTTGGTTTCCAATGAGTTAGAAAATACCAGTTGTGAACATAGCTTGGTCTTTGAATTATTGGATGGGTTGAGGTTTGGATGGGATTAGTAATAGATGAGGAATGGTCTATGGTTGGATAATGGTAAGGCATTGGGGAGCATGATTTCTCTCATGAGCCAAAGGATAATGTCTTGATATGGTAACAATAGGGTGGTGTGGAGCATGATTGCTCATATAAGCCAAAGGACTAGGTCCTAGAATGATGAAAGGGCATTGTGGATCTTGATTGCTCGCATAAGCCAAAGGATGAGGTCTTGGTATGGGAATGATACTCCTTAGATAGTGTAGAGCTTGATATCTCGTATAATATAAAGGAGGGTTAGGGGTATCCAGTGATTATATTATTAAATGATATGAAACTTGATTACTTACACAAGCAAAAGCATCCAAGTCTTCCTCATAAACTAGATCATCCCAATCTTAAGTTGGATCATAAATTGGCTCTTAACTGTGTTCCACATACTAATTATTGAAAAGAGGGTATAGATTCATATCCCAAACAACATTATCTATAGTTGGGTCTTCAAAATCCTCTTCACAAGCCTCTTCATACCAATTAAGGTCTTGATTTTGATCATAAGCTGCTTCGTGACTTTTTTCCCATGAATGATTAATATGAGGTAGATAGAAATCTATCTCACAAACCATATTGGCATTATTGAGGTCTTGACAAAAAGCCATAAAATTCATTTTGTGCAACCATTCTATCATAATTTAGATTGTAAGTGATTCTCCCATAAGTGTAGTTAGACATATCCCCATAAATTATGAAAGCTCTAGAAAAAAAGGCTTAGAGTTATACAAAATCTAAAAAACTATGTCTAAAGGATAAATGGTTCAAGGTTGGTCTAACTTGGTTAAAGGGGTGGAGTTATATCTCTAATATGGTATAAAAGTGGATTTGTATCTCCAAAATTATTTGTGCTAAGACTTGGCATAAAAGAACCTAACATCAAATGTTTAATGTCAAATGTCATATGCATAAAAGGTTAAGTGTCTAAATAAAAACTAGCATGTCAAAGGTCTAGGTAAAAGTGTTCCAAATAAGGTCTAAATTAGGAAAGAGAAAATTTGAGTTCCTAGGTCTTTTGGCCAAATGCAAATTCAAAAGACAGGCTCAAAAAAACAAGCATGTGCTAGGACTTTTGGCTAAATGATGTCAAAAGCTAGAATCGAAACAAAGGTTGATGTGATTTGATTTAATCTAAAAAGTTTGGTAAACAACTTTGACATAAACCTGACATATGGAATCAAACATAAATATGATTAATTGGCATAAGGCATAAGATAACATTATCTTTGAGAAAGGTTGTTTTATCTCAAATAAAGGCACAAACAATGATGAGGATACTATTTAAATAAACAAACCATCAATAGTTTTTAATTTTGGGTAATTGATTAACCAAAGTTATGAAACCCAAAATAGAAATATCTATGTACCAAACCCATGAATTAAGGCCTAAAAAAAAATCAATCAATGTTAGGATCCAAACTTGACAAGGCTAATTGAAAAATCAATGATGAAAACTAGGATTTGACCAAACAAATTAGACAAGATCGGACATCATGATGACACATGATAAAGGTCCAAATGGTATATACAAAATGGTTTGAAACAAGTGGTTGTGATACAATGGTCAACAAGTCTTGAAAAAAATTGAATAGCCTGATGACATAAGCATGTTCAAATAATGTGGTCAATGTTTATGCTTCAAAGACTTAAAAGGCTCAAAAATGTTTTGACATGATTTGGGCAACATAACACTACTCTCTGAAACTCAAATGACACACACACAAAAACAAGTTTAGAAAAAATTTCAAGGCACAAGTGTGGTGTAAAATGGCCAATGTAACACCTCTTTGGACAAAAGAGTGACGTATATACAATTTTTTTTTGACATGGTTTATATAAAAACAAACAATTTTTAGTCTCAAAACATACCAAGCAAAAATGACCAAAATACACTAAGTATAATCATCCAAATCCTAACAAGGGTATGGCAAAATGGGGTTGACTAAAACTATCAAGGTTTTGATTATTTTAGGGGAATCCATTACACAATGAATTTCATGTCAAATGATGCAAAATACAAGAACAAAAATTAGGTGACTGTGGCATTGACTAGTTATAAAAAGGTCTAGTCCTTTTTACAACCACTACACCTTGCTATTCACTCAGTATAGCATGATGTCCAAATGTAGACACGTCTCATGTGCAATTCAAAAGGAGTAAGTGAATTCAATGCTGGGAGGTGAAACCCTATGTCAAATCTTCCCTAAAGAACTTGTGGGAGATAATGACATCTCCCTTGCAAGCCAAGTTTGCATAAAAATAAAGAAAACATGAAAGTAGAAAGACTTTAGGGTCATTTTTAAGGTCACCCAAACTTTGATGAGTTTTTGGGGAGTGCTTTAAATGAATTTATTTCTAATCCTTGGACTAGGATATTTGCAATAGGAATGGTTCTTTTGATTCCAAGGGTTCCCTATAGGAGACAAATGGAAGAGCATACATGAAAAATTCCTCTTTTTTCCAAACAAAGATTTGATTAAACAACTATTGCAAATAAGAATTGATAAGTGTGTTCAATTTTAAACCCAAAATAAAAGATTTGGTGGTGTTCAATTGACCCCTTGGTCTTAGTTTCAAAATTTGAAAACAAAAATCACCAAAAACATCTAAATTCTTTGTTAAACACCAAAAATAAGGTTCCTAATTGATTTTTAAGCATGCAAAGGCGATTTAAACATGTTTTGAAAAAGTATCAAGCTTGGTCCTATAGAAAAATTATTATAATGTCTTTTAGATTTGAATCTTTTTTTATCTTGAAACAATGAAATTTGAAAAAGTAGCTCTCATGTTTATTTTTTTGGAAAAACACAGTGACCGATGTCAGTTATTACCACTAACATCAAGTGCTCTAGCTAACCAAGATTTGGGTGATGTCAATTTTGATGACTAATGTTAGTTAAGTCAATAACTGATGTCAGTATTACTTGTTGACATCAGTTATTGTGTAAAATTATGGCAACCAAAAATAGCAAAATAAATTTAGAAAAATATTTTTTAAGATTTTTAAAGGCTCAAATAAATATTTTAATGTTACAAAATGATCTCCTTCATGTGTACGATACATCTAGTCCCATCGAGTGTGCCATTATGTGATCTAGGAATTTGAATCAAGAGAGGATGGTTAGTATGGTGTTAGTTACAAAATGAAAATAAAGTGAAATAAACACGCTAATAGCATAACATCTCTAGGCCTAGACACTAGGGGGAGATTAGTTAACAAAAGCAAATGACAAACACAACTAAAAAGCAAGGAATCAAATACAAGAGTTCTTTCACCTTTCTTGGATGCTCCAAATGCCTTTGTAGTAGTGGTTTTCTCTACTTGAGCTCATGAGGTCCTTGGTAATGGAATCTTGGCTACCTCCATATCTCCTTGGCACCTTGTGGCTTGTGGCTTGGCTTGGATTAGAATCAATTTGGCAATATAGCACTAATTGCTTGAAACTTTTAAAACCAATTTGACATTATAAATTTGTATCAAGAAAATCTTTGAATATATTTGAGCATAATAAATTTTCACCAAAATATCTTAGAAATGATGTTGTGAGGCCTCATATTTATAGATTTTTGGATTTGATCAAAATCAACCTCAACCATCCATCTCAAGTGGTTAAGGATTAATTCAATTTTTTGAATTAATTTTTTAATTATCCTCATCATGATATTGGAATAAGGGGAAATTAATAGGTATGGAGGGCATCATGGAAGGCATTGATGATGCATGGAAGGCATGAATCCTGATATTTGTGGCATTTATGGCCTAGGGATGTCTTCCCAAAAAACAAGGTCACATGATGATGCAGATATTCAATATTCATTTCCAAAACAAATTATTAAAAAAGTTTCTATCGAATTTTTGATTAGGCCTTGATTTGGGTTAATTAACTCTTAATCATGATTAAGTACATTATGCACAAACTACCCAAATTGATCAGAATGCCTTGTTATTGGTCCTAAATTTTACTAGATTGGAATTGGAAGTCCTTATCAGCTACATTGGAACCGTATTCCTATTTAGTATGTTTCCAATAACAAATAACAAAGGCACAAGTGTTGTGAAAAATATTTGATAAGGAAGATCAATCCAGAGCACCCAGGTGCAAATTTGGCATTTTGTCTCAAAATGATTTGATCAAAGTTAGCTAGCCCATAAATTGCATTACCTTAGTTAGTGACACCCTAGAAAAAATTGGCACTTGAATATGTAAATTTAACATCATTTAGTGTGTTTTAGTGTTTTTAGGCCAAATTGTGTATTTTAGGTGGTAATTGGTTAAAAATATGTATGGAGGTTATCAGTGGCTAGTTTTAGGTGTCTATAGGCACTCCTATTATGGAGGATTGATAGGTAGGTGGTATAAGGTTAGTGGTAGTTTGGGTTGGTTAATTTTGAGTGGTAGTTTCAAGGGGGTTGTCAGTTGATGATAAAGCTTGTGTAACTAAATGTTGAGTAGTACCCATGGTAGTGGACGTACCCCACATAAGGTGGATAGGTAGATCTACAAGGGGGGTCAAAACCAAGATTTGGTGAGATGTAGTTCTAAGGTAATTTTGTAATATTACACGATTATTATTTAAGAAAGTATAAAAATCTAGATCTCTTAGGAATACTCAAATAGGACTTCTCGAAGAGTGAGGGGAGTCTATGGGTTTGGAAACATGTTCCATGGGTGATGAGGTGGAAGAGGTTGGTTGACTTGGTGGTGAATTTTTTCCTCAAGGCCCCTTCATTGTTTGCAAGTAAGAACCATATGAAAAAAATGAGAAAGGGATGATACGTTCTCACACCTCAAAATAAAGAGAAATAAAAAAAGGATAAAAGCAAATAATGCATTCACCTAAAGTGTGTTAAGTCCTAGGATTCCTTTTAATATCTATTTTGGCTTATGCCTTAGAAAAGTGTGAAGGGGAAATTGGCTTGGATAGGTCCTAGAAATAAATCTATGTTTGGTTTCAAGTTGCGTTTAGGTTCTCAAAAAGAAGTTTCTATTAGATTGGGTACATGGCTTGATACTTAGGGCTCCCTATCTTCACTTTAAAATCACACAGCTAGTGCAGGTGCTTAGCCTTTATACTATTTATCCAGAGTTTATACTCAACTAGAGAGCTAAGCTAGTTATCCTCTTGGTGATTAAATCTAAGTATGAATATCGAGAAAGGGTAAGGTGATCCTCTAGGTGATGAAATCCTAGTTGGGCCTTGTCTCAAGTATGTTTTGATGTGTGATTGTGAATGTGGTTTGGTTTGTGTAACATTTGTGGCTATATGATTAATTTTTTTTCTTTAATTAATATAGGTGAACTAATTAAAGCAAGAAAATAATGTATGATAGTTAATTTTAACCAAAAGGAAATTTTGATTTATTTTCAATAAACAGAAAACAACTAAAATTCACCTAAATGAATCATGAAAAATGCAATCCTAATACTAGGATGAATGCTCTTTTTTTAATTTTTCCTTTTTAGTTTTTTATTTCTTTTTAGAAATGCAAGAAAATAAAATTTATCTTTTCTAAAAAATATGCAACTGAAAATGTAAGAAAGAACACCTCATCTGTAAATAATGCAACCAAATGAAATTTTCACTAATGCAATTAAATGAAATTTTCACTAATGCAAATGTCCTAAAATAACTAATGAACCCAAGAAAACTCAAGGGCCCCATCGGGCATGCCAAAATATTTTTGTCTAATTTTTTGTTTTGTTATGTTGGAAGAAAGAAACTATGTTACAGGTTTATAGAAGAATACCTTTTAGAAGCATGCACATTGAATCCAAGTGATATTGGAGAGATCCTCTTTAGCTTAGGAGGATGACCTATAAACAATAAATCACTGAAAACAACTTGTTTATTAGACAAGTAGATGGGTGTATTGCCTAATGTGAACTAGATCCTAGAAGCAAAAGCTTTATAGGAGGCTGTCAATCCCCCTATTTTAAACATTTAAGTTTGAGAAATAAAATGATAGAACTTGCATAAAATAGAAAATAAATACAAATTTAAAAAATTACCAAATTTTATTAAAAACTAAAATGCTTTGCTAAGATAATTAAAATAAAACAACTAGTGTGATTAATACCAATGCTAAAAATTAATTATACTAAGGCTATGGTTTTTGGTTTGGTGAAGTGATAAGTATTAAAGAAAATGTAGTTTAGTTGGGTTTGGTGGATGTTTAAGGCTATAAATAGACAAGGATATTAGTGGATAAATGGTCTAGAAATATCCAATAAGGCAAAGGGGCCAATGGTCAAATAAAAGGGGCAAGAAGGGAAGATGGGTAAAAGGGCAGTAAAGGGCAAAAGGGTCAAGATGGTAAAGAGGGTAAGGAAGTGAATGGTCAAGGGTAATGATGGCAAAGTGATAAATTAAAAATGGTAAAGAGGAGGAAAAGAGACTATGGTTTAGGTGTGAAGAGAAGAGAAGGAAAAAGATATGGAAATGATATTATAAAACCAATAGAGTTACATTGAAGAAACTTGAAGATGTTGTTGTTGACATTGCTTGGTGATGGCTTGGAATTTCAGTAGAGTTCTATTGATTTGAAATTTTTTCTTCTCTAAAATGACGATGACCTCCTTCCAAATTCTCTTAAACCTAAAAAATAAATTCTTCCACCAAATATTAACCCACTTAACCAAGGTTGAAGGGGGAGGGTCGTATTTATAGAATTTGATGTCAAGAAACATGCCAAAAAAGAGGAATAGTAAAGTATGGCACCATTTTTCAAGTGGGATCATAAGTGACAAAGGGGATAAGGATGGTGGGATTCCCACCTTATTATTTTGTCTCCCACATTTCACATGAATCTAATTTGGATTGGGAATCATGCGCATGGGCTCAAATGAGGCCGAAGGACTTTTCACCTAACTAATTAATATTTTATCTGTGTCCCATGAGTTTTGGCACCATTCTCCATGTGGGTGCATGAGTGGTCATGAAAGACAAGGGGGTGAGATTAATACTTAGCCAATAGGTCTTCCACTTCATTGGCTTGTCTCCAAACTTGATAAAAAATCCAAAATGGAGAGGGAATCATGCACATGGGCTCATATGGGTCCAAAATACCTTCCACCACTTACTTTCATCTTTTGGCCAAGTACTCACAAAGATGACCCATGAATTTTGGGACCATTTTCCAAGTGGGATGAGGGAAAATTTGACATATTTATAAGGGTGACCCATATGTTTCTTAATAATGTCATTAGGTACCTTAGATGAGGGTCTCGTTGACCATTTTTTATATGACCAGTTTGTGTTTTCCCTTTGGCTCTTTTCATTTCTCCCTTGCTCATTTTATGTGTTTGGTCACTTGATTTTTTAGTTGTCTTTTCCATTTGGCCTCTCCTAGTTTGGGATCTTCCCCCTTGTTATTTACCTTTACCTTTTCTTGTTTTCCTTAAAGATTTTGTCCTAGCCTTTCTCATTTTTTTTACCTCGAAGTTCCCTTTGAAAAAGTTTTGAAAGGACACTTCCCTTCGAATTGCCCTTCAGAATTTTCCAAATGCACTTTTCCTTACCTTATTTTTATCTAAGTGACCCTTCATATTTTTCTTAAGGGCACTTTTTGTCTAAGTGACCCTTCAAATTTTTTTTGAAGTACACTTCTCCTTGTTTCTTCCTCCAAGTGACCCTTTTGGAAAAATCCTGAAGGGCACTTTTCATCCAAGTGACCCTTCAAAAAAATCTAAAGGGCACTTTTTGACCAAGTGTCCCTTCAGATTTTTTTGAAGGGCACTTTTTCCTTGGTCTTTCTTGAATGCCCATTTAGATTTTATCTGAAGGGACATTTTTTCCAATTGACCTTTAGGATTTTTCTTGAAGGGTTACTTTTGATCATTTTCTCTAAGGTTACCCTTCGGTATTTTTCTTGAAGGTCCCTTTGTCCATAGCCTACCCTTCAAAAAAGTTTTGAAGGACCATTTCCTTTGGAAATTCCCTTTGGAATTTTTGAAGGGACCTTGTGCCCCTACCTAGGTTTCCTTTATAAAATTTTTGAAGGACACTTTCCCAAGTATCCTTTGAGAAAAGTTTCCAAAGGAAACTAGCCATTGCCCAGAAGCCAAAATTCCTAAAGGAATTCCTTTGAACAAATTATTTGAAGGAATTAATTTAGGAAAATTTCCTAAAACAATAAGCCTAACCAAAATAGATTGCCATGATGTGTTTTAAAATTTCAATTTTGATGCATCCAATTAGTTTTTGTGGTTCAAAGACATGACGTGTCACAAGATGTCAAATTCAGGGTGGCCAACTAGTTATTGGGTTCACATTGGTGATGTGCCACAGGACATCAAATTTAATGTAAGGAACTAGCCATTGGGGTAAAACTTAGTGATATGTATCAAGATGTCAAGTTCATGCCCAAAGTCTTCAAGCAAGAAGTAGATCCATTTAGAAAACTTGAATGACTTTGTAGTGAAAATTGAGATTTGTCAAAGGCTCGACTTATATATTTTATAAGTAAGGAGCCTTAAAGAACTTAAAGGAGTAAGTAAGGAGTAAAAGGACTCAAAAAACATGAAAGGGTATTAATCAAATCAAAAATTAGGTTGTTAAAAGAGATTTACTTATAAAATTTTATAAGTAGAAGCAATCAAAAACACTGAAAGAGCAAGTAGCCTTGATAAGTGCAAATCAGGTTTCCTGACATGCTTGACTTATTATTTTATAAGTAAAGCCATTCAAAAAACATGGATGGGTTTTTAGTGTAAATATGGAATCTTTCTTGAATAATCTAAGGTTCATAACAACAATTTGAGCCATTTATTAGAGAGGGTGATCCGAGCAACAATTTAGGTGATAATTTGGGTGACGGTTCTACCTCAATTGATGATGGAACTTCTAAGAGCCATAACTTTTGCACCGTAACTCTAATTGACTCACTATTTGAACCATTGGAAAAATAATAATGACGAGAACATGGTGAGATGACATGGACATTTTCTCAATGGTTTTTTACCCTTTCAAACCCAATGGAAGTGCCCCAAATTTCAATTTTAGTAGTGCAGTCTAAAAATAGTAAGTTTCTAAAAATAGTAATTCCTTGAATTATATATTGTTTTAAATCATAGAAGTCAAACCACTTAACCTCCCTTGAGCTTGGTGACCTTACACACCCTCTTCCTACTTTTAAAATATGTATAAATGAATATGTAACCCAAAAGGGAGATCAAACATCTCTTTCCAGAGATAAGCATAGAGTGGTATTACAATTTTGAGTAATAAAACATCTCTTCTAAGAGAATTAATTATTACTTTGCTATTTTCATGTTCTTGAAATATCTGTTAATCAAAACTTCTAAGTTTTGGATCAAAGGGTCATCTCACCACTGGTATTATAGTGATCTTAGTCATTTTAAGAGGGTGAATCAAAGAGAAGAATAAACTCTAACTGAATGAAAGAACAATTGGAATTAGTTTCACCAAAATGGTGATGGCAAACCATTTTATATTATTCTATTTTGGTGCCCAATATCTCTCTTCTCTCCCTCTTTTGTTATAAATAGGACCCTTGGGCTCTTATTTTATCATCCACAGATAGTGTGAGGAAGCCCTACTAGAATGTTTTGCCATTTTCTTGCCTTTGAGCAAAGAAGCATAAATTTGTTTTCTTTCTAAGTTCTAAAATTTTTCCTAGGCATGCAAGAGACACAAAGTGACAAAAAGTGATATTTTATCCTTATATTCTCTATCCTTCATGCTTTTTAGGAAAGATTTGATTCAACAGGTCATGTAGAGTGCATTCTAGCTGTATGAAAATTTGCATATGTGTAACCCCTTTCTAGATTATATAGGTTATCTTTCCAATTACTTACCTTATGTGATCTCATTCATTTTGTCTCTACATTTAAATACTTATGTTGGAATTTTCTAGAGCTTGAGATATAGACTATATTCTACTATATTGTACATAAGTATAGGGCATACACGTGGATACTAATTCTTGGTGTATCACCATTTTAGACTAGGATTTTCATTTATACAAACTTCTGTCTCTTTTCATTCATACAAGCAGGTTCAATAGTTTTATTACACAAAAATCTAATTCAAGGAGCTAGCCCTTTCAACCTAGAGGTTCATTTCCACTTATAAGCACACCCATAAGCCTAACAATGTCCCAATGTTGCCCAAATATAGAGGAGGCTTGAATAACCCTCTTCTAGGGTACAAGATTTGGAGACAAAATTTTTGGCACACCTAGTAGGACCAAGTATTATTGATAAGTTAAGGTGAATTCTGGTCTTGATAGGCCTAAAGTAGTAGAAATACCCTTAACCCAGCATTTGGAAACTCCAAAAGGGTGTGAATCCATAGTTCTAGACCAAGTTTTATACATTATCCTACATGGTCCTCAAGATTTTCTAACTAAGCCCCTTTAGTTGAATCTCTTCTTGAAGACCAACACCCTAAACCACTCCTAGCCCTATCAAATCCTTTGTAAGGAGGTTTTGGGGAAGAAGAGGAAGAGTTTGAAGAAGTTCAAGGAGAGGAAGAAGTTAAAGAAGAGGAAGAAATAGGGGATCAAAGGGAAAGAATATAAATGGGGGAAAGGGGAGAGATAGATAGACATCAACCCTTACCTACTTTTAATACCCAAGACCTAATAGAGATTCTTGCATATGACCACATCCCTCCAAATGATACCAAAAATCTTCCTAGTTTCAATGGGGAGGGTCCTATTACCCCATCTAAATATATTAGAGACATATCTAATTTTGCAATTACCATAATGTTACTAGGACCAACATAGACATTAGGCTACTTGCTATGTCTTTAAAGGGCAAAGCACTTGACTGGTATAAAACATTTGAGGGGGGATACATTACAAGTTGGGATGGCTCTAGAGACCTATTGGTGACAAGATTTGAAAATAAGAGTGATCATACTTCCCTAATACATCAACTGAATGTAATAAGAAGATGCCCAAATAAATCCATGGGAGATTTCAATGAGAGATTTCAAAGAACATGGTATAGGCTTCCACCAATCATGAGAGCTTCTCCTAGCTTTATGTTCCCAACATACTTCAAAGGGATTGGTACTGATGTTGTTATTATGTTACAGTCAATGGGACGATTCACTCTTCCAAGTGTATATGAGTTAGCAATTAAGGCTGAGAATAGCTTAATTTAAGTTGGAATACTTCCTCCAAGAGTTTCCCTGCCTTTGTTGTCCCATGATTCAATTGAATCTCTAAGCATGTCACAAGCTCCCAATTCCAATGTGAATCCAAGATCCTTTCCCAATAAGGTGGATAATGTTGTAGATAAGGATGAAGAAATCAAATCATTGAGAACTCAGGTCAAGCAAGCTCAATATTAGGCAAGTGTTCTTCCTAATGCACAATACTATCCTCAACAAAGATATACAGCTCCATCCAAATATAATTATCAAGGGAGAGGACAAAATAAAAAAAGTTACAATAGGCATCTCAATGCATATAATCTAAATTCTACTCTTCTCGTAAAGGCTGTTGTTCTAGTTCATGTACATCTAGTGCAAGGAGAAGATCATGTGGGTTAATGGGGGCAGCCTCAACGCCAATTTACACATGATGATGGAGCAACTAGCTATGCTTTCAATACACAAAAGGAAGCTAGTCCTTACATGACAATAAATGAGGCATGTCCCAGCCAAAGGGATAGTCATGGAGAAGGCAACAACCCAAGTCTGGGAATAATGAATTTTTAAGTAAAAGATGATTTTGTGTTAACTCAAGGCATGTCAATTGTATCCAATGAAAGGGCCAAGAAGAGATCATTGGGAAAAGTCCAAGAGCCACAAATAGCTCTAAGTGATGCCTCTCTAAGGCCACAAAGTGCCAATCAAAGTGCTACACCTTTTACAAGCCATGTTCCTCAACAAAATCAAAATGCAAATGTGGATACCAAGATTGTAACACAATAGGCTACAGCTCCTTCATTACTATCAAAAATGTAAATGCAAGTGAATTTTCCATCTCTAAATATTTTGGACTCATTAAAGAACACTAAGACAAGCATATCCCTTTGGGAGGTTCTACATATACCTAGTCAAAAGGACCTTTTACAAGAGAAGTTGGTAAGCATGCATGTGGCTCCTTAATCTTTAAAGCATCATAGTGTGGCTCTCACAAATTCTCCAAATCATCTTTTGGAGTCTTCTACTAAATCTAAAAATCCTCCACCCTTATACCTCACACTTATTGTGGAAGATAAGTTGGTCCACAATTGTTTTGTGGATAATGGAGCAAGCTTACTATTATGCCTAAAGTAGTGGTTAATAAGCTGAGTTTAAACTATGAGCCACATAGTAAAGGCATGTTACAACTAGATGGAATTCCAACCAAGATGGTAGGATCGTTCAAATGTCTAAAAGTGTTTTTACATGGCTGCCCAAGCTTCCCTATCATGCAAGATATTGTGGTGGTGGACCTTTTAATAGACTTTTCTATATGCTTGTCAAGGGACTTTTTAGCCAAGATAGGAGGATACCTTTCTATTAAATGGTCCTTTCTAGATTTCAAGACAATGTATGGAACCAAGGTAACCATAAGGACTCAACCCATAGTAAGGTTCCACATTGAGCCATACTTGGAGACAATGACAAATCAAAATTATCTAATTAGTAAAGAGGAAAAAATAGTCATAGATGGTGAAACATATTCTCCTCTTGAAGGTATTTATGACCTCTATCTTGAAAAGTAAAACACTAAACACATGGCCTTGTTCCTTACACTTTCATTGAAGAGATTGATTTGGGAGTTTATTTCATGCATGAGGAGAATGTCTTAATTCTTTCACTCACCAATGAAGATCATGAGATTGATGACATGTGGGAATTTTTTTTTGATGGTTAAATAAGAAAATTAGGTGTAGGAGATGGTGTAATGTTAGTTAATCCATCAAATAAATTACTACTCTTCTTATAGGTTTCACTTCAGCTGCACTTGCAACATGGTAGAATATGAAGACCTAGTTCATGGTCTCTAATGGGCAAAGAAGAGAGGAATCAATATTTTGAAAGTATATAGAGATAGTGAGATGTTAATTAATCAAGTAAGAAGTCAAGCTAAATCCAATAACCCCTTACTCAAATCCTACAAGCATAGGATATGGGATCTACTTGAATATTTTGATGCCATCAACATCTAGCCCATATCAAGAGACTTAAACAAGCAAGATAATAGATTGGCTATAATAAGAGCACATTTTGACTCAATTGTTGATGCTGAATAAGATAAGGATCAATCCTATATCAAGATCATTGTGAGACCTTCCATTCTAGATAATGAAGTGTCATGTTAAGTGTTTGAAGGTGATGAACACATTGTACACTTCTTGTAAAATGAGGCAGGCTTCTCTTCAAGAAATCAAAAAAAGTTGCATGATCATTATGAAGAGCAAATTATACAACTAAAGACAAATAAAATTCTCAAGGGGATTATTACCTTGGAGAGTGTATTCAATGAGGATGATCAAAATAAGAACCAAAGAATGAGCATGTCAAAAAAAGAAGAGAACTATGAGAGAGTTTTGATTTTCAAGGACAAACTCTTGAAGATTGGCAATGTTTGTTCTTAGCCAGAAAGGAAAGATTTTATTACATTATGCAAAGAGTTTCAAGAGATCTTTGCTTGGGAGTAAAAGGAATTGAAATAATTTGATCCAAGTCTAGCTCATCACACCATTGAGTTAGAGCATGGAGATAAATTGATAAGACAAAAGTAAAGGCCTATCAACCCTAAGGTAGAAGAACTCATGAAGAAAGAGTTAACCAAATTGATTGAGTCTAGGATTATATTTCTTATGAAATACTGAATTTGGGTAGCCAACCTTGTGCTGGTTTGAAATAAGAATGGAGAAATTAGATTTTGTGTGGATTTTCATGATCTAAATAAAGTGCCTCTCAAGGATCATTATCCACTCCCTTCCATGGAATAAATTCTACAAGTTGTTTTAGGTTCTCAATGTTTCTCACTTATTGATGGTTATTCAAGTTATAATCAAATATTAGTAAATAAAAAAGATAAATTCAAGACAACCTTTTCCTACAATAAGATGTCATTTGGTTTATCCATTGCTGGAGCTACATTTCAAAGGGTAATGGACATGGCTTTTAAAGGTTTGATCAATAATTTTTTGCTTGTTTACCTTTATGATATAACCATGTTTCAAAGGATGTTTCTAATCATATGGGACATTTAAGGAAAGTGTTTGAGAACTTTAGAGAGTATGACATATCCCTCAATCCAAAGAAGTGCATCTTTGTTTTCCATGAAGGTAAGATTTTGGGTCATATTATTTCAAAAAACAGGCTTATCTATTGACCCTGAAAGATTAAAGATATTTTAGGCTTGTCTTTGCCTCAATATGAGAAAGGTCTACAAATTTTCTTAGGAAAATTAAACTTTGTAATGAGGTTTATCCCAAACTTTACTACTGTGGAAAAGCTTATCGAAACCATGCTAAAGAAGAACCAAGTTTTTGCATGGATAAAGGAAGGTAAAGGCAACTTTGAGGCAGTCAAGTAAGTAGTTGCAACATGTCCCACTCTCTTAAATCAAAATTTTTGTAAATATTTCATTCTTTACACTTTTTCTAACCTTGACATAATCTCAACTATGCTTATGCAAAAGAATGATGAAGATGTTGAGCAACCAATTAATTTCTTCAGCCAAGGCTTAAAGGAATATGAAGTGAGATATTATTTTGTTTAGAAGTAAGATTTAACCATAATTACAGGATTGAAAATGTTTAGGCATATGGTTTATAACAATAAGATCCATGTCATGGTTTCTGATCCTAGCAGCAAGGAGTTTCTCCTAAGCAAGGATCTTAATGAGAAGAGAGCTGGATGGATCACAAAAGTGATGGAATATGACATTAACATCAAGGTAACCAGCTTGGTAAGAGGAAGAGGTTTGTGTGAGAACTTAGCATCTAACCTTCAAGAGCCAAAAGAAAAAGCCTTGGTAAATCAAGTTCAAGACCAACCAACTAATCAAATGCAAAATCAAAGTTAGATACAAGACATTATTGGTTTTATTTAAAATGGTGAGTGTCCCAATGGCTTGAACAAATCTCAAAGAAGGTATTTTAGGTTGTAATCTATTCCTTATTGTCTTATGGATGGTATTCTCTTTTAAAATGATGTGAACAATGTATTTCTAAGATGCATTAACAATGACCAATTTGATATACTAATGGAAAAGTTCTATAATGGTGCAGATGGTGGTCACTTCTCTCTTAAAACAATAACTACAAAAATAATGAGAGCTAGTTACTATTGGCCTAGTCTTTTTAAGGATTTTTTATCATTGGGCTAAGGTTTATCCTCAATGTGCTTTCATTATTTACAAATAAAAACTTGTAGCTCTTCCATTGAGTCCTATTCAAGTAGACCAAACCTTTATGTAATGGGGCCTTCACTTCATTGGCATAATCAACCCTCCATCAAATGCTAAACACAAATGGATATTGTCTGCTATAGACTAATTCACAAGGTGGGTAGAGGCTATTGCATTGAAGGGGACAAATGAAAATGCTATCTTAGAATTTTATGACAACATTGTAACAAGGTTTGGGGTTCCTCATGTCATCATCTCAGATAATGCACTTGCCTTTACAAGTGCTAAAACTTTTTATTGGGAAGCAAAGAGTGGAGTTCATTTGAGTAACTCATCCAATTACTACCCTTGATGTAATGGATTGGTTGAGTCTACCAAAAATAACCTCATAAAGATCATCAAAAGGATATTAGAAACCAATCAAAGAGCATGGCATAGTAAGCTGAGGATAGCCTTATGGGAAGACAAAATCACTCCCAAGAATTTAATTGGTAATTATCCCCTTGTACTTGTCTATGGGAGAGAAGCTAGGCTATCCATATCACAAGAGATCCCTACCTTAGAACTGGCACAATAGCTAGAATTACTTGAAATCACTCTCATGGAGGTTAGATTGATAAAATTAATGCATTTGTAGGAGACAAAAGATGATACACATAAAGATTTAGAACACCATCAAGTTCTCATGAATAAATCCTTTGACAAAAGGGTGAGGGTGAGAGTGTTCAAAGAAGTGACTTGGTCTTGAAATGGGATGAAGATAGAGAAAAACCAAGTAAACATACAAAGTTTGATACTCTGTGGAGTGGTCCTTACATCATCATAAAGTGCAAGCAAAGAAAATTCTTTCAACTGTCCAAAATGGATGGAAAAGAGGTACCTATTTTGGTGAATGGGATCCATTTTAAGTTTTTATTTTGACCCTTGCTAGCCATGTCTTATATATACCTTGTTTTGGTGTGTTTCTTTTGTTTGTGTTGTTTTCCCTAAGTGCTTTGGAGCACACGTGTTTCCCTTTTCAGGGTTTTATTTCCTTTTGTTAGTTGTGCATGTGTCTCTCCAGCTTGTGTGTTCAAACATAGCTTATTTTTTTAACTCTTGTTTGCCTTGCGTGACTCCATGCCTAATGGAGGGATATAGGTGAATAGTATAATGACATAGTGGGCATGTCTCCCCTTGAAATTGATAGAATGTTGACCATTTTTTGCATGACCAGTTTGTGTTTTACCTTTGGCTCTTTTTGTTTCTCCCTTGCTCATTTTTTGTGTTTGGTCACTTGTTTTGTTATTTGTCTTTTCCCTTTGGACTCTTCTAGTTCAGGCTCTTCCCCCTTGTTCTTTTCCTTTCCCCTTTATTATTTTCCTTTAGGATTTTGTCTTATCCTTTATCATTTTTTTTTACCATGAAGTACCCTTTGGAAAAGTTTTGAAGGGCCACTTCCCTTCAAAGTTCCCTTCAAAAAAAATTGAAGGCACTTTTCCTTGCCTTGTTTTTATCTAAGTGACCCTTCAAATTTTTATAAAGGGCAATTTTTGTCTAAGTGGCCCTTCAATTTTTTTTAAAGGGAACTTCACCTCGTTCATTCCTCAAAGTGAACCTTCAAGAAAAATCTTGAAGGGCACTTTTCATCCATGTGACCCTTCGAAAAAATCTGAAGGGCACTTTTTTCCCAAGTGTCCCTTCAAAATTTTTTGAAGGACACTTTTTCCTTGGTCTTTCCTAAATGCCCCTTCAGATTTTATCCAAAGGGATATTTTTTCCAAGTTTCCTTCAGGATTTTTCCCAAAAGGTCACTTTTGACTATTTTCTCCAAGTTTACCCTTCAAGATTTTTCTTGAAGGGCCCTTTATCCATAGCCTTACCTTCATAAAAGTTTTAAAGGGCCATTTCCTTTGGAAATGACCTTTGGAATTTTCCAAAGGGACCTTATGCCCCTACCTGGGTTTCATTTAAAACTTTCTTGAAGGACACTTTCCCAAGTGTCCTTCAGGGAAAGTTCCTAAAGAAAACTAGCCATTGCCCAAAAGCCAAAATTCCCAAAGGAATTCCTTCAGACAAATTATCTGAAGGAATTATTTTGATAAAATTATGAAAAATAATAATCCTAACCCAAATGTATTCCCATGACATGCCATAGAATTTCAATTTTGATGCAACCAACTAGTCATTGGGGTTCAAAGATATGATGTACCACAGGATGTCAAATTCAGAGTGGCCAACTAGCCATTGGGTTCACATTGGTGATATGTCATAGGATGCCAAATTTAATGTAAGGAACTAGAAATTGGGATAAAATTTGCTGATGTGAATCAATACATTAATTTCATTCCCAAAGTCTTCAAGCAATAAGTAAATCCATTTAGATAACTTGAATGACTCTGCAGTGCAAATCATGATTTGTCAAAGGCTTGACTTATAGCTTTTATAAGTAAGGAGCCTTAAATAACTTGAAGGAGTAAGCAAGGAGTAGAAGGACTCAAAAAACTTGAAAGGGTCTTAAGAAAATAAAAATTAGGTTTTTAAAAGATCTTTTATTATAAACTTTTATAAGTAGAAGCAATGAAAAACCCTGAAAGAGCAAGTAGCCTTGGTAAGTGCAAATTGGGTTTGCCAACATGCTTGACTTATAAGTTTTATAAGTAAAGCCATTCAAAAAACCTAAATGGGTTTGTAGTGAAAAATTTAGAAGCATTCATGAATAATATAAGGTTTAAAACATTGATCTAAGCCATTTATTATGGAGGATCATCTCACGATTGGTATTGTAGTGATCCTGGTCATTTCAAGAGGGTGAATCAAAGAGAAGGACAAACTCCAACTGAATGAAAGAGTATCCAAAATTAGTTTCACCAAGATGGTGATGGAAAACTATTTTTGAGGCTTATATTTTGGTACCAAGATCTCTCTCTTCTCTCCCTCGTTTGCTATAAGCAGGACCCTTGTGCTCTTATTTTATCATCCATAGATAGTATGGTGAAGCCTTGTTAGAATGTTTTGCCATTTTATTTCCTTTGAGAAAATAAGCATAAGTCTATTTTATTTTTAAGTTATAAACATTTACCTAGGCATGAAAGAGACATAGAGTGACAAAAAATGATGTTTTATCCTTTTGTTCTTTGTCCTTCATGATTTTGAGCAAAGAGTTGATCCAATAGGTCATGTAAAGTGAATTCTAGTTGTATGATATTTTGCATGTGTGTAACCCTTTTTTGGACTATACAAGTTATCATTCTAGTTACTTACCTTGTGTGATCTCATTCATTTTATCTCTACATTGAAATACTTATGTTGGGATCTTCTAGAGATTGAGGTATAGACTATAGTATGTTGTATTATGCATAAGTATAGGGCATACATGTGGATACTAATTATTTGTGTATCACCATTTTAGACTAGGCTTTTCATGTGGCTATCCCTTTCAACCTAGACGTTCATTTCCACTTATAGGCACACCCAAAGGCCTAAAAATGTCCCAACATTGCCCAAATCTAGAGGAGGCATAAACAACCCTCTTTTAGGGTGCAAGATTTGGAAGCAACAGGGCCCAAGTGGGGTATGATGTCTCACTTCAAGCCACTTCATATTTAAGCCATGTCACTTGCCATATCACCTTCCATGTCACTTCTTATGTCATTTTCCATGTCACATGCCATGTCAATTACCATGTGATTTCCCATGTCACATGCAATGTCACTTGCCATGTTATCATGAATAGTGATAGTGGGTCCCACAGTGAATAGTGATAGTAAATAGTAATTTTGAATAATAGTATGTGAATAGGAGAATAGTGATTTGGTTAGGTTAAGAGGGTTTGGTTAAGGTTTAAGAAGGTTTTAGGGGGTCTTTAGTGGGTCTTGAGGTATTTAGTCATCAAAAAATGTAAGTGTGCAGTTTTATAGTGTTTACAATTTCAATAGTTGCTATAAAACCTTTGATAGTGACTCTGAAAGTTTGGTGAAATATTTAGCACTGAGGAGTGGATAAAACCAATCTAGGATATGTCTTAAAATATACATTGATAGTGGAATTTTTATCACTCTTGTTCTCAATGACCCTTAACTTGTATGAACATTTATTTTAACTCTTAAGAATTGATTCTAATCCATTAGTATACTTGAGTTCTCCCATTGATAAAATCTTGACCTCTCTTTCTTTTACCATGTGGTGAAAATATGTGAATTTAAGAAACTTATTGAACAAGATAGCTTCATGTAATGCTGGTAAAAGACCTTGTTTAAATATGTCCTAAACCTCTCTATCTGCCATGGGCTAGTTAATTTGGATAATGTAGTCTTATATTTTAAGACATAATCTATGATAGGATCATTTGAGTTTTGTTTCAAGCGTGTCACTTGGGCATATGATATATTATCACTCATATTGATGTAGAATTGTGATAAAAACATGTTGGCCAAAGGATTACATGTTGTGATAGATTGATTTGGTAAATAATAAAATAATTATAGGGACTAATCCTTTGAATTGCATGGAATAACTTTATGAGAAGCCAAATATTGGACATGTAGTCCAAACATGCTACATGAAAATATCCGAGATGATGCTCCAGGTCACCCTTGCCATCATATAATGTAAGCTTAGGTGTCATGAAACCAGATGGCAAGGGAGTTGATGCTATGTGATGTGAAAAATGTCTATTTAAGAGAATATCAAAATCTAAGGCATGTGATGGCCTAGTGTTTTCATTATCAATATGTAACACCTTAGCCTATAGAGTATAAATCTCATTCATAAGGGATTATACATCTAAAGTAGAGGAGATATCCACAAGAGGTGTAACTATCAATGAATCTTATTGAATTATAATATTAGGTTGTGCTAGCTAAGTTGGCCCCATTATAGGTGTAACAATGTTATCAGCTATGGTATTTGAAGATTGAGCATTGTTTGTTTTGTTCTTGATTTCTAATATGGCACGTAGTATTTATGCATGATCAAGGGGGTATTCCTAAATTATATATCTAAATCCCTATAATATCTCATCTTTGTTGATAATCACATCATCACTTTCAAGTAAAGGGAGATTGTCCCAATTTTTAATGTGTATATCATCTTAATCTTGATTATATTGTTCATTTTCGGATGCATTATCATTGAATACACATAATCAAGGTGTGAAAGATGCATATCTAGAGTTATGATAGGTACCTTATCCATGTTATAGGCTCAGATAGTAAGAATTATAATATGATCTATAGGATTACTACCCAATCTAACACTTCTTATTAATGGATGAGAGATGACCATTTTAGATGGAATATAGTAAAAAAATTGGAATAGAGTTGATAAAATAGAATATATGAAATATAAATTTTTTAAAACAACCAATGAAAATAAGAAAAATAAGGATACAAAACCTAAGAGCATCTAATGTTAGGGTTTTTTAATTAGATTTCCTTTGAAAAAAATAAATTATATTTAAATAAATGAAACCCTAATGTGAGATTGATTAAATGAGCTAGATTATGCTGAAAAATAAATAAACAAAAGTTTGTAACCCTAATTTAGTCCATAAAAATTTGGAGAAGGTAATATTCAAAATAAGTCAGGTTCATAATTTTTTTTAACCTTTTAGGGTTTAGATATGTAAATCCTATGTTTGATTAAACGGATGACTAGTCTAAATTAGTAAAATAATATGAAATAAATAACCACTAATTTGTTAAATTTTTTGATTTGATTTGACTTTATAAAAATAGTAATAAATATGTGAAAATAAAGACTTATTTGGAAAACACATTACATGAAATACCCGAGTGTTGAAAACTAAGATATAAATAGGTCTGAGTATCATCAATAGGAATCCTATGTCAAATTCTCTCTTGGATAGTAGTGTCACAATTAGAAAATAGTGCCATGTGGCTCTAGTGTCCTTAAAATAGTGTAAGGGTCCTCTATGTAGGACTATTCCTATTTTTTCTATGTACATATGCCTTTGTTTTTGGTTTCTATTCTTGTTTACATGAAGTTTTATGTAATGAAATTACTTCAAGAATTAAGTATAACAACATAATTATATCCAAATATGATTGAAATATAACCAAATATATGATAATAGATAAGCCACTTCGAGGGGGAAACCTCCACAAACTTCAATAAGCACAGAATTCACAATATGATGATAAATGATTACCCACTACCTCCTATATATAGTCTATCTAGGCCATGGTTACTCCATAGGCCAACCTACTGATCAAAAGAAAGCATAGATAAATGTAATATAATGTCAAAGAGGGATAAGTAAGCCACAATTCAGATAATACTATCCTCATACATGTGATAGGTTAGGGGCATAACATGCCCTTCCCCTTCAAACTAACGTTGTCCTCAACATTAAACAACTCTGGATGTTGTTGTAGAAAATCTTCACCTTCCCAAGTTGCATCTTCACTGCTTTGGTTTTTCTACTTGATCAAATATTCCTTAATCTCTCTGGTTCTCAACCTCTTAGTATGTGTTTGGAGGATCTTCTCTGGTTCCAAAATGACTCGTCCTTCTTCATCTAGTTCTGGGAGCTCTATCTGGGCAAAAACTTTATGTCTAATGACCTTCTTCAAACAAGAAACATGAAATACTGGGTGTATGTGAGATGAATGAGATAACTCAAGCTTGTAAGCCACACTTCCAATTTTTTGTAGAACCTGATAAGGGCCATAGTACTTAGGAGCAATTTTTTTTTTATGTTGCTTCAAGGACATATACTTGTAAGGCTGAAAATGAACAAATAACTAGTCACCCACCTCAAAATTTCACTCACTACGGTGTTGATCTGCTTGTTGCTTCATCCTATTTTGTGCCAAGGCCGAATTCTCTCTCAAACTAGCCAAAACGTCTTGTTGATTTTGAATGTGCTCTTCCACATCTTGAACCTTGGTGTGTACCTTTAATGAAGAAGTGATGGATGGTGGATGGTAACCATATAGTGTTAGAAATGGAGACATTTTAGAAGAGGTATGGAAAGATGTGTTATACCACCATTCTACAAGTGGTAGCCATTTAGCCCAATGTTTTTGTTTATCTGATATAAAAAAATAGAGATACCCCTCTAAACATTTGTTAACCACTTCAGTTTGTCCATCAGATTGGGGGTGGTAAGATGAGCTATGAGCTAGCTGAGTACCCAAACAAGAAAATAATTCAATCTAAAAATTACTAGTGAAAATAGGATCATGATCACTTACAATTATTTTTGGGGTTCCATGTAATTTGAGAACTGCTTCCATAAAAATAGCTGCTATTGTACTTGATGAAAATGGGTGTGAGAGAGCACAAAAATGGGCATATGTGGTAAGCCTATCCACAATGACCAAAATAACATTCTTACCTTCAGAACAAGGTAACCTAGTGATGAAATCCATGGAAACCTCCTCCCACCTTTGACTAGGAATTGCTAATGGTTGTAACAAACCCGGGGTCTTAACTATTTCACCTTTATTCTATTGGCATATCAAGCATTCATCCTCAAAATTTTGTACATCTCCCTTGACTCCTTCCCAAAATAATTATTTCTTAATTCTATGATAAGTTTTCAAGAACCCTGAGTGTCCCCCAATTAGAGATGCATACAACTCTGCAAGAATCTTATGCTTAAGCTCTAAATTTTTGCACAAGTATAACCTATCCCTATACCATAGGACATTACCTTTCCATTAAAATATGTTAGAGGATAAATTAACTTGCTGGAGATTCTAAATTAGAACTTGTTTATCCTTGCCTTGCTCCCATTCTAACCTAGCTTCATCCACCCAATCTGCTTGCAATATGGACATTGCACAAAGTAATGCTTCTGTGGATGTATCCCATCTAGATAGTGCATCTACTACTACATTATCTTTACACTTTTAGATGATTTCAAAATCATAACCCAACATTTTGGCTACCCATTTTTGTTATTCCTAAGATGATAATATTTGCTCCAAAAAGTATTTGAGACTATCATGATCGGTTTTCACCTTAAAGTGTCTACCCATCAGATAAGGCTTCCATTGTTTAACTGCATGGAGAATAGCCATCATTTCTTTCTCATAGAATTTTTTTTGTAGATTCTTACTTTTGAATTGATGACTTTCAAATGCAATGGGTCTTCCTTCCTGTATTAGTACTGCCCCCAATCCAGACCTAGAAGCATCACAATCAATAGTGAATGTTTGTGAGAAGTCTCGAGTAGCCAAAAATGGAGTGGTGCACATAGTTACTTTTAGTTTCTCAAATGATTTGGTGGCATCATCATTCCAATGGAAAGCATCCTTCTTTAGCAATGCAATGAGTGGAGCTGCTATGCTGCCATAACCTTTCACAAATCTTCTATACTAACCTATTAGTCCAAGGAACCCTCGAAGGTTTTTGAGAGTTGTTAGCATGAGCCATTCCATTATCACTTTGATCTTCTGGGGATCAACTTTGACACCTTCATGGGAAACAATGTGATCGAGGTACTCTACCTCCTATGCTCCAAAAGCACATTTAGATGGCTTCACATAAAGTTGGTGCTTCTCCAAAACTATCAACACCTGTTTCACATGTTGCAGTTGTACTTCCCATGTCTGACTATAAACCAATATGTCATCAAAGAAAACTATCACAAACTTCTTTTAAAAAGGCCTAAAAATAGTGTTCATCAAGCTCTAAAAATTAAATGGTGCATTTTTAAGACCAAAGGTCATTACCAAAAACTCATAATGGCCCTCATGTGTTCTAAAATTAGTTTTATGAACATTTTCATCCTTGATTCTAATTTGATGGTACCCCAAGTGAAGATCCAATTTTGTGAAATAAATAGCACCATGCAACTCATCAAGTAAATCATCAATTATTGGAATATTAAACTTATCTTTGATGGTGTACTTGTTGAGTTCCCTATGGGCACATCCTCCATGTGTCACCCTTCTTTCGCACCATGACCACTGGTGATGAATATGCACTTTGGCTATGCTTGATGATCCCTACCTCTAGCATCTCATGGACCATCTTTTCAATTTCACTCTATTATGCATATGGATATCTATATGGTTTGATATTTGGTGGTTGAATACTTGGAATTAGTTGAATGGCATGATCATGTTCTCTTTTTGGTGGTAGTCCTTTTGGCATGGCCCCAAAAATAGATGAGTGGTCTTCAAGAATTATTTGTAGATCAGGATGTGTAGATACCTGTGTGGGTTGAACTTCTATGGAGCATAATCGTGTAATAATTCCCTCTTTCCCATTTTTTAGCATCTTGGTCATCTAATGTGAACTAATCAATTGTGGAGATTTTTCATGTAATCCACATAGTTCAATTTTCTTACCTTCAGAATGAAAGCGCATGAATATTTCTTAGAAGTTCATCTCAATGGTGCCTAAGGTTGTGAGCCATTAGACTCCCAAAACAATGTCTATGTTACCCATGGGAATAGAAAACATAGGATAGTCAAGATTGTACCCACCCATAGTAAGCTTAATACTATGGCATTTGCTTGAATAATTAATTGTGCCACCATCTGCAATCATGACCTGAAATTCTAGTGCTGGGTAGATGAAATAGTTTAATCGAGTGGCCAATTTATGGTTTATAAATTTATATGTGCTCCCTGAGTCAATCAACACTATCACCTTCTATTTCTTGAGGAAACCCACCACCTTAAGAGTTTATGGAGTGTTAATACTTGTAAGTGCATGACAAGAGATTGTAGGTTGGGAATCTTCATGTACCTCCTTTATATCTTCCTCATCATCATTAGAGGCATCATCTGCTTCTTCATCTTCATTTGGTCCCTCAATATAGAATAAATTATTCTCATCACATCTATGTCCTTTACTCCACTTGCTGTCACAACTAAAACATAATCCTTTTGCATGCTTCTCATCAATTTGCTAAGGGATCAATCTAGTAGGTGGAGAAAATGTTGGTGACGATATGCTACGATCTTTGAAGTGAGTGAATCACTACTTCTTATTGGCTATGAATTTTTCCTTAGCTCTACATGCCATGATAATATAATCAAAAATCTTAAGTGGATTAAACATGCGTACCTCATGTTAAATGTGGTCCTTGAGTCCACCTAAAAATAGGTCATTCAAGTTTGCTTCAAAAATTGTCTCCACACGTAAGGACATGTTTTGAAAATGATGAATGTAATCCTTGATGGAGCCAATTTGTTGTAATTTTTCTAGTTTCCTGAGTAATTCTCTGTCACACTATTTCCATAGTGTAATTGTAGCTCCTCTGTAAAAACTGACCAGGTGACATTGAGAGTCATCTTTTTCTATTGAGCACACAACCATTGATACCAAATGAGTTGATCAGGTTCAAGATACAAGGATGCCATCGTAACCTTCTATCCACTTGGAATCTGATGTAGGTAAAAAAATCTCTCCATTTGGTTGAGCCAATTGAGTGGATCTTTTCCATCAAATTTGTGCATATCCACCTTTGGTAATAGGTTCCTCTGTAACCATGGAGTTGGATTTGAAGTAGACTGGTTAGGAGAACCACCCTAGTGGGTTTATGAAATAGATTTAGCTTGATGATTTGACTAATTAATATTCAAATCCATCATGATATCTCCCAAACTATCTTGTATGGATTGCATATTAGATTGTATGTCATGCACCTCACTCTGAATGCCTTGCACACTATAGTCAAGTTGGCTCACTTTGTGATATATGTCAAAAAAACTTGGTACAAAAGGTCTAGTACATCCCCATTTTAACTCCATCTATTCCTTATGAGGAGTTTTACCTAGAGTTTCAACACCCTTCCCTCAGCCCCAAGTTTGTGGACTTGCCATAAAATGGTTTTACGATGTCGACCCTTATTAGCACTTTTGACCCAGCATTGACCAAGGGGTTTTGTAATTATGTTGGAATCAAATAAAAATATACAAAGAACATACCATATCCAAATTTTTCTAAGATTTCTAAAAATGTAAATAACTTAGAATAATTCTTTGGATTGTGCACTATAGAGCAATTTTATGAAAAACCATAAAATAGCGATAACTTTTGTAAAACATATCCAAGTGAGATAAAAATTTTAGGGAAGCTTAATTTGATTATTTTACAACTCTAGTAAAAATTTTTTAGAGAAATTCACAACCATTTTTTATATATCACAAAATTTAAAAATTTAGTGTTCACCCACAAGATTGCCCAAATCGCAGTTCTGATACCACTTGTAATGAAATTACTTCAAGAATTAAGTATAACAGAAAAATTATATCCAAACATGACTGAAATATATCCAAATATATGATAATAGATAATCCACTTCGAGGGGGAAACCTCCACAAGCTTCAATAAGAGCAGAATTCACAATATGACGATAAATGATTACCCACTACCTCCTATATATAGTCTATCTAGGCCATGGTTACTCCATAGGCCAACGTACTAATCAAACGAAAGCATAGATAAATGTAATATAATGTCAAAGAGGGATAAGTAAGCCACAAGTTGGCTAATACTAATCTCATACATGTGATAGGTTAGGGGCGTAGCATTTTAAACTCTATATTGTGATCATAATAAATGATTTATGATACAAACCATAATCTTCCTTGCATGTAGGGCATGAGATGAAAATGTGTGTTTATTACTAGGATAGTATAGAAATCCTTAACATCCCATTGTGAATAAATTTTCATACATAACAAAACTCTAAGAAGGGATCAATATCGATGTAGTTATCCCCACTTAAGTGTTGGTGTAAGTGCAATTGATGCTAGAATGATAGTGGTCTTGAATTCCTTGAGTGTGCTTGAGATTTGAAATATATGAAATATGAACTTAATTTAGTTGTAGATGGTATTATGTATAAGTAGGGTAGAATAGAGATTAATGACCTTGATTTTGATTAAATTTTTTCATGTTTTAATAGCTATTGTTTATCTAATTTACATCTAGTGGATAGAGGTCTAAAATTCATGTATTTATAGTGTTTTGTATCTTGTGGAGATAATAAAATATGCTTAGGCTGAACTTAGAATGGTTTTAAATATTTTTTTCTGGTAAAGATAGGGTAAAGGACATTAGCACCATTTTGGGAACACAAGTGCCGTATGGTTCTAGTGTCCTTAATATGGAGCTAATGTCCAACTGGTAGGATACTAGGCATAAAGGGCTAGTATCTAGAAATGAATGTTTGAGACTATATTTTAGATGACTAGGGATGCTTATGGTCTAAATAAAGGATAGAAAAGTGTGATAAAAATACCTAGGATAGGCCTAGGGATAAGATAGGAATACATTATGTCAAGTAAAACTCTTAACACTAAAATACCACTTTTATGTGATTACATAGGCAATGCTCATTAACAAAGGGGTATTTTTGGTAGCTAAACACAATGTTCTCACTAACCCATTTTCCACCATAGCCAATATGAGGATTAATATCTAGGAATTTTATATCTTATAAACAAAGACAACCCATGACTTAGATATTAATGCACCAAAGTGAAGGTGATGAAAAACCCAGAAGCATCTAGGTAGTCACATCTTATTGTAGTATGTATTATATATAAGACAACTTATTATGACCTAGACAATAACACCAACATAACTATCCAAAGATGATGCAAGTGTCCAAAGTTATAAAAGCACAAAATCTAGAATTTGGCAACTATTTTGGAATACCCTTCAAGTCTGCTTCTTCCCTGTTCCAAATCAAATTTTGTATCAGCATCAAAATCAGCTAAGTACTTGTTTTCATTATCATTGTAATATATAGTATAGTTGTAAATTATTTTTTAATAATATATCAACATAATAAATTAATTATACATTATATCTAAGTTTCACAAACAATTATCCTATTATAGATCTATTTAATCACCCTTGTGTTTATTAATTTCTATATTCTTAACCCTATATACCCCAATCTAGATTTTTACGGTTAAACACATCTCAACAACAAGTGATTAATATATGAATTTTTATATGTTATAATAAATGAAATAAATAAACATTATAAGGTTAAGGCTTCGTCACTTAGTGATCATGAATCCTTAGAAGGTACTACAACTGATTCCATTCCAAAAATCTACCAACATATAGTGAGGACATAGCATATGTATTCCCACCTTTTTTACTTGAAAATTATATTTACACATTATACATGGGATAACTTATAAATTAAACTAAATTAACAATTTAAATTCCTATATATACCCAACCTGTAATGAAATTACTTCAAGAATTAAGTATAATAGCAGAATTATATCCAAATATGATTGAAATATATCCAAATATATGATAATAGATAACCCATTTCGAGGGGGCAACCTCCAAAAGTTTCAATAAGAGCAGAATTCACAATATGATGATAAATGATTACCCACTACCTCCTATATATAGTCTATCTAGGCCATGGTTACTCCATAAGCTGACCTACTAATCAAAAGAAATCATTGATAAATGTAATATAAAATCAAAGAAGGATAAGTAAGCCACAAGTTAGCTAATACTATCCTCATACATGTGATAGGTTAGGGGCATAGCATGCCCTTCCCCTTCAAACCAACGTTGTCCTCAACATTAAACAACTCTAGATGTTATTGCAGAAAATCTTCACCTTCCCAAGTTGCATCTTCACTACTCTAGTTTTTCCACTTGATCAAATATTCCCTAATATCTCTACTCCTCAATGTCTTAGTAAGTGTGTGGAGGATCTTTTCTGGTTCCAAAATGACTCATCCTTCTTCATCTAGTTCTAGGAGCTCTGTTTGGGTGGAAACTTTGTGTCCAATGACCTTCTTCAAATAGGAAACATGAAATACTAGGTGTATGTGAGATGAATGAGGTAACTTGAGCTTCTAAGCCACACTTCCAATTTTTTTTAGAACCTGATACGGGCCATAATACTTAGGAGCAAGTTTGTTGTCCTTTGTCTGTTGCTTCAAGGACATCTGCTTGTAAGGTTGAAAATGAACAAACACCCAGTCACCCACCTCAAAATTTCACTCACTACAGTGTTGATCTGCTTATTGCTTCATTCTATTTTGTGCCAAGGCCAAATTCTCTCTCAAACTAGCCAAAACCTCTTGTTGATGTTGAATGTGATCTTCCACATCTGGAACCTTGGTGTGCACCTTTAATGAAGAAGTGATGGAAGGTGGATGGTAACCATATAGTGATAGAAATGGAGACATTTTAGAAGAGGTATGGAAAGATGTGTTATACCACTATTCTATAAGTGGTAGCCATTTAACCCAATGTTCATGTTTATCTGATACAAAACAATGGAGATACCCCTCTAAACATTTGTTAACCATTTTAGTTTGTCCATCAGATTGGGGGTGGTAAGATGAGCTATGAGCTAGCTGAGTACCCAAACAAGAAAATAGTTTAGCCCAAAAATTACTAGTGAAAATAAGATCATGATCACTTACAATTATTTTTGGGGTTCCATGTAATTTGAGAACTACTTCCATAAAAATAGCCGTTATTGTACTTGTTGAAAATGGGTGTGAGAGAGCACAAAAATGGGCATATTTGGTAAGCCTATCCACAATGATCAAAATAACATTCTTACCTTCAAAACAAGGCAACCCAGTGATGAAATCCATGGAAACCTCCTCCCACCTTTGACTAGGAATTGCTAACAGTTGTAACAGACCTGGGGTCTTAACTATTTCACCTTTTTGTATTGGCATATCAAGCATTCTTCCACAAATTTTTGTACATCTCCCTTGAGTCCTTACCAAAATAATTATTTCTTAATTCTATGATAAGTTTTCAAGAACCTTAAGTGTCCCCCAATTGGAGATGCATGCAACTCTGCGAGAATCTTATGCTTAAGCTCTAAATTTTTGCACAAGTATAACCTACCCTTATACCATAGGACATTACCTTTCCATTAAAATTTGTTAGAGGATAAATTAACTTTCTATAGATTCTAAATTATAACCTATGTATCCTTATCTTGCTCCCATTCTAACCTAGCTTCATCCACCCAATCTACTTGCAACATGGACATTGCACAAAGTAATGCTTCTATGGATGCATCCCATATGGATAGTGCATCTACTACTACATTATCTTTACCCTTCTTGTAGATGCTTTCAAAATCATAACCCAACATTTTGGTTACCCATTTTAGTTGTTCCTCAGATGATAATCTTTACTCTAAAAAGTATTTGAGACTATCATGATCTGTTTTCACCTTAAAGTGTCTACCCATCAGATAAGGCCTCCATTGTTTAACTGCATGAAGAATAGCCATCATTTCTTTCTCATAGATAGGTTTTTTTAGATTCTTACCTTTGAATTGATGAATTTCAAATGCAATGGGTCTTCTTCCCTATAGTATTACTGCCCCCAATCTAGACCCAGAAGCATCACATTTAACAGTGAATGTCTATGAGAAGTCTGGAGTAGCCAAAACTGGAGTGGTGCAAATAGTTACTTTTAGCTTCTCAAATGCTTTGGTGGCATCATCATTCCAATGGAAATCATCCTTATTTAGAAATGCAGTGAGTGGGGCTTCTATATTGCCATAACCTTTCACAAATCTTCTATAGTAACCGGTTAGTCCAAGGAACCCTCAAAGGTTTTTGAGAGTTTTTAGCATGAGCCATTCCACTATCACTTTGATCTTCTAGGGATAAACATTGACACCTTCATGGGAAAAAATGTGATCAAGGTACTCTACCTCCTATACTCCAAAAGCACATTTAGATGGCTTCACATAAAGTTGGTGCTTCTCCAAAACTATCAACACCTGTTTCAAATGTTGCAGATGTACTTCCCATGTCTGACTATAAAACAATATGTCATCAAAGAAAACTAGCACAAACTTCCTTAAAAAAGGCCTAAAAATAGTGTTCATCAAGCTCTGAAAAGTAGATGGTGCATTTGTAAGACCAAAGGGCATTACCAAAAACTCATAATGGCCCTCATGTGTTCTAAAAGCAGTTTTATGAACATCTTCATCCTTGATTCTAATTTGATGGTACCCCGAGTGAAGATCCAATTTTGTGAAATAAATAGCACCATGCAACTCATCAAGTAAATCATCAATTATTATAATAGTAAACTTATCTTTGATGGTGTACTTATTGTTTTCCCTATAATATGGGCACATCCTCCATGTGTCATCCTTCTTTTGAACCATGACCACTGGTGATGAATATGCACTTTGGCTATGCTTGATGATCCCTACCTCTAGCATCTCATGGACCATCTTTTCAATTTCAATATTTTGTGCATATGGATATCTATATGGTTTGATATTTGGTGGTTGACTACCTGGAATTAGTTGAATGGCATGATCATGTTCTCTTTTTGGTGGTAGTCCTTTTGGCATGGCCCCAAAAATAGATGAGTTGTCCTCAAGAATTATCTGTAGATCAGGATGTGTAGATATTTATGTGGGTTGAACTTCTATGGAGCATAATAGTGCAATAATTCCATCTGCCCCCTTTTTTAGCATCTTGGTAATCTAATGTGAACTAATCAATTGTGGATATTTTGCATGTAATCCACATAGTTCAATTTTATTACCTTCAGAATGAAAGCGCATGAATAGTTCTTAGAAGTTCATCTCAATGGTAACTAAGGTTGTGAGCCATTGGACTACCAAAACAATGTTTGTGTTACCCATGGGAATAGAAAACATAGGAGAGTCAAGATTGTACCCACCCATAGCAAGCTTAATACTATGGCATTTGCCTAAATAATTAATTGTGCCACTATCTGCAATCATGACCAAAATTTTTGGTGTTGGGTAGATGAAATAGTTTAATCGAGTGGAAAACTTATGGTTTATAAAGTTATGTGTGTTCCCTGAATCAATCAACACTATCACCTTCTGTGTCTTAAGGAAACCCACCACCTTAAGAATTTATGGAGTGCTAATACCTGCAAGTGCATGACAAGAGATTGTAGGTTGGAAATATTCAAGTACCTCCTTTATATCTTCCTCATCATCATTAGAGGCATCATCTAATTCTTCATCTTCATTTGGTCCCTCAATGTAGAATAACTTATTCTCATCACATCTATGTCCTTTACTCCACTTGCTGTCACAACCGAAACATAATCCTTTTTCATGCTTCTCTTCAATTTTCTGAGGGGTCAATCTAGTAGGTGGAGGAAATATTAGTGACGATATGCTACGATATTTGAAGTCAGTGAATCACTGCTTCTTTTTGGCTATGAATTTTTCCTCAACTGTACGTGCCATGATAATATAATCAGAAATCTTAAGTGGATTAAACATGCATACCTCATGTTGAATGTGGTCCTTGAGTCCACCTAAAAATAGGTCATTCAAGTTTGATTCAAAAATTGTCTCCACATGCAAGGACAGGGTTTGAAAATGATGAATATAATCCTTGATGGAGCCAATTTGTTGCAATTTTGCTAGTTGGCTGAGTAATTCTCTGTCACACTATTTCCATAGTGTAATTGTAGCTCCTCTGTAAAAATTGACCAGGTGACATTGAGAGTCATCTTTTTATTTTGAGCACACAACCATCGATACCAAATGAATTGATCAGGTTCAAGATACAAGGATGCCATGGTAACCTTCTATCCACCTAGAATTTGATGTAGGTAAAAAAATATCAATTTGGTTGATCCAATTGAGTGGATCTTTTCCATCAAATTTGTGCATATCCACCTTTGGTAATAGGTTCCTCTATGGCCATGGAATTAGATTTGAGGTAGAATGGTTAGGAGAACAACCCTAGTGGGTTTTTTTCAATAGATTTAGCTTGATGATTTGACTAAATAATTTTCAAATCCATCATGATATCTCCCAAACTATCTTGTATGGATTGCATATTAGATTGTATGTCTTACACCTCACTCTGAATGCCTTGCACACTATAGTCAAGCTGGCTCACTTTGTGATCTATTTCAGAAAACCCTGGTACAAAGGGTCTAGTACATCCCCCTTTTGACTCCATCTCTTCCTTGTTAGTAGTTTTACCTAGAGTTTCAACACCCTTTCCTCGGCCCCAAGTTTGTGGACCTGCCATAAAAGGGTTTTACGATGTTGACCCTTATTGGCACTTTTGACCCAACTTTAACCAAGTGATTTTGTAATTATGTCATCCTCAAATAAAAATATACAAATAAAATACCAATCCAAATTTTTCTTAGATTTCAAAAAATGTAAATAACTCAGAAAAATTCTTTGAATTGCGCACTATAGAGCAATTTTATGAAAAACCATAAAATAGCGATAACTTTTGTAAAACATATTCAAATGAGCTGAAATTTTAATGGAAGATTAATTTTATTATTTATCACCTCTAGTAAAAATTTTTCAAAGAAATTCAAAACTATTTTTTATATATCTCAAAATTTAAAAATTTAGTGTTTCACCCACAAGATTGCCCAAATCGCAGCTCTGATACCACTTGTAATGAAATTACTTCAATAATTAAGTATAATAGTAGAATTATATCCAAATATTACTTAAATATATCCAAATATATGATAATAGATAAGCCACTTCGAGGGGGAAACCTCTACAATCTTCAATAAGAGCAGAATTCACAATATGATGATAAATGATTACCCACTACCTCCTATATATAGTCTATCTAGGCCATGGTTACTCCATAGGCCAACCTACTAATCAAAATAAAGCATAGATAAATGTAATATAACATAAAATAAGGATAAGTAAGCCACAATTCAGCTAATACTATCCTCATACATGTGATAGGTTAGGGGTGTAGCACAACCTATGGATACACTTCCTTTGGTGACTTCTCAAATATCCAACCTAAAAGACCTAGAAGTGCAAGTTCCTATTCAAGATATAAAATGTTTTCAAAATAAGATTATAAATATTGAAAAAAATTATATGAAACAAAATTATGCTATTGATTCACAAGAGGATTTTCATAATACTATTACAATAAAAATATCTTTTAACCCCTTGTCAACTAGTTTTGTTACACATAAGTTCACATTTTACGACGACAAGGGTGATCTTGAATGACATCTTCAATATTTATATGTAGAATGCCTTGATTATTCCTCCAATGATAAAATTTTGACCAAATTATTTATAAGGAGTTTAAAATTATATGATTTGATGTGCTTATATGATTTACCAACCCAATCAATAAACACTTTAAAACCTCTTTCTAATCAATTTTTGGGACACTTATCTATCAATGTCATCAAAAAGGTTTTTAATTACCAAATTAAAAAAGTTAAACAAGAAAAAAATGAATCTATAAATGAATATGTCTTAAGGTATAAGAAAATGTTAGCTAAAATTACCAATCCAATGGTGTATAAAGAGTTACAAGACATATTCAAGGAAAGTTTGCTTGTCCCATTACATGAGTCCATTTTTTCCTAACATTCAAATATTTTGATGAGTTATGAAACGTTTTTCATAGTCATGAAATGAAGATAATTTGATTAAACAAAATTAAATATTCAAAAATCACATTGATTATATCTACATCTAATACCAAGTTTACTATCAAACCAAGTTACAAGGTAAAATCTCCTGGACCTAAAAAAGAAACAACTACCATGGTTAATGTGGTATCATAATAACCTAATAAAATTATATTATCCAATACACAAAGGAAATTATTTACATTCTTACCTCAGTATCCTACTTCATTAGTCTTGTAATTTGTAGAGTGATACTCATATCTCTGTCTCACCCTATAGAGGTTGATATAAGTAGACCTCTACCCAAAGGGTATGATGTGAATGTTTATTGTGACTATCACTAAGGCCCTGGGTAATCTATGAACACATGTTTTACCTTGAATCATAGGATAAAATACCTTATCAATGATAAAAATCTTACAGTTTATGATCCTTTAAAAGAATCCAGTTCATAACCTATTGATCACTAAAAATAGAAAATATGTAACAATCCTTTGCAATACCATTCTAAGAAGGATCCAAAAGTACAAATGAAATATATTACATCCTCCACCATCACATTATGGTAACCCACTAAATGGGATTATTGGTACTTATACATAACATACACCTCATATGGTTTAGATATCCTCTATTAATTTTTATGATAATGAGATTGCAGATGAGAATGTTGGTCTTCATTATTTATTAATTTAAGCCTACCTTGATCATCATCCTATACACAATATTATGATTGATAATGGTAAAAGTAATAATTTTTTACCATGAAATTAATTATGAATTTGGGTTATATAAATCATTATTTACATACTTTGACCATATTAGATAGATCATTTTATGCGACCTCACAATAGGTTCTTTGTGAGATTGACTTATCTTTATAGGTAGGTCCCACACATGTGGTTACTACCTTATTATTTATACCTTTCATGGGTGTATTTGATATGCTATTGGGATGACCTTGGATAAAAACACTTTGATCAGTACCTTATATGGTGCATGAGTGTGTTAAATATATTTATTTCAATCAAGTAATTACAATTTATAGAATTCCATATGAACATCCACTTGAACAAGAAAAAATTATACCCAATAAGTTAGTTATCAAACCTACTAAGATTAATTCTCAAAAAAAGTGTAAGCAATAGGAAATCCCCTTTAGTTAGAGGCTAGTAATTGAGATACCATTGCATCATAGATACATAGTGGGTTCCACATAATACTCATCTACTACACACCATATTCAGATATCCAAAGCACCTAAACATGTTCATTTTACTACTATTCCAAGTAAAACACATAAAACTTAATAATGTGTTCCATGAACCCCCATCCATTCTATTATTTTTTCATGACCATAGTGTCCTATTATACATATGAAAAGCACCACATATACTAAAATCATAGATATTATACCTATACATGCTCTCTGGCAATAACACAAGTTTGCTACACCAAGTTACCAATGGGGAGATACAAATGAATGTCCATTGGATGAGTTCACAAGATAGTCCTTTCATCTCAGGTATTCTAAAAAAATAACAAAACAATCAAGAGAAAATAAAAAATCCAAAACTATTTTTAGCATTTACATTTTTTATTAGCTCCTTGGCATATATGGTGTTAGTTCCATGTTAGTGGATAACATATATTTTTTTCTATATACAAGTGTTTTGCACTTATTTTGAGTGTGATACAAGAATGAATACATACATGATATATACACTTTTAGATGTTGGGCCTTCCCTCTACTCATGTCATATGGATGATGGGGGCATCCATTCTTTGATCATGATACACACATGTTATATCATTTTAAGATCATTTTAATTATCATATTTTAGATTATATTCTTACACATGATTTTATCCATGATTATATCTTTTATAGTGTAATTGATATGCTATGTACTTATATTTTTTGTTAACACATATATCTAGGGACTTATATGATATACTTATACTAATTATTTATGTTGGAAGCACAATTACCTGGGGGCTGAATCAATGATGCAAGAAAATGTAATTTACTTCCACTTATTTAAAATATTAACCATTCAACATAAGAATTCATGAAGCATACAAACTATTCATTGCAATGAACAAAGAAAAAAATGTAATATCAAAGAACAAAACACATGGATTATGTGGGAAACCCTCATGGGGGATAAAACCCACTCTAAAGCCTAAAAAAATGGACTATATTCTTATAAGAGATAAAAAAATAAGAGACTTTAGTGAAGTACCCACTCCACAAGGAAAACCAACCCCTCAAATTCATCTAGCACCAACTAGACTTTAACAAACACCAACTTTCTAGGAGGTTACAACCCCCTTTACTAATCAAGCACACACTCAACCAGAAAACTAAAAAAATTACATTAATTTTTTTCCTTCATATAAATGATGATGGTATTCTACAACTCATACAAACTCAAATCTTCCTCTCACATAGGCATGTAACAACCCCTCTTTTTCACTCAAACTACCCTCATTCACACAATCAGACCTATGATAAAAAATTTTAGAACCTTAACAAATATTCAACATGATTTTATGATAGATTGCATGGCATATTATCCTTCTTCAAATTCTCATTCAATTCACTTCAATATCCCTTAGTCTAACTAGCTCATACAAGACTATTAGGCCTTCACATATACCATACACTCCATTTAACCCATCTTGGTTGGCCAAAATACTTTACATAATTTAATTAAACCTATAATAGATGCACACACACATTAAATGAGTAATAAAACCATTCCATAGGTCACACTTAAGACATAAAGTCAATCAATTAGGCCTAAGTGGCCCTTTTAGGTCTCATGGAGACCTATTCACCCCTTTCTCACATCATCGATTAAAGTAGTAACACAAAACCAATTATAAGTTCATGGGTATATTATAAATAGACCCTAATACATCATAAAAATATCAAAAACATCTCAAAACACCTATAAATAACCCAAATCTATCAATTTAATGCATTAACCATGACCACCATGATGAACAAAGGAAAAGTCAACTTGCAAGCAATGGTTCATACTAAAGATAGATTGGTCAAACCTCTAAAATCCATATATATGATCCTTAGGGTGTCTAAAATACTCTAAAATAGATAATTAAACTTTAAAAATAAAAAAAACCATCAATAAAAAATCAAACATTCTTCTCAAGTCACTTGTAGAAGATAGTCAAACCCTTAGTTAACTTTAAACCATATTAAATGCAGGTGTATGACTAGTCAAACCTCTAAATCATTTTTCTTGGATTTACCTTGAATTTATCTAATAATTTGGTTTTTATACCACCATGAAATTCATCCATTATAAAAATCTATTAATAAAAAATTGTAGACTAATTTTCCTTTGTAAATTCAAATATTTGAATTCCAATGGTCACTTTTTAATGCAAATTTGACTATAGAAATGATGAAATCTACCTTGAAATTAATATTTACCTTTAATAAATTTTTATATATACATATAATGGACCCAAAATTTGAAATATATTCTCTCTTATCATAGGATATTCCATCCATATATCAAAACTACTCTTGAGACCTTCACACATGTGAATTCTAACATCACCAACTTGCTCTCTCAACTTGATTTGACAAGTAGACTAGGATAACATAGACAACAACACAAGCATTCTAAAGTATTCTTATCACCTCCAATGGATTCTAAAAAATTATATAAACATCATGAAGCATTTCCATCATATATTAAACATATGAAACATGCTTGTACTCAACATTCAAATGCATCAAACCTTGCTTATGACATCTTGCTCAAGCATGTCACATACCTTGAAAAAGAACATATTCATCAAAAGGATAATATTAAGGAAAAATTATTATAACTTTTAATAAAGTCATATACACCCTTATCCCTTCTTCATAATTATGAAATCTCATAACAAACTAGGTAATTATGGCTCAAAATCCATTAATGAAATCTCACACAAGATACCTTGGCACACTTTATCATAGAATCACTAGCAAAATTGACACCTCATGAACACTCTCAGACATAATAAGGAAATCAATGATAATAATCTAAAAAATTATTATCTATGATTTCATTTGTACACTTCCTTGAGTGTTTTCCTTGATTTCTATTTTCATCCATTGTATTATTTGTTTGAGAATTTGAATATGCTCCATTGATTCTAGCCCTCGTGCATATGTTTACCTATTATGACATTTGACTATGTCATGATTTTTTGCATGTTTCCATTTGAATATGCCATTCCTTACTTTACATATATTTGACTAAGTCATGTACCTTCATTTATGTGGCATTTGAACATGCCCCTTATTTGAGGTCTCTTTGGACTATTATATTTTAATTTTCTTTTGAATGTTTTTGTGTGTGAGATTGATTTCTTATTGATATTGTATTGTTACTCTTTATAAATTTCCATGATATATATCACGTATCTTAGGCCTTGATATGATAAAAAATTTAGTACTTCAATGACATGTGTGTGTGTGTGTGTGTGTGTGTGTGTGTGTGTGTGTGTGTGTGTGTGTGTGTGTGTGTGTGTGTGTGTGTGTGTGTTTCTCATATATGATACATTATGCATTCAAAGGTTACATGGTTATTCTAGCCCTTTTATTTAAGGTAACTACCAATTTATACTTCCCCTCACACTAAAGTGGGGGGCATATTAGTGGGGATATGCCATAAAGGCATGTGTTCTGCATTATTCTCAATTTTAGATATATATTGGGGGAATATTTTAGAAACATGTTATCCATACACCAATTTTAAGTTTTATATTATAGTTGGGGTATATTATGGAAACATGTTCTCCATACTTACATAGTTTACAAACTGGCCAAAAATTCATAGTGATATGATTCATATACATAGTTGTGGTAGAATTCTATACATTGGTACCATTTTTATACCCAATATTCATCATGATACATAAATATGATGATAATTCTATTCAAGGGGAACCTAAATTACAAAATCAAATAAATTTTTTAGTTTTCAATACACTTTATGGACTTTAACTCACTAGGTTTGACTATTAGACACTTTAATAAGATAATCTACTATATTATTTAGTTCAATTTATGATATGGTTTAGGTGATTAAATCACTCAAATTTTCTAATTTTATAGGTTGGAATTGATTACATCATCCAACCTCAAGATATGTATTGTGTGAGTTGACTTGGTTCACTCACACTCACAAGGTCATAATTATGACTAGGTTACATGGTTGAGCTAATCCCAACTACTAGGTGGAAAATAACATTTTTTTCAAGGTTTAAGCATGTGAATTCTAATATTTATATATATATATGCATTTTATAGATTTATATTTTTCCTAATCTTAGCCTAATGGTTCATAATGATATATATTTACAAATAAAATTGTTAAAAGGCAAGTCAGTTACATCGATACACATGTGAACTCCTAAACTTTTCTCTCTTTACTTTTAATCATTTCAATGATTTTGATTTCAGATTATATGAAATAATTATATATTATAACATGCTATTGGTTGTAGTATATTATTCAAAAATCACTCAAATTAAGCTCATGCAAAAGCAAGGTGTGTTATACACACCCAAGAACACATTTCTTTTCCTTTAAACTAGTAATTTCATTATTAGATTAAAGCAAGGGGGAATGTAGACACTATTTATAAATTATATAACACATCAGTATTGTACACTTGGTAAATATAGATCGTGGTTGTTCGTCTCAGTTCTATAGCTTTTTTACTACCAAAAGGCTTGCATACACTATCTTTTTATGCCTATTACTTCTCTTAATATGACCAATGTTATTCTAATGACTCAAAACTTATATCATATTCATTAATATATAAACCTACTTATCTTATATCTCTACATGTTTTGGACCTATGCCTATTTTATAGCTACCTAGACATGTGTGTCCCAATCAGACACCTTCATCGACATAAGTGTCCTATCTTGATGAAAGTGTCTAGTGTTATGAAGTCATCTAATTTACAAATAAAATGAATATTTATGGTTAGATTAAGATATTTAATGTGATATGATCTAAAAAATGATTTATATAATTACAAGATCATTCTTCATCCATTCCTCACCAAGAATAGACCTAGCAAAATCCTAGCAACTTGTTTCATGTAAATTTTTACTTAAGTTCTAAAGAAAGAGAGAAAAAACTCGATACAAGTGTGGTTGAAATACCTATTTGGTTATGCACACATTTAATTATAATATTGTGAAGAGATCTTGTTTGGATTTAGAGGAAGACCTATAGATAATCAAGCACTAAAATAAATTTATCTGTTAGAAAGATAATTGGGTGGATTGCATAGTGATAGCTAGATCCAAAAAGTGAGAGATTTATTAAAGGCTATCAATCCACATATTTTAAAAAATCAAGTTGATAAAATTGGAAAGAAGGTACTTTCATCAATAATCAAAAGGTAATAAAATTGAAAATAAAAATGATTACTTAGAAAATAGACTATAAATGATCAAATTAGTGATAAACTGATTAGTACTAGTGTTAATAGGTTAAGGTATGCTTCAAAAAATATAAAAAGGGTCTATGAATAGTAAAAAACATAGAAAACTAGATTTGGTTGGGTGTAGGTAGGTAAAATTAGCTTATTTGTTTTGATACCATAGGTGACTATCAATGGTTGGGGTGACCATCAGTGGTTATGCTTGACCATTGATAGTTAGAGTCTGACCATCTATAATTGACTGTGTATTTATGGATTTAATTAATAGCTAAATTATGGGATTCCACAGTGAATTTTGGGAGTTGGTAAAAGGCTAGGATGATTGAAAAATGGAATTAAAACATGCAAATGTTGACAAAAAGGTAATTATCTTACCAAAATTTAGTTAGGTGGGTAGTTGGCATAGTTAACCTATGAGTGAAATCTAGCTTGATTCTAGTAGAGTAAAGGTACCTGAAAGCTCGATTGAGAGGAAATGATAAGTTGGATCCCAATAAGATGGCTTGATAATGCTAATAACATTGATTAACCTACAAAATAAAACTCTTGGATGCTTTTGCTCCTAATAATTATTTTAGATACATTTAACCTCCTAGGCCTCTCTCTTATAGGCACAAGCAAGTGGTAGAAGTGAAGGTGTAAGTGGGTCATCTAAATATAATTTGTGTATGAAAGTATTGCAACACAAATTAGATAAGGATATATTTATAAATGGGTCGGTGGAGCTTGCATGCTCTTGGATAAAAAATGGATCCTGACCATTGATAGTCAGGGGTTCCCAAAGCTGACTGTTGATGGTCACCCTGACTGTCAATAGTTAGGGTCCATAAGAATAGGGTCCTCAAGGTTAGGGTTATTTAGTTAGGTGAAACTAAGTTAATATTAGTTATTTTAGGCCCAATACATATAGTTTGGTCCCAAGGGGGTCCTAGGGTAGGTCTATAGGTGTTTAGACATTTGGAAGCACTGGTGTGTGGATTTTTGGTGTTTACTATTTTCTACTTTTTTTGTGTGTAGATTGCATAAATGAGCGAAAAAATAAAAATAGAGTATGGGTCAAGGGTCTGGTTGCCTCAAGAGTGGGAAAAGGTATTCCCCATCAAACCAAGATTTGGTGAAGTGAAGCTAGAGTGGGTATAGGTTTAATAAGTGGTAAATGGTGAGTCATGAGGTGGTGACATGAGGTTGGGAATTTAAGATGCAAAATTGCACACAAAATACAAAAAAAGGTACTATAGTCAAGATTTTGTATAGAATAGATTGCCATAGTAAAAATAAGGGTCGATACCAAGAAGGACAAGTGATGAGTGAATTGCATGACCACCTATAGGCATGGTGGTTGGGAACACTTGTAAATGCAAGTCTCCTAAGTGATTTTTATGTTTTAAATGGGTATCCATGGTAGGAAGTGATCTTGAGGAAAACATAAATAGGTCAAGTGTCATGGGTATCTAAGGTAGGAAGTTCTCCCAGTGAGAGATTAGTAGGTCAATATTCATAAGGTGGCACATAATGTAAAATGGGTCAACATGGTAATATTGTCACTATAGTTAAAGATTTAAGAAATAAGTGCCACTAAATTACATGCTATAAGGGCCAAAATAGACCAATGGTGAGGTGATGAGGTGGTTAGGTTGGTGGGAGAAAGGCATCTCCAAAGTAGGCAAGATCCTGGTGTAGTTATGTTAAGATTTGGTAGGTTATAGGTAAAAAGTGAAATTGGGGGTTTAAAGGGTTTCTTGACCATCGACAGTCAAGGTCCCCAGAAGGGGACCATTGCTGGTTACCTTGACCATTGATGGTCAAGGGAATGCTGCGGAACCAAGAACAACAAACTATGATTCCACTTGTTAGGATCTTGCTCCTCAATAAGAGCACAATATGATTACCTTGTATAAGGAACTAAACATGGAATTATACCAGAATGAACAAGTAACTAGAATTCACAAATAACACAGAATATGAGAGACAATACACAATCTTATATTAATACTTATCTAGAAAGAAAATACATTAAAGAAGATGCCGCTTCTTCTTCCACCTCTCAGAGGCTTCCCACACCTCAATGGCTCCCAATAATTCTCAATCAAGAGTTCACTCTCCTACCAAAAATGGTCCCAACACACAACTCAAAAATAGAATTGGTGTTCACCTCCAACCAATCAGTAATAACCCTGCTAGTACACAAGTACTCAAAGTAATTCAAGTAGATCTCCCATGAACTTGCAACTCAAATGATCTTACTTACACATGTAGAACTTCTCCCTGATCTTGCAACAACCTGCAAATCACCTTGTTCTTACAATTGGAAGGATCTACCTTGCCTTCCTCTATTTGCTCATTATTACAATACATGCCAATGGGTCTATAAATAGATCCCAGACTAAACCATAACTTAGAATCTTAATTTAGACACACAAGCCAAGACTTGAAATAGCCTTTACATGCAAATAATCAGTTTAACAAACTAACTGTTTGTGCAACGAACAATTCTGGAACCGCACAGAAGACTGACGTCGGTCCCTATCTGACTAGAGATGATTGACGTCGGCTGAATCCTACCGATGTTGGTTGCCCTTCTATTCACCCTTGACCGACATCGATTGGCCTGACCAATGCCAGTGACTGTGACACTCATCAACTCCTCCATGTCTGCAAATAGTTGAAGATTTTAGCTACACAACCTAACAATCTCCCACTTGGAGATAAATAGCTGCAACTATACCTATACCTGTACATCATCTAGTTTGTTTCTAGGCATTGTATCCCTCTTCAAGATCACTCTTGAAGACCAACCACCACAAAACCTATGGTGCACCTCCTATCATCCAAATCACTTGCCACATCTGCATCTACAAAATTATGTAGAAAAGAACTTGACCCTACATAGCATGTGCACCTACTACTAGTCCCTCTCAAATACATGAGAATCCACTGAACTGCCCTCAAGTGCTTCTTTCCCAGATTGGATCCAAACTTGCTAACAACTCCCACTGTTTGGGAGAACTCAGGCTAGTACATACCATGCACTTAACCTCATTATGTGAATTAAGACACTGTTCATAAAACTATCCAACCATCGGTGTGCTAACTAGTTTCACACAATCATCTAGAGACAAAATCAACTTGTGACTTTTCATGTCCCTAGAATACACTCATACCAAATAATCTTCCTGCTCCCAGATTCCTCATGACATACCTCTAAACTAAATTTACCTTTAGTTTAGCAACTCCCTGCATATGTGACCATGCTACAAGCACAACATACAAAAATAGGACAATGTAGCTAATATTATCCAACCTGGTAAAGAGAAACACAATGGTCAAACCTCCATTATCCTATAGCTTACTCAAGACCATATACCCTAGCCTTCTATCTCACGTGTCCATTCCTACTCTTTTTTATCCTAAACATCCATTCATCTCTCAGTGCTTTCTTCCAGCTGATAACTCCACCAAAAACTCTCGTTTGGTTTTCCTCCAAGGAATCACATTCCTCATCCATGCCAAGCTCCCATTGTTTCTTAGATCTACCTGATCTGCTTCTTTAATAACTTCTTGGTTCTTTACCATCAGTGAGCAACAAGTAGTGTAAAGAAGGGAAATGATGAATTTGAGGTTTACTTACCCTTTAAGTCCTCCATATGGGTGCTTGAGACTCCTTGATAGCATGCTGTCCACCCAAAATCCATCTCAATGACTGATGCTAGTCACATCTTAGTCTGCACCCGACTGATGTCGGTTCCATGTGACTACCTCATCATTGATGTCAGTTATCCCTGACTGATGCCAGTGTTTATCTATCCTGAGTCACCAACATCAAGCTTCACATAGCTGATGTCGGTCCCTGTTTGGATGCCGACGTCGATTTTTTAATCGATGTTGGTCTCTATGTTTTACTTGTGAGTGATGACCTTTACCCACGAGCTCCTTTTGGATCAAAACCTTGTCTAAATCACCCTTGCTCTGCTCAAAATTCTTTAGCCCCTTAAACTAATCTCTGTTCGTCATCTTCTCCTTCAAAACCAAGGCTTTCCTGCTCTTGTCACGAACATCATATTTCTTAAGAAATGTCACTTTATTCCTTTTCTTAAAAAAACCTTGATCCATGCTTTTCAAATCTAAAAGCATACCCTTTGACTTAAGAACATGCATCCCCTTCTTATTCATGTGACCAAGCCTATTAAGCCACATCTTTAAATATACAACTGAAGTAGATAAACCAGAAGGAAAATGAATAATACAAGTAGATAGATAAAGCGTACCTACTTTCTTACCTCTTGATACTACAATTGCACCCTTGGTAACCTTCCAAGAGTCCACTGTGAGAGTTACTGTGCAACTCTCATCACCCAACTTTCCAATAGAAATCAAATTCTACTTCAGGACTAGGATATGCATGACCTCCTTCAACACCCATGTGTTCCTTGTCTGCAATTTCAGCTTCACTTTCCCTTTGCCAACCATTTGACAAGGCTTACCATCCCCTAAATAAATTTATCCAAAGTCTCCTTGGACATATTCATGAAAAAATTCCCTATTTGGGGATGCAAGGAAAGAGGCACCAGAATCTAAAACCCAAGATTCTACTTTATCTAAGGAACATATCAGAGCATCCTGTGCAACAAACTCTGCAACATCTGCTTCTTCATGTCCTTCATGCTAATCTTCATCTGACCTAAAATCTCTCTTTAGATGCCCTTGCTTTCCACATTTCTAGCAGGTTATTCTGCCATACCTAGACTTGGATCTCCTACCTATCTTTGACCTTGATCTCCCATGCTTGATCTTCTCTCTTTGCCTTCCCCTACTTTCAACACTTAAAACATTCCCTGATGATTCACCTGTGATTTTCTTGTGATTTTCTTCATTCAAGATTACACTCACAACATCATCCACTTTTAAGATTTTTGAAGTAGACACAGTATTACTAACTGCCATTACCAAACTCTCCCAGCTTTCAGGTAATGAGCATAAGACTAAGAGAGCCTTAATTTCATCATCAAAAACACTATTGACTGAATTTAACTGGTTTACCAAACCATGGAAATCACTAAGATGACTATGTACAGATCCACCTTCCAACATTTGAAAATTAAATAATTGCTTCATAAGAAATACCTTATTTGAAGCTGAGGGTTTTTCATATAAATTTTCCAAATATTCCATCAACTCTACCATTGTCTTAGCCTGTGATAAGTTGGAAATCACATACGATGCAAGGCTCAACCTTATAGATCCCAGAGCCTTCCGATCAAGAACCTCCCATTCTTCATCCTTCATATCCAGGGGCTTACATGCAACCCCACCCAATGGTAAGTACAAATATTTTTGATACAGATAATCTTCAATTTGCATCCTCCATAATTGATAGTTCTTGCCATTAAACTTCTCCATTCGTAGCTTACTTGCTTCTGCCATTGCTATACTCCCACTCAAATAGAAACCCCTGTGAGTAACCTGTAATCAACACACACTAACCAGATCTGATACAACATGTTAGTAACCCAACCAAAAGCTTTGATACCAATTGATGGGAAACCAAGAACAACAAAATATGATTCCACTTGTCAAGATCTTGCTCTTCAATAAGAGCACAATATGATTACCTTGTATAAGCAACTAAAAATAGAATTATACCAAAATGAACAAGTAACTAGAATTCACAAATAACACAAAATATGAGAGACAATACACAATCTTGTATTAATACGCATCCAAAAAGAAAATACAATACAGAATATGCCACTTCTTCTTCCACCTCTCAGAGGCTTCCCACACCTCAAGGGCTCCTAGTAATTCTCAATCAAGAGTTCACTCTCCTACAAAAAATGGTCCCAACACACAACTCAAACACAGAATTGGTGTTCACCTCCAACCAATCAGTAATAACCCTGCCAGTACACAAGTACTCAAAGTACTTCAAGTAGATCTCCCATGAACATGAAACTCAAATGATCTTACTTACACATGTAGAACTTCTCCCTGATCTTACAACAACCTGTAGATCACCCTGTTCTTACAATTGGAAGGATCTACCTTGCCTTCCTCTATTTGCTCATTATTACAATACATGCCAATGGTTTATAAATAGATCCCAAACTAAACCATAACTTAGACTCTTAATTTAGACACATAGATCAAGACTCGAAATAACATTTACATGCAAATAATTAGTTCATTAAACTAACTGTTCATGTAATGAACAGTTCTAGAACCGCACAGGAGACCGATGTTGGTCACTGTCTGACTGGAGATGACCGATGTCGACCGACTCCTACCAATGTCAATTGCCCTTCTATTCACCCCTGACCGATGTCGGTTAGCCTGACTGATGCCGATGACTGTGACACTCAGTAAATCCTCCATGTCTGCAGACAATTGAAGCTTTTAGCTCCACAACCTAATAGGGAAACCCTAAAAATTTAAGGGTAAAGGTAAAAAAAAATTCCTTTTGTCATTATTAATATTTCACTATGTTTGATTGAGCAGTGGTAATTTTGGCACTTTGAGAGGAAGGTATTTGTTGATGTCAGTGTTGGTCATTATCCAGAGGCATGTGGGTGATTATGTGGGTAAGACACAGGGAGTATGAGGATATAGACATATACCTACTTGTGGGCTCAGACCATAGATGAGGTCAGAAAATGAGGTAGGGGTGCATTTAAATTGGTAATGTAGTTTGATTTTTCTCTTTTGAATTTACTTGGGTTGGGTAGGTGTGAAAATTGTTGTTTTGGCATGTATGCCCTAGGTAGTGTATTTAGACGTTTTGATCAAAATGGTGGGTAGGGTAATTGGGTATAATTTTAGGTAGGTAGGGTTCCTAGGTTAGTGTATTTCAATTTTGTTTACTATTTTGGGCCTGAAGGGTTTTAGGCATTATGACCATGGAACACCCATAAGTGATCATTGAAGGTCAAGTCTAACTATCAATGGTCAACACCCTAGGAACTATGGGTATGAAACTATCAATGGTCATCATGATCACCAGTAGTTATCTAGGAAAGGGTAGGTATTTTAAAAGTGTTTAAGGCTTAGGTATGGTATTTAGGTTTAAATTATAATGGTTAGGGTTAAGATAAGTGGTTAGTCTTGAGATTTGGTTAAATACATTGCGTACAAGGGGTACATGGGTTATAATTATGGTTAGTTCAAAAAGGTTAGGCTTAGAGTCACATTTGAAAGATAAGGTATATAAGACTAGTTAGAGTCTAAGCCAATCTTGTTGATTTGGTGTAGGCTTAGGAGCAGATCCAGAAGCATGACCATGTACCATGAATATTCCCTATGCTTCTTGAGGGGATGAGTATGGATGATTGGGTACATATGGAGGAGTTAAGGCTAGGAGTGATAAGGCACTACCAACATGTTCTTAGGGATGCACCAATTATAGTAGCATTCATTGAGAGATGAGATCCTATTACTAATATATTCTTACTACCAATTAGGGAGATGACTATTCTCCTATAGGATGTACATAGGATCACTTGAATCCCACTACATGATAAGGAAATTTAACAGATAGATAAAGAGGAGTGGGATGAGTATGTTAAGTATCTATATGAAGATGATAATGACTAGGTCTGGTGGCACTCTAGAGGGTTTAGCTACACAAAATTATACAAGAGGTCCCCTGAGGAGAGAAGACTTATGATGATGTTGATGATTACGGTTACTTTCTTTGGGATCCTAGATTCTAGTAGTGGGAGATATCCTTATTTTGGTGGAGTTATTTCTTAGGAGGATAGTGTTTAGCTGGGTCCTAATTTTATTAGTATTAATTTATAGGGAACTATGGGGATTTAAACACCATAAGAGGTATGGTATTAGTGTGGGCATGGTTCTACATTACTAGGCTTACAAGAACGTCCAAGTTCTAAGACTAATGGGATTTCTGTGGGTAGGGTACACATAGTTGTAGTTTCCTATTGGTTTTATGAGATGACAAGATGACTATGCTATAATAGGGGTAGGAGGTGGAACACATGATGTTGATTATTTCAGAGGTACCCTAGGTGTATTCGTAGTTAGGGACATCACTTGGAAACCATACCTATAGTTCTAAATCTAGCTAGGCTACAAAAGGTAGACCCTCACTATATAAAGTTACAAGTGGATAGTGGGTAATTAAGAGGGTGAGGTTAAGTTGATTCTATTAAATTGGGTTTGGCACAAGTTTGGCTTACTACAAGGTGTACTGGGTCCACATCAATTGTATAAAAGGTAGGATTTAGAGGTTCATTTATTGGTAGATTAGCTTACTCTGTTAGTTCTAGATGGTGATTTTGAGGAGCTTATTTTGAGGGACCTTATGGATGATAAAAGGTAAATAAATGGTTATATGGCTTGGTATTAGTCAATCCATTAGTGGTAGATGTGGGTGGAGATGATAAAGGGGTGGGGTTAAAGGCTATAGATCTAACTAGTTAGGATAGATAGGTAGGGGTGGCATTGGCTATAGCCCAAGCTAAGATATAAGTGTTGTAGGGATATATGGCTACACTATAGGGCCAAATCACCATATTACAGGGTTAACTTACCACTATTATAGGTGAGAGAGACTAGGTACATGCATCCTTGGGTATATTTATGTAGGAGAGGGACCTACTAAGATAAAGGGTTGGAGTAGGTGTAGCAATAGGAGGACCACCAAGAAAAGTGCCACAATCATGGTACCTAGCCACCATAGAGGATCTTAGCTACTATGAGGTAATGGCACTAGACCAATTGCCCCAAGCCATGAGATATATAGAGTATAGAGCTAGTTTGGCTAGTGGGCCATTGATAGCTACTCCAAGTCAGTGGGGTGGTATAGTGGGGTAGGTAGGGGTCCTAAGGGGAACACCACTAGGTACAAGTGTAGGCATATATGAAGCCAATGGTAGTGGTATAGGCCTATGATTATGTTTATAGGTGTTATTTTGATGTACTATTTTGATACTGGCCTAAGTGCCAATGTAGTGAGATGTATATTTTTTGAGAGAGCTGATACATTATTACATGTATTATTTTTTGATGATTCAATGTACTTGATGTATGGTATTTGATGTTATATATGATGGATGCTTATGGCTCATGTGGTGCTCATGTTTATGATTATGGTTATGGATTATGGTTCTTGAATTGTGGTGTATGATGTTATTATTCTAATTAGTAGGTTAGGCATGTGACGCTAGAAAGATAGTTATGATGTTGTGATTTTGTTCATGGATATGATAGGATGTGTTATTGATGGATGTATGTTATATGATAATTTAATAGATCTGTTTATGTTCATATGGATGGAATGGTAAATTTTATGATGTTTTGACCATTGATTTGGTTTATTCTTATATTAATTTAATCATATGCTTATAGGCTCATATGATGTGATAATTGTAGATGGATAGGTTGATGTTTATGTTCTATTATGATATTATTAAATTGTGTTTGGCATATAGAGAGATAGATGGTGTTGCTTGTTGACATATTTGATAATGTTCATGCTTTTGATATGATGTTTGTTGTTCATGATTAGAGAGGAAGAATGTGAAAATGGTTAAAGATGAAAATACATGAAGTAGGTAGTTAGGAAAGGGTGACCAAATGATGCTCATCGAGTATCTAAAATTAAGCTAAACATTCCTAATGATAGTTTTTTTTCTAAAATAAGACCATGCAAATATATGTTAAGAGAAGGTATTTGGACTTCAAGAGGAAATATAGCCTTGACTCCAAACATGAGAGAAAAAGGTGTAGCACCTATAGGTGTTTTGATGCTATTATAATATGCCCCTAAGTCAAAAGGGATGTACAAGTGCTAATCCTAACCTGAGGCATTAACCATTTTGGTAAACATGTTGTTAAGTGTTTTTTTAGAGGCTTTGGCTTGTTTGTTTACTTGTGGGCAATAAGGTGATGAAAATCTAATTTTACTATCAAATATTTTACAAAAGCCCTAGACTTGTTTATTTTTAATGGATTTTCTATTGTCGATGGTGATATTATGGGGCAAACTGAAATGATAGATGATATGGTAGGTTATAAATTTGATAATCTTTTCATCTTTTATCAAGAGAAGAGGAATAACTTCCACCTATTTGGTAAAATATTTAGTCACTATAGTGATAGAATGATGTTGTTGTGAAGAGTGGGGGTTGATTTCATTGATAAGGTCTAGACCCCATTAAGAAAAGGGCCAAAATCCTATAGAAACAATAAGATTATTGATAGGTGCATGATGTGTTGTTGACACTTGACACACTTTTTCAAATAATCATAATAGTTTTGGTTAAGGGTGGGCTAGTAATAGCCTAGGTGGAGGATGTACTTAGCCATAATGAGTCCACTAAATTGACCCCCATAGATACCCTCATGTGTCTCCTTGATAGTGTGAGAGGATTCTAGACCATGAAGGCAATGGAATAGGAGGCCATCAAAACCCCATTTGTAAAAAATTCCTCCCATAATGGTGTAATGGGAGGTGCTCTAAATAAATGTCCGATGAGCATTCCTAGAGAGGTGAGAGGGAACTATGCCAAGGTGAAGGTAGTCAAAGTTTTGTTGATACCAAAGGTTAGGTAGAATCTCTTTCATACTAAAGATGGCTAGAGTGTTTGATTTTGTGTAAGAAGGTTTGATGAGGTGATGGATAATGACTGATAGTTTAGATTCTAAGGGTGTTAATAGGATTTGAGAGGCAAGAGAAGCCATGATATCAATAAACTTTTTGGTAGATCATGGTGTGGTTTGAATATGGTAGTGTTTGAATGATGTTAGGAGTTTTGTAACTAGTTGTCTATATAGTTGTAGTGTTTCATTCTTACACTGGTAAATTTAATTGACTTGGTTGACCATAAGTTAGGAGTCGCCAAAGATATTTATTGTTATGAATCCTAAGGAAAAGGAAATTTGGAGACTCATTACTAGGGCTTCATACTCAGCCACATTGTTGGTGTATTCAAAGTCATGTTTAAATTACAAAGGAAGTGGTTCACTGATAAGTGGAATAAGGATGATATTGGCTCCCCTAACTTGCTCACATTTGGATCCATAAAAAAAACATGGTTATGTGATTGGTAAAATCTGATTGAGATAGACTTGTGATTGACTCATCTGGAAATTGAAGAGGGGTAGTTTGGGTGTCTATTAGGGATGTGTTAGCCAATTAGTTAGTAATGACTTGTCCCTTGATTTCTTTCTACTAGAAGAGATCAAGGTCAAACTCAGCTATAAGCATGAACCACTTAGCCATATGCTGGTTTTGGTATGGTTTGGAGTTCATGTACTTGAGTGGGTTGGTATTATTTATGACAAAAATTTTGTGGTTAATAAGGCAGTGGTAAATTTTGGTGGCCATGAAAAATAGAGATAAGAAAAGTTTCTTGATATATGTGTATTGAGTCTCATACTTGACAAGTGTGCAGCTAATGTAATAAATATCTTATTTTTTATGGTGTTCATCTTGATGGGTGAACATTTCCCCTAGGGAATGGTCAATAACAAAGATATAAAGGTAGAAATGTTGGTCATCCTTAGGAGGTGTGAGGATAGGTGGAGATAGAAGGTACTTTTTGAGTTCATCAAAGGCCTTTTGAAAATCAACATTCCAATTAAAAGAGATATATTTTTTCAAGAGGTGGTGGAAGGGTTGACACCAATCAGAGAGTTGGGAGATAAAATAATGAATGGATTGGAGCTTCTCCTATAAACTATAAAATTGCTTAAGATTAGTTGGAGTTAGCATCTCAAGGATGGCTTTGATCTTGTTCAGGTCAACCTCAATTCCTTGATGGGAAATAATGAAGCCTAGAAGTTTTCTAAACAAGACCCCAAAAATACATTTCTTAGGATTAAGGAGGATATGATAATGGATATGTCACTCAAAGATAATATTGAGAATGGTTAAGTAGTCTTGACAAAGTTTGGACTTTTTGAGAAGGTCATCCACATATTCTTTAATGATTATATGGATAAGGTCATGGAAAATATAGGTCATGGCACATTGGTAGGCTGCACCAACATTCTTAAAACTGAAGGGCATGACTCTGTAATAGAAATTCCCCCATGGGGTGATAAAGGAAATATTTTATTGATCTTCAGGTGTAAATAAAATCTAATTATAACCCAAGAATCCATCCATGACTGACCATCTCATGGCCTACAGTGAGATCAACAAGTTGGTCAGTACTAGGTAGAGAAAAGTCATCCTTTGGGTAATCAAGGTTGAGGTCATGAAATTACACATAGATACATAGTCCCCCTATGGATTTAGTGATAGGAACAATGTTTAAAACCCACTAATAATAATTAATGGGTTGAACAAAGTTGATAGAAATGAGGTATTGAAGATCTTCTTTGACAATGAGAGCTATGTAAGGATGCATGCAATGGAGTTTCTATCTGATGGCTTGGTGTCATGATAAGTCACAATATTGTGGGTGGTAATGGATGTGTCAATATTTAGCATATTAGTATATGACCAGACAAATGTAATATTGTGGTCCTAGAAGAAGGTAGATAAGTCCTATAGTTCCTTAGGGGTGAGAGTTTGGCCTAATTTAACAACATGGGAGTTGTCTATAGTGCCTATGTCAATATCTATGGTGGGTTCATTAAACATGGTTGAGGTATCCAAAGGTAAGGATTTGTGGATGGAGGAATAAGGTACACTAAGGTAGGTGAGAATGGAATCATCATCCTAGCATTGGACAATGTGAATGGTAGGAGAGTCTTCTCCTACTAGTTTAGGATGGACTAAAGGGATGGATACGGGTACCCCTTCCTTTTGAAAAGTTAGGGGGCTAAGGGTAATATTTTGATGGAAAAATAAATTTAGGTGGGATGATCTCCTCATCCTTATCCATATGTGGAGGGGGTGTTTGTGAGGAAGGGGTCTCTTCTTCAACAATGGTAGTGGTAGTTTGTTTGGATTTCTTCTTATTGGGTAGAATGAAGCCATGGTTATGCTTATCATAAGGATTTCAATTCTCAATCGAGGTCAATGTGTGTGGGCCATGTTTATATCATCCTAAACCAAATCCCTTCTAGGCATACCTATGAAGGTATAGTTTGATTAAGTTTGGGTTGTCCAAATAAGAGAAGGTAGAGGTGAATGGTTGAGGTGAAGAGGTAATGGTGGAAGTGTTAAGTGGATTGTCAATTACCCCATAAATAAAGTGGGTTTGAGAGCTCAGAGGCCCCAATGGGGTAATGGATCCTATGTTGAGTTCATAACCTAGTTAATGGTTAAGCCTTCCATATTTTTGGGGAGTTTGAAAGGCATCAAGGGTGAGGAGGTGGTATTATCCAAGGGTAAGGCATTAAAAGGTGTGATCTAAAGGATCAGTGATGGGTATCTAGTTCATGAGGATAGATGAATTGGTAGATGTCTTAGTGGAAGGGAAAGCAATGATTTATACTTCCATGGGTAAGGGCTTGGTGGTGTTTATTTTTAGTGTGTTTTAGATGGAGGTAGGAGTATGTAATTAGGTTGGTAGGTCATATTTCATGCTATAAAAGGCCTAGGGTTAGCATGTATGGTAATAAATTGACATTTTTGTTCAAACTTGAGACAATAATGGAAGGTGGAAGGTACACAACCCATGGCCCAAATCCAAGGTCTCCCTAGTAAAACATTATACTGGAGTTCACCTTTAACCACATAAAAGAGTTCATAGAGCATGAAAGGTCCTAGATGAATATGAATAATGATGATTCACAAGGTAGTGGTCATAGTGTCATTAAGGGATCTAAGGATGGCTTAAGTTTTGGACATGACTTTATTCGATAGATTGAATTTCTCATAGGCATGGGAAGAGATGATGTTGATATTAGCTTCCCCATAAATCATAACTCATTTGATGTAGGTTTGGTTGATGTGGGCTATAATAAATAAAGGGGGATTTGAGTCCTTAGGATGGATAGAGGTATCTCTAAGTCCTTGAAGGTAACAAGGGTGGAGATTTGGAGAGTGCTTACGAAGGCCTCTACAGGTTGGGAGTTTCTTGGTCTAACCTCAATAGCTTGCATAGATTCTATCATGGCCTAACAATGGTGAAGTGAGGTAGAAATGAGCTCATAGAGGCTAATATTAGCTAATTTATAGTGAAGTTGTTTAAGAATGACCCTCCTATTGGAATTAGAGGGTTTAGCCTCTGAGGTGCCTAAGATGGTAACTTTGGGCTTAGATGCAGATGTGGAGGTTTGGATCTAGTTTCATTTAGGGTGAATTGGTGGGTATGCCCATGGAGTAGACACTTTTTCCTTCCCTTTATATTTTTATTTTGATCATGTGACACATTAATGGTATGGATATAGGGGAAAGGTGTGATGGGGGGTTGGGTAGATTCTCTGCCACTCTGAGGTAAGAGTGGGGGATTAAGAATGTGTTGGCAAATGGTTATTGGGTGTATTGGTGGAGGAATGGATGGAAGGTCATCTAATAAAAGATCATATTCATCATAGAGTTGGTGGATAATGGGTTGGAGAGCTTTCAAATTCTTTGTGTCATGCCCAGGTGTCTTGTGACAGGAGCAAATTTGATGGTCATCATACCAAGATAGCTTTGAACTGAGAGGATTGAAAGGTCTGATAAGAGGTAATGTGAGGTAGGAGGTCTATAATAATATTTGAAAGATGGTCAGATAGGATTTTTTTAGAGGTAAAAAAGTTTACAAGATCATAGTTTAGGTTGGTAAGATGGGCATGTTGGTGGTAATAGGTTTGGTGAGAGATGGTTTGGGTAAGGTAGTGTTTCTAGTTGATGGTTTTAGTCTAGGTATGTTGGTAGTTGGGGTGGTTGAGTTTGATGGTGTGACTATTGGTAATCTAAGAAGGATTGACACATTAGATAATTAGTGGGTTAGTGAAATCAATGGTAGTGGGTGACATATGTTAAAATGGGGTTGATTTTTAAGTAAAGTGGAAGGGTGAGGCCCTAAGATAGAGAGAAAGGTAGAGGGAGGTAGAGTCTTAGTCATGCATCTCTTTAATGTTTTCATCCTCTTGGTTAGTGTGGATTGAGACCTAGTTATAGGCTTGGGTGAAGTTAAGTATACTTTCAAGGATGGGTGAACCAAACTCTGAGTAGAGAAGGCACCAAGAGTTGTGAAAGGTTTGGTTGGTAATGTGGTGGTTATTTTAGTTGACTTAAAAGGTGAGGGGTTGGTATAAGTTTGGATTGGTATAAGGGGTGGTGGAGATATGATGGATTGGTTGGTTATAGGTGTGATAAAAGGTTTAGGTTTGTTGATGTAGATAAACCCTAACTTTTTCCTATAATTGGTTTGATCCATGTCTAGTTTTGTAGCCATACCTAACTTTTGAATGAGTTTGGAAAAAGGTTTGTATACTGGTATGACCTTCAGGGTAGTAGGTACCAAGGATACACTTATGGGTTGAGGAGGAGGGTTGATAGACTCATTTATTTCCTCAAGAAAGTGAGGTAAGTTTGGGTTAGGTGGCTGCTCCATGAGGGGTGTTTGTTAAACAATTACTCCTTTGGACACAATGTCCATAGTTGTGGCTTGGTCTATAGTTAGGGGAGATGGTGGGATATGAATGGTTATTTGTTCAAGTTGGCTATCCAAAAGGTTCTTTATGATTATAAAGCCTCTATGAGTGAAGCTAAGGGAAAAGGAACCTCCTTGGTTTGGGCCTTTGAAGGAAGGAAAAGTGACTCTGCCACCTCAATAGTTGAAGTGGGGGAACAATAAGTAGGTTAGATGATAGGCATATTGACGACCATATTGAGCATGTGGGAATCATGAGAATATTTAGATTTTTTATTTTTGGATTTCATAGGGGCATGGTTGGGAAAATATTTCTTGAAGATGTTAATATCTTGATTTTTAGGGGCATTGGGATTATCCAACATGAGTTCCCCTTTTCAATTAGGCTTTGAACAAATTCTTGAAACTATTACATCAACTGACGTCATGTCCAATTACCTTATGAGAAGATTATAGGTCATTATCATTATACCATGTATGTTTTAGACGAGAAGAATCAAACTATTATGGAAGTTTGATGGGTGGAAGTTGTCTAAGGTTAGCCTCCAGTAGCTTCTCTAGAATCGAGGTATAAGATTATCCAAGTAGAGTGAATTGTTTTTTGTTGCTTCAAATTGGGTTCCTTATATTTTGGTTGGAGGTAATGGGATAATTTTATTTATTTACATTGGGTAGAGGGGTGGTTTTAAGGATGATGGAATTCATGGTTCCCCTAGTCTTGGTTTTGTTATTGGCTTGGTTACTTGGTTTGGAGGAAGAGATTTCGTTGGTCTTAAAGGTAGAGTTCTTATTTTTTAGATTTAATTTATCCTCATATATGTCCTAATTTTATAGCTTACATGCCATGGTAAAACCCTCATCAAACATTTTGAAGATTTGGACACACATTGTAGAATATATATGTTTGGCATAGGCTCGAGTAAAAAGTTATATAAGTTTAGGTTGAGGCAGGGAAAATGAAAGATTATTAATCAAGCTTCTCCAATGGGTGAAAAAATTATCAATGGAATCATCATCAAATTAATTGATAAAATAGAGGTCTATGATAGAGACCTTCTTGGGGGTCCTCCTTTTAAATTTGGTAAATTTTGAAAGCTCCCATTGAGGAGGGTAAGGTCTGATGGGGACAAAAAGATGAATACGTTCATTACAAATATGATCATAGGATAGGATGATATGAGCCCATAAAATGGATGACTCAAGGTTTATCATCTTGTCCATGATAATTTTCATTAGGTCAATCTGAGGTGATGCACCAAAAGGATTGTAATACTAATATTTTGGTTGAGGTTAGACAACATATTGGTAATTTTTTGGCAGTTTAGAGGCTATAACATATTAGATTGTGGATGCGATAGGTTGGGTAGGGTAGGTGGATGATGGTGGTTAGGTAGTGGGTATATATATTTGTGGTTTAGGGATGTATCCTAGATTGGGTACAATAAGTAAATAATGAGGAGTCCTTATGGATTTGGTATGGGTGGTAGTTTAGTTAGTGAAAAGAGGTGAGGTAGTGACTTTTGTGCTAATAGGTGGTGAAGCAGAAGAGATAAATACCCATAAGCTTGGTAAAGGAGTATTGATTGATGGGTTAGGTTTGACAGAGGTGGGGTTGATAGTGCTAATGGTGGGTGCTCCAATAATAAGTGGAACATGATGGGTTAATGGTTGGGTTGTCCCCAAGGTAGAGGAGTCATTAGTAGGGGTGGAAGGTGTAAGGGTAGTAGTTGGTTGGATAGGTTAGTTTTTATGTATGGAATCAAAGGGGTTATTATATAAAGATGCTTGGGTGGTTAAAAATTGGGTGGTGATCATGAAAATAGGGATACCCTTCATAAGGTGGGATGGTATGCCATAAGGAGGATCTTAAGGTGGAATTAAAATTAGGATATGGTGAGGGGAGGTGTTAAGATGGTGATGAAGGGAAACTAGATTATTGTCTAAAAAGGTGGTAAAATCCATGTATCCTTAGGGTAATATCCAAATAAAATTAGTGCTTCAAAATGGATAAGGTGAATCTTTTACCTTGAAGATGTACTCCATAGATGAGGAGGTAAAAGAGGTTGATTTAATTTATAGGATCTATTCTACTAGGTCTCTTTGCTACTAGCTATGAGAACCATATAAGAAAAAAGGGGAGAGAAAACAAGAATGAACTCACCACTCAAATAAGAAAAAAACAAGAAAATTATCAATGTAATCAAGACACACACTATGCAGTATGTTAAGCTTAGAGGTTAGTTTAAATCTCACTTTTGGATTATGCTTTAGTTTATGAGAATGTGTGATATAAATTGGCTTGTAAATTAGGTACTATAGAAGTAGTCTATGGTAGGTTTTAGGTTATTTAGGTGATCAATAGAATCTATATTAGAATCATTATGTGGCTTGGTATTGGGGCCTACCCCTTCACTTCATAGTCCCATGGCAATAAGGGTGTTAGGCCAATATATATTGATATATAGAGTCTATACTCAACTAAAGATATGAGTTGGTTCTCCCCTTGGTAATGACCTCCAAGTAGGATTGTCAAGAATAGGTAAGGTGACTTCTAGGTATTGAAATCATAGTTAGGCCTTGTCTCATATTGTTTTGATGTTCGATTTATGAAAGTGGTCTGGATAGTGTGTGTAACAAAAGTGATGATACGATAAGATAACTATGCTTTAATTCAAAGTGAACTAATTTCAAAAGAAAGAACTGGATGTAATTGATTTTAAACCCAAAATAAATTTTAGTTTCAATTATGTGCACAATTAGAAACAAAATCATACAAATGCAAATAAAACATGATTAAGGACTCTAGGTCCCACTAGGCATGCCAAAATATTTCATGTAAATTACCACTTAAGTTATAAACAAAGAGAGAAAATAAACTTGATACGAGTGTGGTTGAAAAAATTATTTGGTTGTGTAGATGTTGAATCAAAATAATTTTAAGATTTCTTCTTTGGCTTGAGAGGAAGGCTTATAGATAATAAAGCATTAAAGCAAATTTTTTTATTAGACAAATATTTGGGTGGATTATGTTGGTTGAATATTTTGTTGATCAGCATACTGATAAACAAAATAGGTCTGATCAGCCAAAGTAGGAAGATTGGTCATCCGAATGTGTAGGTTCACCACATCAAAAGTGGACTACTCTCTCCTCTCATCAAGGGGAGGTTCCCTATAGATATGATATATATATATATATATATATATATTTATATATAAACAAAAAATAATACTCAATTGTAGGATAAACCATCCATCTCTCTTTCTTCAGAGATGATGCATGCAAATCAAAATAAAAATTTCAAGGGAAATGACAGAAAGAACTCCTCTTCTTTTATAAGTACTATTCAACAAACCACAAGAATACTCCTAATAGTAATTGTAAAATGTAACCAAGGATGTAGTAACCAACAAATTGAGATGTAGCACAAAGTCTCCACCTGAATTTCCCAAGAGTGAGATACGAAGGACAATGAGTGCATAAAGTTGTCCCAAGGTCCTTTACACAAAAACAAAAAGAAAACACACTAAAGGCAATTATGGGGGAACAATATCTCTCTACAGTTGACTTCAGGACACCTTCCTGACAACATTCACTAATTCTACTTATTGAATTAAAGGAATAGAAAATATATTAAGGAAAAAGACATAAGAATAATTTCCCCAACAAAAAAGATATCACAGCACAAAGTCTGAAAAGTCACTTGCTTTCTTATTCCAATAACAAAATATGATCAACAATCTGAGCTCAAAGTCTCAGTAATGCCTTCCAATTTGGGCAGAGTTTTGTTTTTGATTATCATAGAGTCCTCTGTTTACAATAACAAGAGAGTCCCTTATATATCATCTTCAAGAAGGACTTGGGAATAGTAACACATCATGTTGGATTGAATTTTGTTAAGAAGACAGGCTGGAATTTGGGGGCATTTATCCATTTGCTTTTTCAATGCAGAGAAATGGGTCACGCTATTGAAAGTTTGCATCTTTCAATGTCCACTTGGTGATCTGCTTCTAGAAACATATCTGATGTGCAAATGTTTCTAATCCTTCCTCATCATTCCTCATTTTTTGGTTAATTTAATCAGGTACTTGATTCAATTTGATGCTCTATTCCTTAGTCGCTTCCTGCTAATCTTGGCCTTAAAGCCCTTGAATGCATTCATGTACATAGATTTAAACCTACAAGGATCAATGGCTATTTCACTATCACAACTTTTACATCTATGGGCACATCACTTTCCTTAGCAATTCCTTCAACTTTATCATTTGATCTTTCTTAGAGGTGACATGCCCTTTCAGTCCTTGAGAAACAGTTTACTTTGGGTTGAGAAGAGCCTCTTGCAAGGGTATCTACCCTTTGGGCAGTCTTTGAATGACCTTAAGGCTTCTTTATTTTGGTGGGTCACTACATTCTTTGGATCTTCTTTAAGGCTTTTCAAAATCAATGGCTATTTTATGAACCTTGAAATTGACATTCACGCACCCATCACTACGTTTGAATTTCCAATGGCTAGTCACTGTTCTTGACTTTGACATCTTCAGGTGCATCACCCCTTGGAATTTCTTTAGATTTCACTTGATTCAACCTCTTCTTCTACTTGATTCCTTTAGATTTCTTGTTTTGCATCTTATTGAAGGGAAGGTGACTGTTTGGCTTTGGGAAGTGTCCTTTAATTTAGTAGTTGAGAGTCCCCCACAAGGGTACCTATCCTTTGGGGTCCTTCAATGGCCTTTTGTCTTCAGAGTCCTTTAGAGCTTTCCTGTGGACTTTTTCCATGGACATTTTCCTGTGGACATTTTCCCATGGACAAAAATTTTGCAAGAATTATTTTGGTTGCTTTGTCTTTGGCCTTCAGAAATTCTTTTGAGCTTTTTTCCTGTAGCTTCCCCAAATTTCTTTAGACTTTTTGTTTGAAGGAATTCCTTCAGACAAAAGTCTGAAAGAATTATTTCTTGCCTTAGTCTTTTTATCAGGGGAACTTTTCTGAAGGAAATCCCTTTGCTCTTTTCAGTCATTGAATTGGTTCATTTACCCCCTTCCTACCCTTCGCAAGGCTTGTTTGAGCTCTGAATTAGCCTTTCAAATTTTTGCAATGGCTTACTTTGGATTCTAAGTGTTTTTTGCAAGGGCTGTTTGTCCCTTGGAAATTTGCCTTAGTTAATTTTATGTTAATATCAAATTATGACATGTGGCAGCATCTGCTGCTCTTAGAAATAAAGTGAAATAAGGCTTAGAAGATGACACTTGGTAGCATCCACTGAGTTCTATCAGGTTTTTTCTCACTACCTTCCACAAGGGTTCTAGGCCTTGGTTCACTACCCTCCACAAGGGTATCTAATCCTTTGGCTTTGGGGAAACCCCTTAAACCTATCAATTGAACCAACTGATTGAACCAACTTTGGTTCAATGGTTCATTCCCTTTATCTGCTTGAACTAAGATTCTTTGAAACAAGCCTCATTGAACCCATTGAATCTTGAACCTTTGAACCTTAAACCCATTAAACATTTGAACCAAAGTGGTTCAATGGTTTAATAGTTCAATCGGTTCATCCTTCTTATTTGGCTAAGTCCTTTTGATCATTTTGAACTAAACGCGTTGAACCATTTGGTCGTTGAACCTTTTGAACCTTTAAACCCAAGTGGTTCAATGGTTCAATGATTCAATGATTTAGGTGTCAAAAACTTGTTATTTTGATTGAACCTACTTGTAGAAGCCTTTAAACCTACCTATAGAAGCTTTTGAACCTGGAAGCGGTTGAACTCTTATTGCTAATGTTGAACCTTTGAACCAAAGTGGTTCAATCCTTGCTTAGAAGCTTGTTGATGAACTCTTTTGGTTGAACCTTGCCATTAAACCAACTTTAAAATCACATAAGGGTTGAGAGATTACTTCTTTCCTATAGAGTCCATAGAAATCAACCTGTGAAGTCCATTGAACTTGGCCTGCAGAGTCTGTAGATTTTCTCTTCCTATTGAGTCCATAGATTTAAGCCTACAGAGTTTGTAGATTTAAGCCTGTAGAGTCCGTAGATTTTTTATAAGCTTGAAAAATGAGGAATTTGAATGCTTAGGACAAATTTTGAAAAGGGAAGAGACAATTTTGGTCTGAGGAACCAAAATAATTCACATATTGTCCCAAAAAATGAGAAGTCTATTTTTGGGGGACAACAGCTAGCTCTAATTGGGAAACTTCTATCAATTATAAAAAATAATTGAAGGGAGTAGAATCAAGAATCTCCAGTGTCTTCATGTGTACCATTGGGCTACAGAGTCATGTTACCTAGAAATGGAAGGCATAAAAAATGGAAATGAACAAAACAAAACAAAATAAAAAACTATACAAATATACATATGTATAAATGCAATGATATGATACTTCAAGAGTTGAAGTGTTTCAAATGCTGCTCCCTGAGAGGCAGTGAAAATAGTGCTCTATCCTAATAAACTAGCAAGAAGACATTTTGTCCCCAAAAATGGTGATGAGCGAATGGAACTCTCCACTAGGAAACCAATTTTTTGCATTTTCCTCTTGGCTCTTCCTTCTTTTTGCCCCATGGTAGGATGTGGTCTTCAATTTGAAAGCCATAACTCCTTGCTTTCTTGGCGAAAGGTTCCTTTACTTGATTTTGATTTACAGCAGCATGGTCCATTACCATAATTGGTTGTTCTTCTGGTTCAGTCCAACACATGATTGGTTTGTCCACATCAAACTCCTGACAAACTATCAGCTTAGCATCTCCTTTGATGTGAAGGAGTTTGATCTCTTCATCTTAAGCAATCTTCAATCTGAGCAACAAAGATTCACATCCAGCTATGTTTTTGGTGTTGCTAAGTTGCAAATTGCATGAAGGAAGAATATCTCCTTGAGGAGATATCAACATAGTCCTGACTCCATCATTGGTGGAAGAATTATTTCCATCAAATTTTAGGATCCAAGCATCATCAGAAGTTGATCTCCTATCAGATTTATCTTTATTAGAGAGGGAGGGTCCTTCTTCATTTGTATTGTGCCCTACCAATTCTCTTGATGTCTTGTTTGGGTCAATTCTTGGATTGTTAGCTACATGAATTTCATCTGTAAAAACATGAACATTCTCTGTGGTCAAGAAATAATTACCCCTACTTGAATATTAAAATAAAATTTGTGTTACAGGGGCTGATGTTTGGGTGACCAGTATTTTCCCTCCTTTTCAGGGAGCAACCTCTTCATTATTCCTTGGACATGGATTCTTGCCTCAGACAGGTCCATGTTTAGTTCTCCTCCCATATCCTTTCAGAAATTTCATCCAAGAAAAATGCCATAAGATGCTGGGACATCAGCCACTAAGACAGTCATCTTGATTCTCTTGTTTGGAAAGGCTGCAAATGCAAATTAGGCATCTTTGATTTGGCCCAGCAATGATACTTGCTTATTTTCCATGGAGAAACATCTCCCAAATGTCTTGGTCAGTGTGAGACTTAGAGACTCAGCTACTTTAGTAGGCATGACATTGTCAGATGCCCCGAAATCAATGATGCAATTGTTGAGTTGATAACCATTTATCAATAACGAAACATAGAAAGGTTCTATTTTCCTAGGGGCAGCTAGAGGAGTAATGACAAGATTATTTAGAATGGGCATGTTCTTTAGGGAATCAAGAATTATTTTCTTAACCTCTTGTCTTACAAGGATGGTTTGGTTCTTGACACATTGGATCAAGTTATCCAATTGATCAGAATTGGATTGCAAAGATTCAAATTCAGACATTTATATTTTTGACATGATTGATTATGTTAAATGGCTGAATTGAGCTAAGTACAGAGGAAGGTATTTCAACCTTCTAATTTTTAGGAGGGATGGGAGGAGGACTAGTTTGAAAAATTGAAGTAGAAGGTGAAGGTGAAATTGATGTACTTGCCTTTTGGATGATCATCGGATCCTTTGAATGGAAAGGCAGAGTGGCTCCACACTTAGCAATTGTAATTGTTGGTTGAGGTTGCTCCTTTGTCTTCTTTTTATCAGCTTGCTAGACTATTTGGTTCTTGACTCTGGTAAACACTGCATATGATCCATCAAAATCTTCTCCTTCACTTTTGGGTTTATCTTAGTAGTTCAGGAAACCAATGTGGGAGTCACCAAATGATTCTTCTTGATTTTCTACAAGAAGATCAACATCATTTTCTTGATTCAATTTAGGATAGAAAGAGAACTCTTATTCTGCTTCAAGATATCCCATTACTAAATTGATTAGAGGAGCTTCTAGGGCAAGTTTCCCTTATGGGGGAGGAAGATGATTTTATTGCCCTTGATTCCTAGTAGCATTGCCTTGATATGACTGATTTGGAAATGTCCTTCTTGGCATATCTCTGTATGAAGGAGCAAAAGACATTCCTTGCACCATTTTATTTTTGAGAGCAATCAACTCATTTGCCAATTTCTACACCATTGGATATGTGGCACTTGTAGATGAATATTCAAAAGATGATGAAGGTCTATTTCTATTTGGATCTCTTCTTATCTTTCCTGCTAAGATGAGATCATCTTCTACCTTAGTGGCCAAATGTTGAACTACAGCAAGATCTATTTGACTAGCACATCTCAAAAGAAAACTTACTTTAGGTAACTAAGAATTAATGAAGAAGTATTTGAGATTCTTAGCTGTAGGTTGAGTAATTATAGAAATTCTATTCCTCAGTTTGTCAAACTTGGCTATGAAGTCCCTCATTGGTTCATGAGGTTCTTTCTTCATCTATGTAAGTTGAGCCAGAAGTGCATGTGCATCTTTTTTAGGTTTGAATCTAGCTTCAAACATAGCTTTGAGGGTATTCTAATTAGTTACTAACTGAGCTTGTAGATGATAAAAGCAATTTGTATCAGCACCTTGTAATGTTTCTACAAATAGCTTGACTGCTACATCTTCAAATTCTACTCCAATTATGCCATAGGCTATGCTAAAGGATGCAATGTGTTCATCAGGATGAACTTTCTCATCACCATATAATTTGGGTAAATTCTTCCTTAAACTATGTGGAAGCTCATGTAGAGGTGCAGTAAGATTGAGAGGACCAAAAGAATTACCCTAGGGGCCTTGAACTTGTTGGGTTAATATTTTGTTGTCAACTAACTAATGACAAAATGGGTATATCAACTACAACACAAGGAGATTTATGCCACAAAAAGTGTGGGTTTACCACATCTGAATGAGGTAAATCTCTCCTCTCATCAAAGGGAGGTTACCTATGAATATTTATATGCTATATGTATATATATATATATATAGATAAGCAGAAAATAATACTTGGGGTAGTATAATAGCATCCACCTCTCTTTTTTCAGAGGTGATGTCCAAGGAACAAGAGAGAGAAATCCTGGTTGTTAGCTAAGAATTTTCCTCTTCTTTCAGGAATGGTATCTAGCGTAGAGTAGAAAATCACCTGAAGTAACAAAGTTAACAAAGAAACCTACGTAATCACAAAGTCTTTCGTTGTCTCCTTCGTTGATTTAGAATACACATAACCATAGAGTGAAATGAATCACAAAGTCTTGACCTAAAACTACAAAGGATAAAAGGATCACCAATATAAAATTAGCTCAAAGTCTCTCTTTTATCTTTTATAAATGTCCTCAGATAATATCAACACACATACTTTACTTATTAAATCAAATAGATAAGAGATTATCAGGAAAGAGGACATAAGAACTATTTTTTAAACAACACAAATTAATTCAACACAAAGTTTGAAATAAACCTATTTCTCATTCATTTGATAAAATATGATTTACAAGTTGAGCACAAAGTCTCAATAAGTGTCTCAATTTCAGCAGAGTTTTTGCTCTCAATTATCAGAGATCCATTTACAAAAGAGGTCCCCTCTATATATAGGGAGAAACCTTTCAAAATTAAAAATATTAAAATATAAAAATATCTTAGTAAAAAATGAGTCATCTTTGACTTTTGAGATATTTTTTTGGATTTTTTACATGTAATTACACATTACAAAATTGCATGCACATTTACATGACAAAAGTGCATGAGAAGAGAGGAAGAAGAGAGAAGGGGAAAATGGTTCAGCTGTTGTCATCAGACTTCTTTAGATGAGCATCATACATAGTGATAGATTCTTGAATTCTTATACTGTCTGGCACAATGGTGTTCTTGAAGATGACCCTGGCCCTGATTATAACATTTTTCAATGCTGCGATTGCCTTAGCATGACTAGTTAACCTGGATCTTAGATTATCCAGAGTTAACTCAGTATCTAAAATATTATCCACAGAAGTCATTAAGAACATTTTTTACTCAAAATCCCTCTAAATCATACCTTTGAATCCTCAGATCATCTCTTCGGTTGAGAGAAATAGATTATCCCTAGAAGTGAGGTCGCAAGGCAGTTCTTCTAGTCTATTCAATAGGCCTGTGTCACTTTTCTTGCTAGCATCCTTGGAAGACTCGAGATCTTCAATCAGCTCCTTGAGTACCTGAATCTTGTATATTAGTGATTCCTTGATCTCAACATAGGAATCTTTACTTGCAATAATTCTGATAGATATCAAGGTGCTTTTCTTCAAATCCTTCATTTCCCTCCACTTGCTAAGATATTTCTCTATACTGTCAATGTCCTGAGAGATAAGAGAGACAAGGTCTTCTAAATCTGTCCTCACCTTCTTCATCTTGTCCTTCTTCTTGACAACCTCTGTAAGTAAAGAAATTCCCTGAGTGTGCATCTTTTCAATGCAATCCTCTAGAAGTTTCCCTTTCATTAGGTTTTCTCTACCTTTTGAATGACAAGGTCATCTATAGAAAAGGCCTTTGGGGTTGCTGCTTCAGGGGCAAGGGTGAATCTCCTGACTACTGTAGTCAATTGCTCTACCTTGGCCTTATAGTAGTCTTTCATCTCCTTTTCTCTATCAAATTTTTGGACCATGATGTCCATTGTAGAATCTAGATCACTTTTCACACCTTCATGAGTAACTTTTCCAAGTTTAACATGAGAAATAGAATAGTTACTCACGTCAAAACCCTCAAGGGTTACATCCTATGGTGGTTTAGCTATTTCCAAAAATTTATGCCCCTTTTCCTCAACCAATTATGAAAGGATCCTTGGTCTCTTAGGGGCCTTAGCTTTCACCATCACTATCTTGCCAAAATCAAAGTCATGTGCAGAGATGGCTAGCTTCTTTATTTTGGGCGTAAAAGTTGACATCCAAGGAGGGAGAGAAGAAGTACCCATGGTGGCAACGGTTCCTACATCTAGTGTTACCATGGTAATGTCTACACTATTACTGGTAATAGTGGTTGTAGTGGGAGTAACTGGTGAAACTGTATCGGCCATTGACTGATCAATGGCAGAATTTTCTCCTAAATTGAAAGAAAGAGATGCCAGACTAGGAATAGAACATGAAGAGTGAAGAGTATCTCTGGAAGTGCCTTGAGGATTGCTAAACATAAATTTGGAAGGAGAGGCAACTCTAGAAGAAGGAACAATGATAGGAAATAGAGGTGAAGGAGATGCCACAAGAGATTGAAGTGGTGAAGGAGAGATGTCTGTAAGTGGTTGTGCCCCTTCCTGGTAAGGTAAAGGCTCATTTCTTTACGAATCTAAGGGCCTATCATGTGTCTCCATTTGCTAAGCTGCCTGTTCCTAGGAGCTTTGTCCTCCAACTCCTTTTGCCATTGATTCTGGCTCCTCAACCACCTTCAATTTCTTGGAAACAAAGATGATTCTAGGCTTGTGAGGCCTAGATGGAGAAGGAACATCACCTTTGTTCTTGGTCCTATTTTCTACCTTCTTCCTCATTTCTACTTGAAATTGAGCCTCTGATCCTGTAATAAATTCCTTCAACATGATCCCTTTGGCTGCTAACCAATCATTAGTGTTAGCCAATATTGGTTTGAATCTCTCCTCAAAGAAGTTATTTCTTTTTGGGACCACTGGATAAGAGGAAGAGGAGAGTCAGCAACCTTCTTAGCTAGGTACTTATTGTTGATAATATTTTTGTCATCGACCAAATTAGAGGAAATATCTGCAAGCCCCAGATATTCGATCTATTCCAGAGTCAGCCTGTTGTAGTCTATCCTCTTGATTTCTTCAGCTGTCCTTAGGTCTACCCAAATGTCTTCAATCATAGGCTCATGAAATTGAGTCTTTCTTCTAATCATGTCTTTGACACCCCTGTAGTCAAAGTTTTCCCTCCTCTTAAACTATTTCATTGTAACCAGCTGCATCTCATTCTCCATGACCTTGGCTTTGGCTGCAGTCAAAACTAAGTATTTGCCAATTTCAATTGAAAATCTGAAACCTATCTTTTTCAGTTCCATCTACCTAGTGTGTATGACAACCATTTGTCTGCACAGCTCCATTAGGACTAAATTATCATAAGGAAACTTGGGGAGCATATGAGGATAGCCTTGTAAAAAGCCAACCCAAAGATAGTAGGAGGGAAATTTTAGGAACATATGGCCATAGTTGTTGACGACTATCCAGGCTTCATCAGATACCCTTTTTTGTTCAAGCTGAGGGTCGAAGAGGCACAAAAATACCATGAAAAAGGTATCATTTACCCTCCTAAAATGATGGATCGATCTTTATAGCATTAACTGGGGGTAATATGAGTAGACTAGGGTGGTCTTCCTATCTCCTTCAGTTGTCAAACCTGGAAAGGTTTGCATAGAAGCAACTATGTACACCAAGTATGAAGTCATATAGAATTTTGAAGTAGTTTGTACCTTGGTCAGTTACTCGTGAAGAGCATTGTTGATCTGCTCACCCTAGAAGATGACCTACTTCCCTTGGAGGATGATCTTGATGAAGGGGTACATCCACTCGTGGAACTATGAGGAAGATGGGAGGCCTCATACCCTGCTGAGGAGAGTAATCAGATCACCATCCTCTTCAATGAAATCACTCCTTGGGAAGTTTCATGACCATTTGGATTAATTGGTTCTAAGGGTTTTCAGCCACCTATTATTCATTACTTTCTTTTCCCTCTCAGAGTCCTTATCATACTCCTTCTATGCTTTTATGAAGTCAATCCTTAGTACTTTGGTAGCAGGAGGGCACATGAAGACTTTATTAATAATTTTAGGGTCCATCCAAATTATTACATTACTGATAGCATCTGAAACTAATCTAGTCTCTCTGTTGTAGAACTAGGCACACTGGAGGATGAACTCAGTATGATGTGTCGCTACTAGGAAAGAAGCAACCAGATGAATGTTGCTTTTGATGATTCTCTTCATTTTGGAGCTTGGGTTTGTTGCCTTGGTTTTGGTCATGAACTTAGCCATATCTACATGGCTAATCTCTATATCTCTAATGTCATCAACATTAGAGGTGACTGAAGTGATAAAAAAATGCCCTGGTACCGGTACTTCATGGCCTTTAACTTCTTCAGAGAAGCTCAGTCATTGGAGCTGGTCTCAATTGAGCGGGCACCGATGAACAAGAGTCTTTAGGGGGTACTATAATCATGATTATGCAATTTAGGGAACAGTGGGAAAATTGGGGAATTCACACATTGGGTGATCATGACCAAGGAAAGGCACTTAATGGGGATAGGTCAGAAAATGGGTCAGAAAAAGGGAAGGAGGCAGAAAAATAAAAAAGAGTAAAATCTCTCCAGAGTTGGAAAAATTTGGAGGAAAAATGCAAGGGTGGAAGAATTTGCCACCCAAGCATGCAGAATGGATAGCATGCAGGGGTGGTGAATTTTTCCACCCTTGCATGAAGGGGAGGAACAAAAAGTCATGGGTGGTGAATTTTGTCGCCTATGCATGCTTGGCAGAAAAGTGCAAGGGTGGCAAAATTCATCGCCTGTGCACTTTCGACCTGTGTCAGCGGAAAAATTCACCACCGATGTAGGTGAGGGAAAGCATGGTGGAAAAAAGGGAGCATAAGTGGCAAAATTTTCCATCCATTCTGGTTTGGTTGGAAAGTGCAGGGATGGTGAAATTCACCGCTCATGTGCTTTCGACTTGCATCGGTAGTGAATTCTATCGCCCATGTAGGAGAAGGGAAAAATGGGTAGGGCATGCTAAGTTTTGGGGAGAAGAATGGAGGGTGGTGAAAATCACCACCTATTTACATGGGAAAAGAGAGCTATTCAATGCAAGGAGGGAGAAAGAGAGGTCGGTGGGAGGAGAGGAGGAAATGGGCCGATGGCCCTAGGAAAAGAAATGTGCAAAAACCATAACCCCAACTAAAACACCAACTAAAAACAAATTTGAAAAGAGGAAAGGAAAGAAATAAATGCAAAATATAGGACCTACCTGGAAAACCATGCACACCATGAGCTCAAATCCACCAAAATGCACTTTTACCCATTCGCTGGATCATCTAAAGGCAGAGGATAAGAGGAAGAGAGGAAAGAATAAATCAAAATGAAGTTAAAATTGGATTAAATGGGGTGAAAACCAACCCCAACCACTTGGTGCATGTATTAGTAAATGCCACGCGTTAAAATTGAGATGATGCAGGGGTGGCAAAATTTGCCGCCCTTGCACTAGAAAAGTGAAAAGACATGTAGGGGTGGAAAAATTTGTTACTCCTATATGAAAGGGAGGAAAAATGTGGGGGTGGCAAAATTTTCCACCCTTGCACATTCAGATTTAGGGGAAATTTTTTTTGCCACTCCTACATGTTGGAAGGAAAAATGCACTAGTGGCAAAAAATGCCACCCGTGCACAAAAACAAAAGAAAAACACTAAGTCTAAAAAAGCCAAAATTTTGGTCCCCTGATCGTATCGAGACCATAACAACTTTCACATTTTGGGGAAAATTTAATGAAAAGATGTTACAAATTTCAAATGGTGTCAGTTGAGCCAATACGAGAATGAGAAAAACCCATCTTAAAAATGGACTTAGAGAGACAAAGGGTGAAATAGACAAGTTTCACAGGGGGTTGTTCCAAAAATGAGCTGAGCTAATTTTGGAAACAATAGTTGGCTGCTATTGGGGAACTTTCATTAATCAAATTGATCAATTGGAGTAGAAACCAGTCTCTAAGTTCCTTCATCCAAGCCATTGGGCCACAGAGTCAAGCTAAAAATAAAAGAAAAATAGACGAAATGTAAAAACTATACATATATACAAGTAGTTCCATCTAAGATTCAAGGATTGAATAGCTTTAAATGTTTCCCACTGTGGGGTAGTTCAAATGGCATTCCATCCTAATACTCCAGTAAGAAGCTATTCTCACCATAGAGCTATCGAATGAAAAATGGATCTCTCCATAAAGAGTTAAATTTGCCATGCATTCCCTTTGGTTCTCGCTTCTTGTCCCACAACAAGACTTGGTATCTGACTTGAAAATCATGAACCTTAGCCTCTTTATCAAAAATTTTCTTCACCTGATTCTGATGCACCATAATCCAGTCCACCACCATGGTTCATTGCTCATTTAGTTCAGTCAGACACATGATTCTTTTATCAATTGAACTTTAGAAGGTTAAATCTTTGATTGCTTTGGCTAACCTGAGCACTAGTAGTTCTAGAGTGATGGGTATCTCCACATTTAAGCCATATATAAGTTGTAAAGGTGACATACCTATGTCCCTCTTGGGGGTAATCCCATCTACCCATAAAGTATCAAATAGTGCTTTGTGCCACATCCTTTGATTGTCATCTACCAACTTTCTGATAATAGTGACTAGGTTCTTATTGCTCGATTCTGCTTGGCCATTTCCCTATAGGAAATAATCTAAAGTGTGAGATAAGGTAATGTTATAATAGAAACAAAATTGAGTAATTTCATGCAAAGAGAAATAGGCCGCATTATCTATTACAATTTTGAGTGGAACCCCAAATTGAGAGATGATATTTTCCTTAAGAAAATTGCACACCACTTCAGACGTAGCGTGCTTGGTTGGGATGGCCTCCACCCACTTGGTAAAGTAATCAGTTGCCATCAGGACATAATCATGTCTGGCACTCGAAGATGGGTTGACTGTGCCAATAAAGTCAATACCCCACTACTAGAAAGGTTCTTCAATTATTACTGGCTTGAGAGGCAATGCAACTAGTTTAGGCTTTCAAGTGAACTGTTGACATATTTCGTATCTACGCACCCATTTGTAGGCATCTTAAAATAGTGTAGGCTAATAGTACCTTGCTCTCAAAATCTTGTGCACTATCACTGGTGCAGAAAAATGTCCTCTACAGGCCAAATTGTGGAAAGACTCCAAGAGTTTATCTTGTTGTACTTTATCAACACAACAAAGAAATGCCTCATCTATATTCCTTTTGTACAGACCATTATCCCATAAAACATAGCTAATAGCCTTTAGTTTAACATTTCATTTTTGGTTATAGGAGAGATGAGTGGGACACTCACCATAGGTTATAAAATGGGCAATGTTAGAATACCACTCATTAGTAATGACAATAAAGAGGACCGTAGGGATGCCTTGGATCTCTACTTCTTCATTTTCTACTTCATTGGGAATGTTGTTAGTAATCAACTAACAAAGACCCTTTCCCCACACAAGTTTGGTGGGTTTGATGTCTAGATCAAACTCCTAGATCTTGGTGATCCAATTATCCCTCTTCATACCAAACTCTTGTTGAGTCAAAATGGACTTCACTATTATATCAGGCACTAAAAATTTAGTGTGTGAGTTCAGGATATAAAACCTAAAGTGCTTGACTGCCTTGACCACTTCATATGCATGCTTCTCCATGTTGGAATATTTCAGCTCATGAGCCTTGAGTAGAAAACTCATGAAGGAGATAGGAGATTCCATGCCTTCTTGGTTCTGTTGAACTAAAATGGCTGAGAGTGTATGTTTAAAAGCATAACTATATATTTTGAAGCTTTTGGTGTAATCTGGACAAACTAGGACTAGTGCGCACGTGATTACTTCTTTGATATCTTTGAATGCTGATTTGCCCTCGGCAATCCACCTAAAGATACCATTACCTTTCATCATATTGACAATGTGGCAAGTTTTCTCAATGAACTCAGGGATGAACCTTCGAAGAAAATTTACCTTTCTAAAGAAAGAGTAAACCACAGTTTTACTAGTAGGCAGAGTAAGTTCCTAGATAGACTTGACTCTTTCTGGGTCAATTTTAATACCTTCTCAAGACACAATGTGTTTGAGAAGTTTCCCTTCAGTCACCCCAAAGATAGATTTCTTTAGATTTAGAGAAATACCATTCTAATGACAACATTCTAGTATTATTTGTTAATGGTGGACATGGTAAGAATGATGCTTTGAAAATACCATCAAATCATCTAGGTACACTACAATGAACTTACCCATCTCATCCTTGAAATTGAGGTCCATCGATCTTTGAAATATGGCACCTAAATTTATTAGACCAAAAGACATTCTTCGATAGGGAAAGGTGCCCCAAGGTGTGGTGAAAGTAGTCTTATGCTGATCTGCTTTCCAACTTCAACCTGATTGTACCCTAAGAAACCATCTAACATTGATAACATCTCTAAAATTGTTACCATCTACAGAACTTGATCCATGATAGGGAGAGGGTAGTTATCTTTTAGAGATAACTGATTCAATTTCTTGAAATCCATGCAAATTTGAATTTCACTATTCTTCTTTCTAATAGGCACTATGTTGGCAATCTATGTGGAGTGATGGATTGAAAAAATTATCTGGGCATCAAGTATTTTTTATATCTCAGATATAATGGTACCTGAGATTCTTGGATTATATTTCTTGGACTTTAGCTTGTAAGGCACAGAGTTTGCTTTAAGAGGAATGTTGTGGTGAATGTCATCAGGTCTGAGTGATTTCAGGTCATCATAGGAATAAGCTAAGACATCTATATATCGGCAGAGTAGATTAGCAAGCTTTAATCTCTCCTCAAGAGTGTATCATTTCCCAATGTTAACCATCTTAGGCTCTCCCTTGGTTCCTAGGTTTACTTGATCAAAATCTTGGGAGGAGTTTGAATCTATTTTCTATTGTTTAATAAACCTGTCATGGTTATCAAACAATTTCTCTAGGGAAACTAGGCCTTTGGGAATCTTATTCTCTTTAAGCTGTAGGAAATCCTCACCTGTGTTCACATTCGATTTAGAAGTTGCTTCATGTTCTCAAAGTTCACTACCTTCAAAATGCAATTATTTAAAGCTATCCTTTTGCTCTAAGAAGGCAATGATTTGATCATCATTATTGAACACTTGCCAATGGCTGGCATTATCAGGTACACTTAGCTAAAAGACCAATTTAATAGTGTACTTATCTCCTTTAAAATCTAGGTGGAGAACCAAGAGAGTAGCAGAAACAACCAATGCATCTGTCTGGTCATTGAATTAGCTTGGGATGGTAGAAATGTTGAAAGCATCAATTTTGTTGATTTGGTCCCATAAAAGATTGTGGTAGTGGTGCAATATTTCATTCTTGGTTTGATAGAGGTTTCTTACCTGGCAAACCACCAATTCGGTGTCCCCTCTAGCATGGAGTAGTTTAATGCCTTTTTCTCTAGCAGCCTGTAATCTAAGTAATAGAGATTCATACTCAGCTATATTGTTGGTGTTGTTGAACTACAACTTGTAGGATAAAGGAACAATATCTCCCTAAGGAGATACCAACACAACTCTAGCTCCTGATTTGGTAGAAGAGTAGTTGCCATCAAATTCTAGAATCCATACCTCATTAGACACTAATTTTCCTTTGAAAACTTCTTCATTTAGGGGAAGAGGTTCTTCCATGTGTTCATTTTGCTGCCCCAATTCTTTCGCTCTGTTAGCTGAACACATTTTCAAATTATCACCTGTGGGAGTTTCATCCGATGCCTCACAGACTTCATCCATAGATAGGAAGTAGTTGCCCATGCTAGAAGACTCAAATAAAATTTGAGCTTCTGGTGCTGATGATCAGGTGACCACATACCTTACCTCTTTTTCAGGAAGCAATTTCTTCATAACACCTTGAATTGGGATCCTTGCTTTTGACAAGTCCATGCTCAGCTCACCTCCAACATCTTTGCAAAAATTCTATCCAAGTAGGATACCATAAGAGGCTGGAACATTAGCCACTAGAACCATCATTTTTATCCTCTTTTCTAGAAAAGATGTGAAAGTAAATTGGGCATCTTTTATCTGACCAAGGAGTGAGACTTGCTTGTTTTCCATAGAAAAACACCTTCCAAAAGTTTTGGTCAAATTTAGACCAAGGGAATCTACCACCTTGGCAGGCATGACATTATCTGAGGCTTCAGAGTATATTATGCAATTACTCAATTTGTAACCACTTATTATTAGGGAAACATAAAAAGGTTCTATTTTCCTAGGAACAACTAAAGGAGTCACGACAAGATTATTCTGGGTGGACTTATCCTTGGGGGGATCATGAATGACCTTTGAAGAATCTTGTCCTGTGGAGATAGCTTTATTTTTCACATATTCCGCTAACCTATCAAATTGTTTAGGGTTAGCTCTCAAATAATCAATCTCTATCATTTGGATCTTAGTCTTTTTGGCATGATCAATTATATCAAATAATTGAAAAGAATTTGAAACAATGGAAGAGGATCCATCGTCTAGGTCTTTAGTGGGTGTGGCACTGGTCTGAGCAATAGAGGTGGAAGATATGGGGCAGTTGGAGGTACTTACTTTTTTGTGAGTTACTTGATCTTTTGATTAAGGAGGCAATGGAGTCCCTCATTTAGTGATGGAAACCACCGGCTGAGGTTCTTCCTCTACTTTTCCTTTATCAGCCTATGGAGTTGACTGGTTTTGAGATCTAGTAAAAATAACATAAGATCCATCTAACCCTTCTCCTTTACTTCGAGCTTCATCCCAGTAATTTAGGAAACCAATATTGGATTCACCAGCTGATTCTTCTTCTTGCTCTTTGAAGAGATTAACATCATCTTGTTGGTCCAACTGAGGTTGGAGTGAAAAGTCATGTTCAGTTTCTAGGTAACTGATCACTGAGTTGGCCGGTGTTGTTTTGATGGTCAATTTCCCTGGAGGGGGAGGTAGTTGATTTGATTGCCCTTGATTTTGGCCAGCATTGCCCTAATATTACTAATTTTGTAACATTCTCCTTGGCATATCCCAATAGGTGGGAGCAGACATACCTTGGGCCATTTGTCTCTTCAAAGCTATCAGTTCATTTGTCAATTTTTGCACCATAAGATCCATAGTGTCTGTAGAAGAGCTTTCAATAGATGAAGAGAATCTATTTTTACTGGAGTCTTTTCTAATCTTACCTACCAAGATAAGATCATCCTCAATCTCAATAGCTAGATTTTGAGCCAATGCAAGATCCATAGGGCCAGCTCACCTCAACAAGAAACTTACTTCGGGAAGTTATGAGTTGATAAAAAAACACTTAAGATTCTCTGGCATGGGCTGAGTGATGGCTAGAATCTGGTTCCTTAACTTGTTGAATTTGGCTTTAAAATATCTCATGGGTTCTTGGGATCCTTTTTTCATTTGTGTCAGCTATGCTAACAAGGCATGTGCATCTTCAGCAGGTTTAAATCTAGCTTCAAATTTAGACTTTAGTGTATTCCAGTCAGTTATAGTTTGAGCTTGAAGGTGATAAAACCAATCTGTGATAGTGTCTTGCAGAGTTTCTATAAAAATTCTCACTGCTACATCTTCAAATTCCACACTGATTACACTGCATGCTATAGAGAAGGCAAAAATATGCTCATTGGGATGAACCTTCCCATCACCAAAAAACTTGGGAATTTTTTTCTAGAACTACGAGGTAGTTCATGCAAAGGTGGGGTCAAATTAAGAGGACCAAAAGAATTTCCCCACAGACCTTGAGCCATTATGATAGGATGATTAAATGGTAGGATAACAAATCTTGGTGGAGTCAATAAAGAAAAAACCTTACCAGTATTTAGGCTAGAAGCTTCACCAGGTATGGGAGATCTAGTGTTGGTAGGAGGGAAGCTCCTAGTTCATTGAAGATGAGATGATGAAGGAAAAATCTCAAAATTATTTTGATGCACCAACTCAAATATAAGATCAACAATACCCTAAGCTCTCTAGCCTCGAGTGTATGGTGGATCTGTTAGAGTGTCAAATAAAAAAGGGACTGAAAATGCTTCAAGTTGAAGCTTGAGGCTTCAAAATGCACGTTTGTGTCCCCAGTAGAGTCACCAAAAAGATATTGGGTGAATATTTTGTCACCAACTAACTGATGACAAAATGGGTATATCAACCACAGCACAAGGAGATTTACACCATGGAAAGTGTGGGTTTACCACATTTGAATGAGGTAAATCTCTCCTCTCATCAAGGGGAGGTTCCTTATGAATATTTATATGCTATATGTATATATATAGGTAGGCAGAAAATAATACTCAGGATAGTATAACAGTATCCACCTCTCTTTTTTTAGAGGTGATGTCCGAGGAACAAGAGAGGGAAATCCTGGTTGTTAGCTAAGAACATTCCTCTTCTTTCAGGAATGGTATCCAGCATAGAGCAAAAAATCACCTGAAGTAAGTAATAAAGTTAACAAAGAAACCTACGTAAGCACAAAGTCTTCCATTATCTCCTTCGTTGATTCAGAATACACATAACCATAGAGTGAAATGAAGCACAAAGTCTTCACTTAAAACTACAAAGGATAAAAGGATCACCAAGATAAAATTAGCTCAAAGTCTCTCTTCTATCTTTAAGAAATGTCCTCAGATAATATCAATACACACACTTTGCTTATTAAATCAAACAGATAAGAGATTATCAGGAAAGAGGACATAAGAACTATTTCCTAAATAACATATATTACTTCAACACAAAGTCTAAAATAAACATGTTTCTCATTCATTTGATAAAATATGATTTACAAGTTGAGCACAAAGTCTCAAGAAGTGTCTCAATTTCAGCAGAGTTTTTGCTCTCAATTATCAGAGATCCATTTACAAAAGAGGTCCCCTCTATATATAGGGAGAAACCTTTCAAAATTAAAAAGATTAAAATATAAAAATATCTTAGTCAAAGATGAGTCATATTTGAATTTTGACATATTTTTCTATATTTTTTACATGTAGTTACACATTACAAAATTGCATGCACTTTTACATGACAAAAGTGCATGAGAAGAGAGGAAAAAGAGAGAAGGGGAAAATGGTTTAGCTCTTACTGCCAGACTTCTTCAAATGAACATCATACATAGTGATAGATACCTAAATCCCTATATTGTCTAGTGAAATGGTGTTCTTGAAGATGACATTGGCCCTGATTATAGCGCCTTTCAATTCTGTGATTGCCTTAGCATGACTAGTTAACTTGGATCTTAGATTATCTAGAGTTAACTGAGTATCTAAAATATTATCCATAGAAGTCATTGAGAACACTTTTTCTTTGAAATTGCTCTGAATCATACCTTTGAATCCACAGATCATCTCTTTGGCTGAGAGAAATTGATTATCTCTAGAAGTGATGTCACAAGGTAGTTCTTCCAGTCTATTCAACAGGCCTGTGTCACTTTTCTCGCTAGCATCCTTGGAAGACTCGAGATCTTCAATTAGCTCCTTGAGTACCTAAATCCTGTATATCAGTGATTCTTTGATCTCAACATAGGAATCTTTACTGGCAATAATGCCGATGGATATCAAGGTGCTTTTCTTTAGATCCTTTATTTCCCTCCACTTGCTAAGATATTTCTCTGTAGTATCAATGTCCTGAGAGATAAGAGAGACAAGGTCTTCTAAATTTGTCCTCACCTTCTTCATCTTATTCATCTTCTCAGCAACCTCTGTAATTAAGGAAATTCCCTGAGTGTGCATCTTTTCAATGTAATCCTCTAGCACTTTTCATTTCATATAGGTTTTCTCTACCTTTTGAATGATAGGGTCGTTTATGAAAAAGGCCTTTGGGGTTGCTGCTTTAGGGGAAAGGGTGAATTTCTTGACTACTACAGTCAATTGCTCTACCTTGGCCATATAGTAGTCTTTCATCTCCTTTTCTCTGTAAAATTTTTGGACCATGATGTCTATTGTAGATTGTAGATCACTTTTCACACCTTCATGAGTAACTTTTCCAAGTTTAACATGAGAAATGGAATAGCTACTCATGTTAAAACCCTCAAGGATTGTGTCCTATAGTGGTTTAGCTATTTCTAGAAATTTATGCCCCTTTTTCTCAACCAATTTTGAAAGGATCCTTGGTCTCTTAGGGGCCTTAGCTTTCACTAGCACTGTCTTGCCAAAATCGAAGTCATTTGTAGAGATGGCTAGCTTCTTTCTTTTGGGCATAAAAGATGACATCCAAGGAGGGAGAGAAGAAGTACACATGGTGGTAATGGTTCTTGTAGCTGGTGTTACCATGGTAACGTCTACACTGCTAGTGGTAATAGTGGTTATAGTGGGAGTAACTGGTGAAATCGTACTGGCTATTGACTGATCAAGGGTAGAACTTTCTTCTAGATTGAAAGAAGGAGATGCCATAATAGGAATAGAATTTGAGGAGAAAAGAGTATCTGTAGAAGCACCTTGAGGATTGCCAAACATAACTCTAGAAGGAGAGGTGGCTCCAAAAGAAGGAACACTGATAGGAGATAAAGGTGAAGGAGATGCCACAAGAGACTGAGGTGGTGAAGGAGAGATGTTTGTAAGTGGTTGTGCCCCTTCTTGGAAAGGTAGAGGCTTAGTTCTTTATGACTTTAAGGGCCTATCATCTATCTCCATTTGCTAAGCTACCCGTTCCTAGGAGCTTTATTCTCTAACTCCCTTTGATGTTGATTCTGGCTCCTCAACCACCTTTGATTTCTTGGAAACAAAGATGATTCTAGGCTTATGAGGCCTAAATGGGGAAGGAATATCACCTTTGTTCTTGGTCCTATTTTCTACCTTATTTCTCATTTTTGCTTGAAATTCAACCTCCAATATTGTAATAAACTCCTTTAGCGTGATCCCTCTGGCTACTAACCAATCATTGGTGTTAGCCGATATTGGTTCAAATCTATTCCTCAAAGAAGTTATTTATTTTGGGACCAATGGATAGGAGGAAGAGGAGAGTCAACAACCTTTTTAGCTAGGTACCTGCTATTGATAATGTTCTTTTCATTGACCAAATTGGAGGTAATATTTGCAAGCCCTAGATATTTGATCTATTCTAGAGTCAGCCTGCTGTAGTCTATCCTCCTAATTTCTTTAGCTATCCTCAGGTCTACCTAGATGTCTTCAAACATAGGCTCATGAAATTGAGTCTTTCTTTTGATCATGTCTTTGACACCCCTGTAGTCAAAGTTGTCCCTCCTCTTAAACTGTTTCATAGTAACTAGCTACATCTCCATCTCCATGACCTTGGCTTTCGCTGCAATCAAAATCGAGTATCTACCAATTTCAATTGGAAACTTGAAACTTGGCTTTTTTAGTTCCATCTACCTAGTGTGTATGACAACCATTTATCTGCACAATGCCATTAGGACTAACTTATTAGAAGGAAACCTAGGGAGCATATGAGGATAGCCTTGGAAAAAGCCAACCTCAAGATAGCAGAAGGAGGGAAATTGTAGGAACATACAACCATAGTCATAGACAACCATCTAGGCTTCATTAGATACCCTTTTCTATTCAAGCTGAGGATCAAAGAGGCACAAAAATACCATGAAGAAGGCATCATTTACCCTCCTAAAATGATGGATCAATCCTTGCAGCATTAACTGGGGGTAATATGAGTAGACTGGGGTGGTCTTCTTTTCTCCTTCAGTTGTCGAACCTGGAAAGGTTCGCATGGAGGCAGTTATGTACACCAAGTATGAAGTCATATAGAACTTCAAATTAGTTTGTACCTTGGTCAATTGCTCATGAAGAGCATTGCTGATATACTCACCCCAGAAGATGACCTACTTCCCTTGGAAGATGATCTTGATGAAGGGGTACATCCACTTGTGGAACTGTGAGGAAGATGGGAGGCCTCGTACCCTACTGAGGAGAGTAATCAGGTCACCAACCTCTTCAATGAAATCACTCCTTGGAAAGTTCTATGGCCATCTAAATAAATTGGTTCTAGGGGTTTTCATCCACCTGTTATTCATTACTTTATTTTCCCTCTCGAGGTCCTTATCATACTCCTTTTGTGCTTCTATGAAGTCAATCCTTAGTACTTTGGTAGTAGGAGGGCACATGAAGACTTTATCAATGAATTCTTGGTCTAGCCAAATTATTACATTACTGCTAGCATTTGAGACTGATCTAATCTCTCTATTGTAGAACAAGGCGCACTAGAGAACAAACTTAGTATGATGTGCCACTACCGAGAAAAAAACAACCAGATGAATGTTGCTTTTGATGATTCTCTTATTTCAGAGCCTAGGTTTGGTTCCTTGCTTTTGGTCACAAACTCAGCCATATTTACGTGGCCAATCTTTGTATCTATAATGTCATCAACATTAGAGGTGATCGAAGTGATCAAAAAAATATCCTGGTATCAGTACTTCATGGCCTTTGACTTCTTCAGAGAAGCCTCAGTCACTGAAACTGGTCTCAGTTGAGCGGGCACCGATGAACAAGAGTCTTCAGGGGGTACTAAAATCATGATCATGTAATTTAAGAAATAGTGGGAAAATTAGGGAATTTGCATGTTGGGTGATCATGACCAAGGAAAGGCACTTAACAGGGCTAGGTCAGAAAATGGGTCAGAAAAGGGAAGGAGGTAAAAAAATGAAAAAGAGTAAAATCTCTCTAGAGTTGGAGAAATTTGGAGGAAAAATGTAAGGGCAGCAAAATATGCCACCCAAGCATGCAGAATGGATAGTATGCAGGGGTGGTGAATTTTGCTACCCTTGCATGAAGGGGAGGAACAAAAAGGCACAGATAGTGAATTTTGTTACCCATGCATGCTTGGCAAGAAAGTGTAAGGGTGGTGAAATTCATCGCCCGTGCACTTTCAACCTGCATCAGTGGCCAAATTCACCAGTGATGTAGGTGAGGGAAAGCATGGTGAAAAAAAGGGAGCAGGGGCAACAAAATTTGCTGCCCATTCTGGTTTGGCTGGAAAGTGGAGGGATGGGAAAATTCACTGCCTGTGCGCTTTTGGCCTATGTTAGTGGTGAATTCCATCACCCATGTAGGAGAAGAGGTGAATGGGTAGGGCATAGTAAATTTTAGGGGAAGAATGGAGGGTGGAAAAGATCACCACCCATTTACATGGTGAAAGATAATTGGTTGACGTGGGGAGGGAGAAAGAGAGGTCGGTGGGAGGAGAGGAGGAAACAGGCTGACGGCCCTAGGAGAAGAAATGCACAAAAACCAAAACCCCAACTAAAAAAAAGCTAAAAATAGGAAAGGAAAGAAATAAATGCAAAATATAAGACCTACCTAGAAAACCATGCATGCCACGAGCTCAAATCTACCAAAACACACTTTTACCCATTCGCTGGATCATCCAAAGGTAGAGGGCAGGAGGAGAGGAAAGAATGAATCAAAATGAGGTTAAAATCAAATTAAATGGGGTGAAAACCAACCCCAACCACCTGGTGCATGTGGTAATAAATACCGGATGTGAAAATCGAGACAGTGTAGGGGTGACAAAATTTGCCGCCCTTGCACTGAAAAAGTGAAAAGACATGCAGGGGTGGTGAAATTCACCACTTATACACAAAAAGGGAGGAAAAATGAAGGGGTAGAAAAAATTTTCACCCTTGAATGTTCAAATATAGGGGTGGAAAAATTTTCCACTCCTACATGTTAGAAGGAAATATGCACTAGCGGCAAACAATGCTGCCCATGCACGAAAATGGAAGAAAAACATTAACTCTGAAAAAGCCAAAATTTTGGTCCCTTGATTGTATCAAGACTGTAATGACTTTCACATTTTGGGGAAAACATAATGAAAATATGTTACAAATTTCAAATGGTGTCAGTTGAGCCAATACAAAAATGAGAAAAATTTGTCTCAAAAACAGACTTAGAGAGACAAAGGGTGAAACATACAAGTTTCATAGGGGGTTGTTCCAAAAATGAGCTGAGCTGATTTTGGAAATAATAGAAATACCATTATATGAATATGAAAAGGGGGAATAACAAATCTTAGAGGGGTAATTACTGGTAAAGCTTTATCAACAATAGAAGTGGATACTTCATCTAGCAATGGAGATCTGACTTTAGTAGGAGGAAAGATCTTAGTTCGTTGGAGGTGAGATGGTGAAGGAAATAGATAAAAATTAATTTGCTATACCAACTTGAATACAGGGTCAAAAATACCTTTAGCCCTTTGGCTTCATGTATACCTTGAATTTGCCAGATTGTGAAACAAAAATGGAAAAGAATTGACCTTGCTTTAGTTTGAAGCTTGAGGCTTTAAACTATGCATTCTTTCCTAGTTAGTGTGGAGGTGAATGGTAAGGTTATAATAATAATGGGTGAAACAAAAAAATGGAATGGAGTCTATAATGGATAATTGTAGAGACTGATTTCATCTAAAACTTGAGGTTTTAGAATGCACATAACTATATCCCCAGTAAAGTCACCAAAAACTATTGCGCAAGGCTGGGAGGAAAATTTTAATAATGGGAAAACACTGGAGCAGTTCGTTCTTCCATAGTGGAGTAAAATGGATAGGTTATAACAATAATGGGTTATATTCCCTAGTGGAGGCACCAAAAACTATTGGTTGAATATTTTGTCGATCAACATACTGATAAATAAAATAGGTTTGATCAGCCAAAGTAGGAAGATTGGTCACCCAAATGTGTAGGTTCACCACATCAAAAGGGGACTAATCTCTCTTCTCATCAAGGGGAAATTCCTTATAGATATGCTATATATATATAAATAGAAAATAATACTCAAGGTTAGGATAAACCATCCATCTCTCTTTCCTCAGAGATGATGCATGCAAATCAAAGGAAAAATCTCAAGGGAAATGACAAAAAACACTCTTCTTTCAAAAGTACTATTCAACAAACCACAAGAATACTCCTAATATTAATTGCAAAATGTAACCAAGGATGTAGTAACAAAAAAATTGAGATGTAGCACAAAGTCTCCACTTGAATTGCCCAAGAGTGAGATACGAAGGATAATGAGGGCACAAAGTCATCCCAAGGTCCTTTACATAGAAACAAAAAGAAAACACACTAAATGCAATTATGGGGGCATAAAGTCTCTCCACAGTTGACTTTAGGACACCTTCATGACAGATTTCACTAATTTTGCTTGTTGAATTAAAGGAATAGAAAATATATTAAGGAAAAAGACATAAGAACAGTTTCCCCAACAACAAAGATATCACCGCACAAAGTTTGAAAAGTTGCTTTCTTATTCCAATAAAAAAATAAGGTTAACAATCTGAGCTCAAAGTCTTAGTAATGCCTTCCAATTTGGGTAGAGTTTTGTTTCTAATTATTAGAGAGTCATCTACTTACAATAACAAGAGAGTCCCTTATATAGCCTCTTCAAGAAGAACTTGGGAATAGTAACACATCGTGTTGCATTGAATTTTGTTAAGAAGACAGGCTAGAATTTGGGGGCATTTACCCATTTTCTTTTCTCAATGCAGAGAAATGGGTCACGCTATTGAAATTTTGCATCTTTCAATGTCCACCTAGCGATCTGCTTCTAGAAACATATCTGATGTGCAAATGTTTTTGATCCTTCCTCATTGTTCCTCATTTTTTGGTTAATTGAATTGGGCCCTTGATTCAATTTGATGCTCTATTCCTTAGTCACTTCCTACTGATCTTGGCCTTAAATCCTTTGAATGCATTCGGGTCTATAGATTTAAACCTACAAGGATCAACGGCTATTTTATTGTCACAACTTTGATATCTGTGGGCACATCACTTTCCTCAGCAATTCCTTCAGCTTTGTCATTTGATCTTTCCCAAAGGTGACCTGCCCTATGAGGCCTTGAGAAATAGTTTGCTTTGGGTCAAGAAGAGTCCCCCACAAGGGTATCTGTCCTTCTGGTAGTCTTCAGATGACCTTTGGGCTTCATTCTTTTGGCAGGTTGCTAAGTTCTTTGGCTCTTCTTTAAGGCTTTTCAAAATCAATGGCTATTTTAGGAACCTGGAAATTTACATTCACACACCCATCACTACCTTTGAATTTGCAACAACTAGTTCACTATTCTTGACTTTGATGTCTTCGAGTGTGTCACCCCTTGGACTTTCTTTAACTTTCTCTTGATTCAACCTTTTTTGCTACTTGATTCCTTTAGATTTCTTGTTTTTCATTCTCCTGAAGGGAAGGTGACCCTTCAACTTTGGGGAAGTGTCCTTTAATTTAGTAGTCGAGAGTCCCTTGTAAGGGTACGTGCCCTTCAGGGTCCTTCGATGGCCTTTTGTCTTTGGAGTCCTTTAGAGGTTTCTCATGGACATTTTCTATGGACATTTTCCTATGGACATTTTCTCGTGGACATTTTCCTGTGGACAAAAAGTTTGCAAGAATTATTTCGGTTGCTTTGTCTTTGGCCTTAAAAAATTCTTTCAAGATTTTCTCCCACAGCTTCCCTGAATTTCTTCAGACTTTTTGTCCAAAGGAATTCCTTTAGACAAAAGTCCAAAAGGATTGTTTCTTGCCTTAGTCTTTTTACCAGGGGAACTTTTCCAAAGGAAATCCCTTTGCTCTTTTTAGTCTTTGAATTGGTTCATTTACCCCCTTTCTACCCTTTGTAAGGGCTGTTTGAGCTCTGAATTAGCCTTTTGGGTTTTTGCAACAGTTCACTTTGGCTTCTGAGTGTCCTCTACAAGGGTTGTTTGTCCCTTGGAAATTTGCCTTAGTTAATTTTATGTGAATATCAAATTATGGCACATGGCAACATCTGCTACTCTCAGAAATAAAGTGAAATGAGGCTCAAAAGATGACACTTAGCAGTATCCGCTGAGTTTTGTCAAGTTTTTGCTCACTACCCTCTGCAAGGGTTTTAGGCCTTGGTTCACCACCCTCTGCAAGGGTATCTGATCCTTTGGCTTTAGGGTAACCCCTTGAAACTACTGATTGAACCAACTTTGGTTCAATGGTTCAATAGTTCATTCCCTTTATCTGCTTGAACCAAGATTCCTTGAAACAAGCCTCATTTAACCCATTGAACCTTAAACCTTTGAACCTTAAACCTGTTAAACCTTTAAACCAGTGTGGTTCAATGGTTCAATGGTTCAATCAGTTCATCCTTCTTATTTGGCCAAGTCCTTTTGATCATTTTGAACCAAACGCGTTGAACCATTTGGTCGTTGAACCTATTGAACCTTTGAACCCAAGTGGTTCAATGGTTCAAGGATTCAATGATTTAGGCATTAGAAACTTGTTCTTTTGATTGAACTTGCCTGTAGAATCCTTTGAATCTACCTGTAAAAGCCTTTAAACCTAGAAGTAGTTGAACTCTTGTTGCTAATGTTGAACCTTTTAACCAAAGTGGTTCAATCCTTGCTTAAAAGCTTGCCGATGAACTCTTTTGGTTGAACCTTGTCAATGACCCAACTTTGAAATTGCTTAAGGGTTGAGAGCTTAATTATTTCTTGTAGAGTCCATAGAAATCAACCTATGAAGTCCATTGAACTTGGCTTGTAGATTCCATAGATTTTCTCTTCCTACTGAGTCCGTAGATTTAAGCCTGCAGAGTCTATAGATTTAAGCCTGTAGAGTTCGTAGATTTTTGAGAAGCTTGAGAAATGAGGAATTTGAATGCTCAAGAAAAATTTCAAAAAGGGAAGAGACAATTTTGGTCTGAGGAACCAAAATAGTTCACATGTTGTCCCAAAAAATGAGAAGTCTATTTTTGGGGGACAACAAATTACATAGCGATAGCTAGATATTAAAAGTGAGATATTCCTTAAGGGATATCAATCCAAAAATTTTAAACAATGAAGTTGATAAAATTCGAAAGAAGGTATTTGCATCAATAATCAAAAGTTACTAATACTAAACACAAGACTGCTTTCTTAAAAAATAGACTAGAAATGATCAAATTAGTGATAAACTAATTAGTAGTAGTGCTAACGGGTTAGGGTATGCTTCAAAAAATATAAAAGAGGTATTTGAATAGTCAAAAATATAGAAAATTAGATTTTTTTGGGTGTAGGTAGGTCAAATTAGCTTGTTGATTTTTATACCATAGGTGACCATCGATGGTTGGGGTGACCATCAACGGTTATGCTTGACCGTCAGTAGTTATAGTCTGACCTTCGGTGGTTGACTATATATTTTTGTATTTGATCAAGAGTTGAATGATAGGATTCCATAGCTGAATTTTTGGAGTTGGAAAATATAATCTAATTGCAAAATGGAATTAAAGCATGTTAAATGTTGATAAATAACTACTTGTCTTACCATAAGTTAGTTGGGTGGGTGGTTGGCATAGTTAGCCTATGGGTGAAATCTAGCTTTATTCTAGTAGAGTAATGGAACCTAAAATATTGATTGAGTGGTGATGACAAGTCGGCTCCTAATAAGATGGATTAATAACACTTGATACCACTAATAAAATTGATTGACCTAAAAAAGAAAACTCGTATATGCTTGAGCTCTTGATAATTATTGTAGATGCATTTAAGCTCCTAAGCCTCTCTGTCTCTTATAGGCACAAGCAAGAGGTGGAAATGAAGGTGTAAGTGGATTATTTAAATATAATTTATGCATGCAAAGGTTTGTAACACAATCTAGATAAGGTTATATTTAGAAATGGGTTGGTGGAGCTTGCATGCTCTTGGCTAAAAGGTGGATCTTGACCATCAATGGGTAGGGGTTCCCAAAGCTATCCATCGATGGTCACATTGACCATCGATGGTCAGGATTATTTAGTTAGGTGAAACTGAGTGTAGATTGGTTGGTTTAAGCCTAATAAGTATAAGTTGGTCCCAAGGGGGTCCTAATGTTGGTTTAGGCATATTTCAACATTCAGAAGCATTAGTGTGTAGATTTTTGGTGTCTACATTTTTCCTTTTTTTTGGAAATTTACATGAATGAGAATCAAAACAAAAATAGAAGATGGGTCAAAGGTTTGGTTGCCCTGAGAGTGAGAGGAGGTGGTCCCCCTCAAACTAGGAATTGGTGAGGTGAAGATAAAGTAAGAATAGGTTTGATAAGTAGTAAATGGTAAGTCATGAGGTGGTGACATGAGATCAGGCATTTGAGATGAAAACTTGTGCATAAAATTCAAAAAAAGGTGCGATATCCAAAATCATGCATAGAATAGGTTTCCATAGTTGGTAAAAATAAGATTTAGTGCCAAGAAGGACAAGTGGTGACTGAACCACGTGACCATCTATAGGCATGGTGGCTAGGAACACTCATAAATACAAGTCTCCTAAGCAATTTTTGTGTTTTTGATGGGTATCCAAATTAGGAAGTGTTCTCGATGAAAACACAAAATAGATGAGTGTCATGGGTATTCAAGGTAGGAAGTACCCTTGGTGAGACACAAGTGGGTCGATATGTGTGAGGTGGCACAAAATGAAAATAGTGTCAACATGGAAATATTGTCACTATGATCAAAGGTTTAAGCAATAAGTGTTAATAAATTGCATGCCAAATGGTCCAAAATATACCAACGATGAGGTGATGAGGTGGTTGAGTTGGTGGGAGAAAGGCATCTCCAAAGTAGGTAAGAGCTTGGTGTAGTTATGTTAAGGTTTGGTAGGTTGCAAGTAAAAAGTGGAATTAAGGGTTTAAAGGGTTTCCTAACTATTGATGGTTAGGGTCCCCATAACATGATCATCGATGGTCACCCTAACCATCAACAATCAAGGGAAACACTAAACATTTAGGTGGTAAAAGTAAAAAAACAAAAATAATTTTATCATTTTTACTATTTCACTAGTTTGATAAAGCATTGGTGATTTTGGCACTTTGTGAGGAAGGTATTTATTAAGGTGGGTGTTGCTCATTAGCCAGAGGTACATGGGTGATTGTGTGAGTTTAGGATGTATGGAGCATAAGGACATTTTTGGGCACCTACTCATGGGCTCAAACCATAGAGGAGGTCATATAATGAGGTAGGGGGTGCATTTAAATTGCTAGTTTAATTACATTATGATGTTTTGAATTTGCTTGGGTTGGGTAGGTGTGAATATTGTTATTTTGGCCTATATTCCCTAAGTAGGATTTTTGGAGGTTTTAGTCAAAATGGTGGGCATAGTCCAATTAATAGGGTGGGTAGGGTGCTTAGGTTAATGTATTTAATTTTTTTTAATATTTTGGGCCTTTAGGGTATGGGCATACCAACCATGAAAGGACCACATGTGATCATTGATGGTTAGGTATGACCATGGATGGTTATCACCCTAGGAATTAGGGGTCCCCAACCATCTATAGTTAGCTAGGATAGGGTAGAGTTTTAAAAAGTGTTTAGGACTTAGGTATGGTATTTAGGTTTAAATTTTAATGGTTAGGGTTAGGATAAGTAGTTAGGCTTGAAGTTTGGTCAAATAGGTTGGTTGCAAAGGGTAAATAGGTTATGGTTATGGTTAGGTCAAATCGGTTAGGGTTAGGGTCATATTTAAAATATAGGGTAAATGAGACCAATTAGGGTTTAATATAAGCATTTTGATTTGGTGTAGGCTAAAGAGAAAATCTAGATGCATGATCATGTGACATGCATCTTCCCTATGCTTCTTAAGGGGATGATTGTGGATGATTGGGTACATATGGAGGAGGTAAGGCTAGGAGAGATGAGGCACTATGAACATGCACCTAGGGACACATCGATGATAATAGAACTCATCAAGAGATGGGATCTTACTACTAATACCTTCTTACTACTAATTGGGGAGATGACTATTCTCTTAGAGGATGTACATAAGATCACTGAACTCCCACTATGTGGCAAGGAAATTTACTAAATAGAGAAAGAGGAGTGGGATGAGTATGTTGAGTATCAGTATGGAGATGATAATGATCAGGTTTGGTGGCATTATGGAGGGTTTAGCTGCACAACATTATATGAGAGGGCCCCTAAGGAGAAGAGACTTATGATGATGCCAATAATCATGGTTAGTTGATTTAGGATCCTAGATTCTAGAAGTGGGAAATTTATTTATGTATTATCAGCTATTTTGGTGGAGTTTTTTCTTGGGAGGACAGTGTTTAGCTGGGTCTCAATTTTTTTATCTTAGATTTATAGGGAACTATGAGGATGCAGACACCATAGGAGGTATGGTATTAATGTGGGCATGGTTCTACATTATTAGGCTTATGAACACATCTAGGTTCTAAGATCAATGGGATTGTCATGGGCAAGGTACATATAACTAGAGTTTCCTATTAGTTTTATGAGATGATGAGATGACTATGCTGCATCAAGCGAAGGAGGCAGAGCACATGATGTTGATTGGTTTAGAGGTGCCCTAGGTGTGTTGATAGTTGGGGACATCACTTAGATACCATACCTATAATTCTTGATCTAGTAAGGTAATAAGAGGTAGACCCTTGCTATGTAGAGTTACAAGTGGATAGTGGGCTATCGAGAGGGTGAGGTTAAGTTGATTAAATTTGACTAGGTACAATGCTAGTTTCACTTGATATAGGGCATATTGGGTCCATATCCATGGTATAAGAGGTAGGATTTAAAGGTTTAGTTACTGGTGCCTCAACCTCTTCTGACAGTTTTAGATGGTGGTTTTGAGGATCTTCTTATGAGGGATCCTATGGATGATGCAGGGTATATAGATGGTTATATGGCTTGGTACTAGTTGATCTATGCAGTGGTAAATGTGGGTAGAGATGATAGAGGGATGAGGTTGATGGTTATATATCCATTCGACTAGGATGGATAGGTAGGGGAAGTATTGGCTATGGCTAAGGTTCAGATATAGGTGTTGAAAGAATAGGTGGCCAAGCTATAGGTCTAGATCACCATATTATAGGTTCATCTTGACATTGTTGTAAGTGAGAGAGACCAAGCACATGCATCCCTAGGTATATCTACACAAGAGAGGGACCTATCAAGATAGAGGGTTAGAGTAGGTGTAACAGTAGGAAGGCCATTAGGGATAGTGTCATGGTCATGGTACCTAGCCACCATAGAGGATCTTAGATACTATGAGGCAATGGTGCTAGACTAGTTGCCTTAGGCCATGAGATATATAGAGTATAGAGCTAGTCTCGCTAGTGGGCCCTCAATAGCTACTCTAGGTTAGTGGGTTGGTATCATGGGGTAGGTAGGGGTCCCAAGGGGACCACCACTAGGTACAAGTATAGGCATATATGGGGCTAGTGGTAGTGGTGAAGGCCCATGATTATGTTTATAGGTGTTATTATGATGTACTATTTTGATACTAGCCTACACACTAATGTAGTGGGATATTTTTTTTTGAGAGTGCTGATACATTGTTACATGTATTATTTTTTATGATTCAATGTATATGGTGTATGGTTTTTTATGTTATGTATGATGGATGCCTATGGTTCATGTGGCGCTCATGTTTATGATTATGGTTATGGCTTATGGTTCTTGACTTATGGTGTATGATGTTAGTGTTCCAATTAGTAGCTTAGGCATGTGATGCTAGAAAGATAGTTATGATGTTGTGATTTTGTTCATGGATATGATAGGATGTGTTATTGATGGATGTATATTATATGATAATGTAATTACTTTGTTTATGGTCATATGGATGGAATGGTATATTCTATGATGTTTTTCTCATTGATTTGGTTAATGCTTATATTTTTGTAATGATATGCTTATAGGTTCATATAATATAATAATTTTAGGTGGATGGGTTGATGTTTTTGGTCTATTGTGATATGCTTACATTATTTTTGGTGAATAGAGAGATAGATGGTGTTGCTTGTTGACATAGTTGATAATGTTCATGATTTTGATGTGATGTTTGTTGTTCACAATTAGAGAGGTAGAAGGTGAATATGGCTAAAGATGAAAATACATGAAGTGATTAAGTAAAAAAATGGATGTGTAGGAAAGTGATAAGAATCATGAGAGGTATCCACATGAATTGATAAAAGATAAGAAAAGGAACATGATGCCTTCTCATTGGTAAGGACTAACTCAAAAACCAAAGTTTTATTGGCTTAGTGAAGAAAATAATTTTAGATGCTTTGCACTAGCATTGTCAGGTTGATAAATAGGTATCTTGATCACATGGTGTCAAGTAAGCTCATAGTCCTATGCACATGATATGTAGAGAGAGAATGGGTAAAACTTGAACCATTAGTGAGACTAGTATGTTTTTGTTGTAGGTTTCCAAAGAGGTATTATAAACAATTCTATGTTTATATATAAAGTGTAGATTGGTTGATGTGGTAAATCTACTAAGGAGAGGTGATTGTAGCTTTCCAATATTATTGATTCTATGAAAGCCAATTATGGATTTTAAAATTCTTTTTTTTTCTTGTGGGTTTTTGCTATTTTGATTTTGTTTTTAGGGTTGGATAATATGATCTATGTGGGAAGCTTCCAATAAATTTCTAGCTTTGACAAATATTTTACTCATCCATCCTTCAAGGGATTAGTCTAAGTTTATGTGTGTAGTTCAAATGATTTTGATAGTTGTCCTTCAAGGGAGCAGTCCACCTTATGTTTGGAAATTTTAGATGATTTTGTAATAGCTATCCTTCAATGGAATAGTATATGAATGTTAAGAATGACCCATAGGTTGTTTATGAATTTTGGTATTGTTTTCACTTGACATAGAGTTTCTTATACATGCTCAAGGGAGTACCTTTATGAAGGCAAAACTAGGTTGACATGAAGGTTCAATCAGTGAAAAAGGGGTATAGGTGATAATGACCATAGGAAATGATCTCAAAGAGATGGGAAGTACTATGATAATCATGCCGTGGATAGAGCCAAGGTACCCATAGTTCAAGATGAGGCTATAATTATGATAGATAATCACATGATTTAGTTTTAGTCAATTGACTTTAAAAAGAGGGAAGTGAATGTGGTTATAAGGGATGAGATTAAGTTAGACAAATGATGATTATGATCCCTATTTAACAATAAAATGGATGTAGATGTGAAGCATTGAAAGGCCCAGGTTTTGGTTTGCCTTTGAGAGAGGATAAATGATAAGTTCCTGATCCATATTTATGGGTTATGATGTAGGGTCCAAGCCAATTGAAATAAAATTTTCCCCTTTTGCTTTTTTCCATATTTGTTACATGTTGATTTTCCTTGAGAACAAGATCTCCAATATTGAATTCTTAGGCTTTCAGGTGTTTCTTATTGGCACATTTGATTCATTATTGATAGACATGGAGATAGGAAAGGATGGCCAAATGATGCTCTTCAAGTAGCTTAGGTTGAGTTAAATGTTCCTGATGGTAGTTATTTTCTAAAATAAGATCATGTAAAGATATGCAAAGAGAAGGTATTTGGATTTCAAGAGGTAATACAACCTCGACTCTAAACATGAGATAAAAAAGTGTAGCACCTATAGGGTTTTGGATGATTATAAAATATGCACGTAGGGTGAAAGGGATGTGTAAGTGCCAATCTCAACTTCAGGCATTAACCATTTTGGTATGTTGTTAAGGGTTTTATTAGAGGATTTGGCTTGTTTATTTATTTATGGGAAATAAGTTGATGAAAAAATAAGTTTAGTACCAAATACGTCACAAAGGCCCTAGACTTGTTTGTTTTTGAAGGATTTTCCATTGTCGGTGATGATCTTATGGGGTACACTAAAATGGTAGTTGATATGGTGTGTGATAAATTCAATAATTTTTCATATTTTATCGAGATAAGATTAATTTATTCCAACCATTTAGTAAAATATTAAATCATGGTAATGATAGAATGATGTCATTATGAAGAGTGGGTGTTGATTTCAGTGATAAGGTCTAGACCCCATTGTGAAAAGGGCCAAAAATCGACCAAAACATGAATATTATTGCTAGGTGTGTGATGTGTTAATTACACTTGACACACTTTTTCACATAATCATAATAGTCTTGGTTAAGGGTGGGCTAGTAATGGCCTAGGTAGAGGATGTGCTTAGCCATAACAAGTCCACTATAGTAGCCCCTATGGATACCCTCACATGTATCCTTGATAAGGTGAGAGGCTTATAGACCATGAAAGCAATGGAATAAGAGGCCATCAAAACCTTGTTTGTAAAGAATTCCTCTCATAATGGTGTAATGAGATGTGCTCTAAATAAATGCCTAATGAGAATTCCTAAAGAGGCCAGAGGGAACTATGCCAAGGTGAAGGTAGTTAAAGGTTTGACGATACCAAACGTCAAGAAGAATCTCTTCCATACTAAAGATGGTTGGAGTGTCTGATTTGGTGTAAGAAGGTTTAGTGAGGTGATGGAAAATGATTGATAGTTTGGAGTCTGAGGGTGATAATGGGATCTGAGAGGCAAGATAAGCCATAGTATCAGTAAAATTGTTGGTATATCATAGGGTGGTTTGAATATGGTAGTGTTTGAATGATGCTAAAAATTATGTAACTAGTTGTCTATACAGTTGCATCATTTCATTCTTACACTAGTAAAAGTCATTGACTTAGTTGACCATAAGTTAGGAGTCACCAAAGATATTGATTTTTCTAACTCCTAAGGCTAAGGTAGTTTGGAGACCTATTATTAGGGATTCATACTCAGCCACATTATTAGTGCATTTGAAGTCAATTTTAAATGACAAAGTGGTTCACTAATAACTGGCATAAGGATGATACTGGCTCCCCCACCCCATTAACATTTAGAACCATAAAAATTATTGTTACGTGATTGGAAAAATATTTTTGAGATATAATTAAGATTGACTCATATGGAAATTCATGAGGGGGAGCTTGGATGTCTATTAAAGGGTACATCAACCAATTGGTAAACAATTACATGCCCCTTCATTGATTTATACTAGAGGAACTCAAGGTCAAACTTAGCTAAAAACATGAGCCACTTAGCCATACACTAGTTTTGGTATGGTTTGGAGTGCATGTACTTGAGTGGATTGGTATTAGTTATGAAATAAGTTTTGTGGTTAAGAAGGTAGTGTCAAAGTTTGGTGGCCATGAAGACTAGAGCCAATCAAAGTTTCTCATTAGGTGTTTACTGATTCTCATACTTGACAAGTGTGCAACTAATGTAATATATAGCTTGATTTTTATGGTGTTAATATCGATGGGCAAGCATTGCCCCTAAGGAATGGTTAGTGGTAGAAATATAAAGGTAGAAAGGTTTCTCATCTTTAAGAGGTGTGAGGATAGGTGGAGATAGAAGGTACTCTTTGAGTACATCAAATGCCTTTTGACAATCAACATTCCACTTAAAAGAGATGTCCTTTCTCAAGTGTTGGTAGAAGGGTTGACACTAATTAGAGAGTTGGGAGATAAAATGGTAAATAGATTGGAGTCTCCCCTATAAACTATGGAGTTTTTTAAGATTGGTTGGAGGTAGCATCTTGATGATGGCTTTGATCTAGGCTAGGTCAACCTTGATTCCTGAAAGGAAAATGATGAAGCCTAGAAGTTTGCCTAACAAGAATCCAAAAAAACATTTTTGGGATTGAGGTTGACATGATAATGGATAAGTTTCTCAAAGATAATCTTGAGAATGGTTAAGTGGTCTTGACAAAGTTTGGACTTTCTAAGAAGGTCATCCACATAGTCTTTAATGATTATATGGATAAGGTCATGGAAAATATAGGTCATGGCACATTGGTAGATTTCACCATCATTCTTAAGACTAAATGGAATTACTTTGTAATATAAAGTCCCCCATAGGGTGTTATGGTAGTCTTGTGCTGATCTTTGGGGGCAATCAAAATTTGATTATAACCTAAGAATCCATCCATGAGTGATAACATCTTATGGCCTACTATGAGATAAAAATGTTGGTTGATGCTAGGTAGAGGAAATTATTCCTTTGAGTAGGAAAGGTTGAGGTCACAAAAGTCCACATAGATATGTATTCCCTTTGTGGATTTAGTGATAGGCATGATGTTCAAAACCCACTAAGGATAATCAATGGGTTGAATGAAATTTATAGAAAGGAGGCATTGTAACTCTTCTTTGACAAGGAGAGATATGAAAGGATGCATGTAATAAAGTTTATATTTGACAAGCTTAGAATCACAATTGGTCATAATATTATGCGTGGAAATAACAGGGTCAATAGTAGGCATGTTTGCATATGACCAAGTGAGTGCAATACTATAGTCCTAGAGGAAGGTAAAGAAGTCTTGTGGTTCCTGAGTAGTAAGATTTTGGCCCACTTTGACAACATGGAGGTTTTTCAAAGTGCCTATGTTAATATCTATGATGGGTTTATTTAATATAGTTGAGGTTTCTAGAGGTAAGGATTTTTAGATAGAGGAATCAAGTGCACCAAGGTAGGCGAGAATGGAATCATCATCCTAGCACTAGACAATGTGAATGGTAGAGAGTCTTCTCTTACTAGTTTAGGATGGACTAAAGGGATGGATATTAGTGCCACTTAATTTTTATAAGTCATGGGGCTGAGGGTAATCATGTTGATAAAAAAAATTAGTGGGATGATCTCCTCATCCTCACCCATAGGTGGAGGGGGTTTTCATGAGGAAGGGGTCTCTTCTTCAATAATGGTAGGGCTATTTTGTTTGGAGTTCTTATTATTGGGTAGAATGAAGCTAAGTTCATGATATCATGAGGCTTTTGGGTCTAAATCAAGGTCAATGTATGTGGACCATGCTCATATCATCCTAAACTAAATCCCTTCTATGCACACCTATGAAGGTATAGTTTGGAGACATTTGGATTATCCAAATAAGAGAAGGTGGAGGTGACTAGTTGAGGTGAAGAGGGAGTGGTGGTAGTGTTAGGTGGCTTGTCAATTTACCCGTAAATAAAGTGGGTTTGATAGCTCAAATGCCTTGAGGGGGTAATGGATCTAATGTTGGGGTCATAACCTAGTTGGTGGTTGAGCCTTCCATATTCTTGGGGAGTTTGGACGGCATCAAGGGTGAGGAGGTAGTATTCTCCAAGGGTAAGGCATTGAAATCTGGGTTCTAAAGGATCATTGATGGGTATCCAATCCATGAGGATTAAAAAATTGGTAAATTCCTTAGTGGAAGGAGAAGAAATGGATTTTACTTTCATGGGTAAGGGTTTGGTGGTGTTTGTTTATAGTGATTTAGATTGAGGTAGGAGAGTGTAATTAGGTTAGTAAGTCATATTTTATGCTACAAAAAGTTTAGGGTTAGCTTTTATGGTAATAACTTAACCTTCATATTCAAACTTGACACAATGATGGAGGATGGAAGGTACACAATCCATAACATAGATCCAAGGTATCCCTAGTAAAATATTATATTAGAATTCACCTTTGACCAAATAAAATAGTTTGGGGAGTATGTGAGGTCTTAATTGAATGTGAAGGATGATAATTTCCAAACGTAGTGGTCATAGTGTCATTAAAGGAACTAAGAATGGCTAAAGTTTCACATATGACATTGTCTAGTAGCTTGAGTTCATAGGTTTGGGAAGAGATGATGTTGATACTAACTTCCCCATCAATCATAACCCATTTGATATGGGTTTGGTTAATGTGGGATATAGTAAACAAATATAGATCTAGGTCCTCAAGATGGATAGAGGGTATCTCCAAGTCCTTGAAGGTAACAAGGGTGGAGAGTTGGAGAGTCCCTATGAAGGCCTCTATAGGTTAGGAGTCTCCTAGTCTAACCTCAAGAGCTTGCATAACCTCTATCATGGCCTAAATATGGTTGGGTGAGGTGGAAATGAGCTCATAGAGGCTAATCTTAGTTGGGGTTTGGTAAAGTTGTTTAAAAATGTCAATCCTAATGGATTTAGAGGGGTTAGCCTCTGAGGTACCTAAGATGATAATTTTGGGTTTAGATGTAGATGTGGAGGTTTGAATCTATTTTGGTTTAGGGTTAGTTAGTTGGTATGTATATGGAATGTACACTTTGTCCTTCCATTTATCCTTGTATTATGATCATGTGACCACATTAATGGTATGGATAGAGGGGCAAGGTGTGATGGGGGGTTGGGAATATTCTCAGTCACTCTGAGGTGAGAGTGAGGGATTAAGAATGTGTTGGTGACTAGATATTGGGTGTATTGGTGGAGGAATGGATGGAAGATAATATACAAAAAGATCATCCTCATCAAAAATTTAGTGGATAATGGCTTGGAGAGATTTGAAATTATCTATGTCATGCCAAAGTGTCTTGTGATAAGAGAAAACTTGATGGTTGTCATACCAGGCTGGCTTCAAACCAAGAGGATCTAAAGGTCTAATAGGAGATAATGTGAGGTAGGAGGTGTACAATAATATTATAAGAATGGTTGTATATGATTATTATAGAGATAAGAAAGGTTTAGGAATCATGGTTTGGGTTGGTAATATGGGCATGGTAGGTGAAATAGGTTTGGTGAGAGATGGTCTGGGTAAGGTGGTGTTTCTAGTTGATGGTTTTGGTCTGGGTATGTTGGTAGTTGGTGTGGTTGATTTTGATGGTCTGACTATTGGTAATCCAAGAAGGATAAATGCATCATATAATAATTGGGCTAGTGTAATCAATGGTAGTGGGTGACATATGTTAAAATGGGGTTGATTTTTAAGAAAAGTGGAAGGGTGAGGCACTAAGATAGAGGGTAAGGTAGAGGGAGGTAGAGTCTTAGTCATGTGGCTCTTTAATTCTTCATCCTCTTTGTTGGTGTGTGTTGAGACTTGGGTATAGGCTTGGGTGAAGTTAAGTCTACTTTCATGGAAGGCACTAAGAGTTTTGAAAGGTTTGGTTGGTGATGTGGTAGTTATTCTGGTTGAATATAAAGGTAAGGGGTTGGTAGAAGTTTAGATTGGTTTTAAGGGATGGTGGAGAGATGATGGATTGGTGGGTTAGAGGTATGATAGAAGGTTTAGGTTTATTATTGTAGGGAAGCCCTAATTATTGCCAAAAAGTGGTTTGATCCATGTTTGGTTTTGTATCCACACCTAAAATTTGAATGAGTTTGGAAAAAGGTTTGTATACTAGTCTAACCTATAGGGTAGTGGGTTCTAAGGAGACACCAATGGGTTGATGAGGAGGGTTGATATCCTTGTTCATTTCCTTAAGACAGGGAGGTATGTTCAAGCTAGGTGGCCATTCCATGAGGGGTGTTTATAAAAAAATTGCTCCCCTGGGCATGATGTCTATAGTTATGGATTGGTCTGTAGTTAGGGGAGATGGTGGGATAGGAATGGTTATCTATTTAGGTTGGCTATCCAAAGGGGTGATTGATAATTCTAAAGCTTCTATGAGTGAAGCTAAGTAAAAAGGAACCTCCTCATTTTGGGCTTTTGAAGGAAGTGAAAGTGACTTTGCCACCTCGATATATGAAGTGGGGGAATAATAAATAGGTTGGATGATATGCATATCAAGGACCATATTGATCATGTGGGCATCATGAGAATATTTAGCTTTTTTGTTCTCAACTTTGACAAGGGCATGGTTGGGAAAAGGTTTTTTGAAGATGTTAAGAGCTTGATTTTGAGGGGCATTGAGATTATCTAATATGAATTCCCCTTTGTTGATAAGGTTATGAAAAACATTCTTGAGAGTATTACATAAAATGATGTAATGTCTAATTACCTAATGAAAAGCACAAAGGTCATTCTCATTGTACCAAGTAGGTGCTGGATGAAAAGAATCAAACTACTGGGGAGGTTTGATGGGTGGAAGTTGTATAAGGTTAGCTTTAGTAGCTTCTCTAGTATCGAGGTATAAGATTCTCCAAGTGGAGTGAATTATTTTTAATTACTTTAGTTTGGGTTCCTTATATTTTTTTGGAGGTAATTGGATAATTGTTTTTATTAACATTGAGTGGAGTCGTAGTTTTAAGGATGATGACATTCATGGTTCCCCAGGTCTTAGTTTTGATATTAGTTTGGTTGCCCAGTTTGGAGGAAGAGTTTTTTTTGGTCTTGAAGGTAGATTTCTTGTTTCATAACTTCAATTTACCCTCATCTATGGCCCAGTTTTCTAGCTTACATGCCATGATAAAAGCCTCATAGAATGTTTTGAAGCTTTGAACATGAAGTGTAGAAGATGTATATTTGGCATAAGATCAAGTAAAAAGTTCTATAAGTTCAGGTTGAGGTAGGGAAAATTAAACATGATTAATTAATATTCTCTAATGGGCAACCAAATTGGTAAAGGACTCATCATCAAATTGTGTAATAGAATAGAGGTTTGTGATAGGGACCTTCTTGGAAATGTTTATGGAAAAGTGATCTAAGAAGACTTGTGCTGGTTGGGTGAAAGAAAATATGGAATGCTTGGTGAGGGCATTATACTAGTCAAGTGATAGGCTAGATAAAGACATTAGGAATGTTTGAAGGAAAAGGGCATCATCGTAAGAAATAATGTAACATGCATGCCTAAAATCCCTAAGGTGTTGTTGGGGTTCCTTACTTTGAAATTTTGTGAATTTTGAAATCTCCCATTGAGGAGGGTAAGGTTTGATGGGGACAAAAGAATGAATAGGATCATTACAAATATGATCATAGGATAGGATGTTATGAACCCCTGAAATGGATGACTCAAGGTTGGTCACCTTATCCATGAGCATTTCCATTAGGTCAGCTTGAGGTGGTGCACCAAAAATATTGTAAGACTAATATTATGGTTGAGGTTGGGAAACATATCAATAATTTTTCAATGATTGAGAGGATACCACATATTGGAATGTGGATTCTAGAGGCTGGGTAGGGTAGGTGGATTATGTTGGTTGGGTAGTGGGTATATACCCTTATGGGTTAGGGATGTATCTTAGATTGGGTGAAATAGGTAACCACTGAGGAGTCCTTATGGATTGGGCATGGGTGGTAGTTGGGTTGGTGACAAGAGGTGAGGTAGTGACCTTTGTGCTAATGGGTGGTGAAGTAGAAGGGATAGATAACCCTAATCTTGGTAAAGGGGAATTGACTGATGGGTTAGGTTTGGTAGAGGAGAGGTTGATAATTCTAGTGTTTGGTGATTAAATAATAAGTGGAGCATGATGTGTTAATGGTTGGGTTATCCCCAAGGTATAGGAGTCATAGTAGGGGTGGAAGGTATAAGGGTAATTGTTAGTTGGATAGGTTGGTTTTTAGCTATGGCATCAAAGGGTTTAGTAGATGAATATGCCTAGGTGGTCGAATGTTGGGTGGTGATCATGGAAGTAGGGATACCCTTCATAATGTGGAATGACATGCTATAAGGAGGATCTTAAGGTAGAGTTAAAATTGAGATATGGCTAGGGGAGGTGTTAAGATAGTGTTAAAGGGAAACTAGATTATTGTATAAAAAGGTGGTAAAATCCATGTCTCCTTGGGAAATACCTAATTAAAAGTAGGGATTCCCAATTAATGAGGTGAATATTCTACCTCAGAGACATACTCCATAGATGAGGAGGTAGAAGATGTTGATTTAAGTGATGGGTTCTATTCTACTAGGTCTCTTCATTGCTAGTGAGTGAGAACTGGACAAGAAAAAGGGGAGAGAAAACAAGAATAAACTCACCACTCAAACAAGAAGACAATAAAATTATCAAGTCAATCAACACACACACTATGAAGTATGTTAAGCTTAGAGGTTAGTTTTAATTTTAATTTTGGCTTATGCCTTAGTTTATGAGAATGTGTGATAGAAATTATCTTGTAGATAAGGTACTCTAGAAGCATTATATGGTTGGTTTCAAGTTTTTTAGTTACTTAAAATAATCTATATTATAATAAATATGTGGCTTGGTATTAGGGCCTACCCCCTCACTTCCCAGTCCTATAGTGATAAGGGTGTCGGGTGCTTAGCCAATATATATTGATATCAAGAGTTTATACTTAATTAGAGAGATGATTTGGTTCTCACATTAGTAATGAACTCTAAGTAGGATTTCCAAAAATAGGTAAGATGACTGCTAGGTGATGAAATCTTATTTGGGCTTTATCTCAAATTGTTTTGATGTTTGATTGATGAAAGTGGTTTGGCTAGTGTGTGCAACAAAAGTGATGATAAAATAAGATTATTGTGATTTAATTCAAAGATAACTAATGTTAAAAGTAAGAAATAAATTTAGTTTATTTTAAATCCAAAAAAAATTTAGTTTCAATTATGTGAATAGATAGAGATAAGAGCATACAAATGTAAAGAAAAAGTGAGTAAAGACTCTAGGTCCCACCAAGCATGCCAGAATGTTTCATGTAAATCTTTGCTTAAGTTCTAAATAAAGAGATAAAAGATACTTGATACAAGTGTGGTTGAAAAACCTAATTGGTTGTGTTTATGTTGAATTAGAAGACTTTTAAAAGTTCTTATTTGGCTTGGGAGGAAGACCTGTAGATAATAAAGCACTAAAACAAATTTTTTTGTTAGACAAATAATTGGGTGGATTGCCTAGCAATAGCTAGATCTCAGAAGCAAGAGATTCGTTAAGGGTTATTAATCCACATATTTTAAATAATCAAGTTGATAAAAATAGAAATAAGGTACTTGCATCAATGATCAAAAGGTACTAAAATTGAACACAAGAATGCTTACTTAGAAAATAGATTAGAAATAATCAAATTAGTGATAAATTGATTAGTACTAGTGTTAATAAGTCAGGGTATGCTTCAAAAAATATACAATTGGTCTATAAATAGTCAAAAACATAGAAAGATAGATTTGGTCGGGTGTAGGTAGGTTAAATTAGTTTTCTAATTTTTTTTCCATAGGTCACCATCGATGGTTGGGTGATCATTGATGGTTATGCCTAATCATTGGTGGTTGGAGTTTTACCTCCGATGGTTGACTTTGTATGTTTAGGTTTGATCAATAGATCAATGATAAGATTCCATAGGTGAATTTACAGAGTTAGGCAAAGGCTACGCTGACTATGAAATGGAATTAAATCACATAAATGTTGACAAACAAGTACTTATCTTACCAAAAGTTAGTTAGGTGGGTGGTTGGTGTAGTTAGCCTATGGGTGAAATTTGAATTGATTCTAGTAGAGTAACAATATGTAAAAGATTGATTGAGAGGTGATGACAAGTTGGATCCCAATAAGATGGCTTGATAACATTGATAAAATTTATTGACTTACAAAAACAATTCTTGGATGCTTGAGCTCTTGATAATTATTGTAGATGAATTTAACCTCCTAGGCCTCTATCTCTTATAGGCACAAACAATATATAGAATTAAAAGTATAAGTGGGTCATGTAAATATAATTTGTGTATGTAAAGGCTTGTATCACAAATTATCCAAAGTCATATTTAGAAATGGGTTAGTGGAGCTTGTATGATCTTGGCTAAAAGGTTGATCCTAATTGTCGATGGTTAGGGGTTCCAAAAACTAACCATTGATGGTCACCCTAATCATCAATGGTCAAGGTCCATAGGAATAGGGTCCTAAAGATCAGGGTTAGTTAGGTGAAACTAGTTATAGATTGGTTGGTTTAGGCCTGATTAGTATAAGTTTTTCTCAAGGGGGTCCTAGGGTAGGTCTAAGGGTATTTATACATTTATAAGTGTCAGTGTGCAGATTTTTAGTGTCTACACACCTCATAAGGAAAAATGCCAAAAGCATTAAATAAATAATTCAAGTGAGCAAAGATTTTATATTTTACCCTACTTATATATAAGTCATAAGGACAACACATATAATTATGATAATGAAGGATCATCCCATAGTTATATTAGGCATGTTACAAGCTAGGTCACTCCATGTACTTAGCACACATTACATCCTCATGCACACATAAGCCTACATGTACTAGAGAACTACATGATTATAAGGCCCTCTTTGGATTAGTGGCTATGTAAGAATTACCCACTAATAGAGGGGTATTTTGGGTTAGCTTGATACCATGATCCTACTAACCCATTTTTCCCACAACCACTATGAATATGAAGTACTATCGATTTTTTATTTGAAAAAGAGTGATAACCCATAATCTAGATCTAAGCACACCAGAGTAAAGGTGAAACAAAACACAAAATATCCCAAGTGGTCAAATATAGATGCAACAAATATTACATACTAGAAATCTATGTATATGTTAGACATAATCATCGACGTAACTATCCTAGGTAGATGCATTATTTTGAGACCATAGAAATATAATTTCTATAATCAAATGACTGATCTAGAATCTAGATCCAAATTATTTCCTTCTTGTTTGAAATCTAGATATATATTATGTAATGTCCCCTTTTTCCAAATGTGACATTTATATAATACCATTAGCCTATTTACTTATCATAGGCTAAGTTAGGTGTTATAAGGGATTAATTGTGTGTTATAACACTATTCACTATCACTATTCATGGTGATGTGGTAAGTGATGCAACTAATGATTCAACATAGGATGTAGCTTATGAATGATGTGGCATGGCCCACAATAAATCTCACATGAAATGTGAGTCACATGGGAAGGGATGGGTGAAATTTAATGGAGGCCTATTGATTTAGAATGTGAAGTCCTTTTGAACAAGTCAAAAGGTGATGGGTGAGCACATGGAATAATGGGGCATCAAGTACCTATTCCTAATTAAATTGGGGGAAAATTTTGAAATGATATTCCTACTCATTATGGAGGCACATGGAAGAAGTAAAGAGGCATCATAAAGATGCCTTCCACTTTTGACTCTTGCACATGGGTCAAACATGATATTATTAACCCCCCCTAATTTGTGAAGTTTGAATATGGTTCAACTCATTCAAGCCTATCCTCAGGATGTAAAAATTTGGAGTGTATAAATCTTTGAGGTCAAAAACCCTCTAAGGATTACTATTTTTGGTGGTGAAATATTCCTCCCTATATGGATAAGGTAATTCCATCTAGGAATCACATTGTGCTATAATTGTGATCACATTGTGATCAATTTATATAATTTATGTTGATGATTTAATATATAAGAGTTATTTTTCATTAATATTATCTTCAACATTATATTATTATTATTGTGTTTGGATTTTATATATTTAAGTGTATTTAGAAAATAACCTAAAAAGGGATATTTCAGTGATATTATAGCTATGTATGTTGCCAACCTATGAGGATTTTTATGCACAAAATTATTTATCGATGGAGTTGTAGGGAACATGTAGTGGAAAAAACTACCCAAATTATTATCAAATATAGAATTAATAGATCATATACAAGAGGTTTTATTATAGATTTATAATTATGAACAAGATGCCATAAAAGTTCTCAACCAGTAATAAACACTTCCTAATGAGTTAAAAAATGAGTCTCCTTTGATGAGCACTTGAACATAAAAGTAATATGGGATCCTAGAAAAAATATTCTTATAAATAAATAAGATAATACAAATGTATCCAAGTAATTAGAAGATAATAAAAAGTTTCTGAAGGAAGAAGAATAAAAAAAAAAATCTATAAGAAAAGAAGATAGTAGTAGAAAAGTGGTCAAAACAAATAATCTTTGCTTCACATGCAAGGAGTCTTGGACTTGGGAGCCCAATCACTGATGCAAGAATAAGGAATAAATGGTAGATCATGATCCAAAGAAAGATGGATCCACCATTCTAAAAGATGAAGTTGAGGAATAAAATCTCGAACTAGAGTCTCAAGATATGCTAAGGAGAATAAAATATTCTTACATGAGGAAGAAAGAGTTATACCAAAGATTGAAAGGAAGCATCTCATGGAGGAATCTACATTCCTAGAGAAGAAAATTTTAAAATTTATTATAAAAAATAAAATGTCTTATTTAAAAAATCATTCATGATAGAGTCTCAAAATGAATATGCAAGCTTTGAGTTGCCAACTTTAGACATGGAGGTTGTGCATACAAGTGCACACAATGAGATAGTTGTAGAAGATCATCCATATGAGGAAGCTAATTTTGAATATCAAGAAGATATTTTAGACTCTTTTATGCATAAATATTATTTTCATATTAATTAATAAATAAACCAAGTAGATTTTCAAACATTAGACATGGTGGTTGTGAATTCAAATGCACATAAAGATAAATCAACCGTAAGTATTGAAGAGATTGGGCCATTGACCAACCATCATGAGAATAATGATAATAGCATGGAGGAGTTGGACCACATGAGCTTGGAGAATTGTGGAGAAATTGAGGAGATTCTTAAGGGAGATTATGTATCCCATAATGTGTTTTTAATATGTGCAAGTCTAGCCATGGATAATATAATAAAGTATGGAACAACCCAAACATGTGGTATAGATGGAAATGTTGTAATTAATTTGGAAAAAGTAACTTCACTTGGTGTGGGTATACCATTATATTAGATTAGTGTAGTGGATTCATGGAAAAAGAGTTCTGGATATTTTTTTGGGATCTTAGTGTTTGGATTCCTAAAGTGAAACAATATTTCTTGAGGACAACAATCTTTGGGAAAGGAGGATTTATAATGTCCCCTTTTTCCAAATATGACATTTATAGAAGACCATTATCATATTTAATTATCATATGATAATTTGGGTGTTATAAGGGATTAATTATGTGTCAAAACACTATTCACAAGTTATTATTCATATGTACTATTCATTTTCACTATTCACATGTCACTATTCATGGTGATGTGGTAGGTGATAAACATGATGATTCAACAAAGTATGTGGATTTTGGATGATGTGGCATGGAATAAAAGGAATATCACATGAGATGTGAGTCACATGGGAAGGTATGGGTCTAATTTATATGGAGGTCCATTGATTTGTCATGTGAAGTCCTTTTGAATAAGCCCAAAGGTGATAGGTGAGCACACATGATAGTGGAAAATCAAGTCACTATTATTCATTGAAGTGGGGGATAAATTGGAAAGGATATTCCCACTAATTATGGAGGAACATGGAGTAAGTCATCATGAAGATCATATCCACTTTTGACTCTTGCACATAGATCAAGCATGCCAACCTTGATCCATTTTGGCCCACATAGATATGGGGAAAAGTTTTTTTAATTTTAATTAAAATTTCCTCTCCTCCCTCTCTCCTTTAAAATTTTATATATAAGCATTATCCTCCATTTTCAAATCATTCTAAAATTATTAAACCCCTCCCCTCCCCCATTTGTGAAATTTGAACTTGGTTCAACTCATTCAAGCCTCTCCTAAGGATGCAAACCCTTGGAGTGTAGAAAGATTTAAGGAAAAAACCCTCTAAGGTTTACTATTTTTGGTGGTAAAATATTATTCCCTAGATGGTTAAGGTAATTCTATCTAGGAATTACATTGTGTTACAATTGTGATCACACTGTGATCAATGTATGTAACCTATGTTGAAGATTTAATATATAAGAGTTGTTGTTCATTAATATTATCTTTAACATTAAATTTGAGTGCATTTATAAAATATCCTAGAAATGGATATTTCATATTATCATAATAATAAACTAAGTATCTTTTTTTCATTATCATTTCAATATCTAATATAGTTTTAATTTATATTTTTAGCTTGTCTCAATATATAAAGTTAGAATAATGTTTATTCTAGTTTACAAATTAATTGTCCTGATTTAGAGATAGCTTATAAATCTTGTGCCTTAGAAAATATCTAAAACTTTAACCCTATATTTCATAATATATATTTTAGGGTTAAACAAGGATATAATCAGATCAAAATTATACTAGAATATCAACACAAAATAACATTTACTACACCTTGGACAGACGTTTATTACCGATTCATGTATTTTGGCTTGAAAAATGTTGGTGAAATTTACTAAAGAGCCATAATTTTTATCTTCCATTACATGATTCATGACATATTTAAGGATTATGTGGATGACATATTGGGTAAATAAACCAGGGTTGAACTTTCTTCCATTTTACAATGGTTTTTTGTAAGATTGAGAGAATATAAGGTCTGTTTGAATCCTAAAAAGTGTGTATTTAGTGTCACATAAGGAAAAATGTTTGAATTTATCATATCCAAATAGGTATTTAATTTAATACAATAAAATATGTATCCATCATATAAATACCTCCTCAAAATCTCAAAAAAATATGCAGTTTACAGGGAATGATATAAGCAATAAGAACATTCATCTCAAAAATTGATGATAAATGTCATCCATTTAAAAATATTTTGAAAAAGGAAACTACTTTTCATTGGAATGAAGGATGTTTATTAAATTTTGAGAATCTCAATAAATATCTTTCAAATCTGCTAGTGTTAGTTCCACTTGACTAGGGGAAACCTCTACTAATTTACATCTTAGTGACACAATTTACCTTGGGAGACCTTTTGGCTAAACATGATTATGAAGGAATAGAATGATATATTTATTATATAAGATTAAATTTGGTATCATATGAAATTAATTACACCCCAATTGAAAAATCATGTCTATTTATTATTTTTGCTTCTCAAAAACTATGACACTACATGCTCAACAATTAAACCAAACATGTTGCCAAATTTAATCCTCACAAGTGTATTATATCAAAAATATATCTAATACTTAGAATATAAAAATGGGTCATGTTACTAGTGAGTTATACATTGAGTATGTAAAATATAAATCCATAAAGGGAGATATATTTGTAGATCATGTGGAAGAAGTGACACTATTGTTAACTCAACCTTTGACCATTTCATTTACGGATGATTAAATATTATCTCTAAATTAGTAATATGAATATAAAATTTAATTTTATGGTTCTTTCTCTACTCATGGCACTAGGATAGGCATATTTTTCCTTACATCATAGGGTGATATTATCCCCAAAGTATGTAGAATTAGGTTTCCTTGTACTAATAACATCATTGAGTATGAAATACTTGTCTCTAGCATCAAACTATCAATCTATTGGAACATTCACCACTTATCATTATATATTGATTATCACCTCATCATCAAACAAGTTGATGATAAGTACTAGGCCAAAGAAAAAAGATCATCCCTTATAAAATAATGGTGTATATCCTAAAAAATACTTTTTTCAAAGTTTGAACAAGTCTCATGTAAAATAAATAAATATGAAAATTACATGGCTAATATTGGTTCTCTCCTTTAAATTCAAAAGGATGTTCAATAATGTCAGTTTTTGGTTGAGCAAAAAATAATATTTACATATGATGTCCCTAAATATGAAATGGTGTGTGATAAATTTTGTCTTAATTCCCCTTAGTATCATAACACATATAATTACCTCCATGACAACACAAACCCTCTAAATATTTCATGTAATAAAATAAAATCCTTCATCCAATGAGCTTATCACTTTAATCTCCTTTGTATCACCCTATATCATAGGGGCTATGATGGTACTCTATTAATATGTTCAAATTTATAAGAGGACAACTTAGTAACCAAATAAGTTTACAACATAATATATAGAGCACACCAAAGTGGCATGTTCCTAACCATGAAACTACTCAAAATAAGATACTAATAACCCACCATGGAAAAATACACTTGTTAGTATGTCATAAAATGTATAGCCTACCATAATCATGGAGACCTCATCCATGCACCATCTCAAGAATTGTAGCCAATCATAACTCTATGGCCCTTCTCTAATTTGGGATTCTATCTCATTGGGAAGATAAATACTTATTTTTTGATGGACATGAACACATTATTACAACCATTGAATACTTTATCAAATGGGTTAAATCCATACCCCTCACATATGTAATAAAAATAAGGTATTCAAGTTCATCATTAATCACCTCATTTGTGATTATATGATCTCTTCAAACATCATTAAAAATAATTTTAAGTCCTTAAATATAAAATATGTCAAATCCCTTTATGACCAATTATATGTCAAGCATAAGTGGTACACATCATATTACCCTCAAGATAATGACCAAGATAAATATTTCAATAAAACCCAAGTTAAAATCCTTAAAAAGATCATCAAGGAAGTTGGTTGTGATTGGTATATTAAACTTTATCCTTTTTTATGGGTTTACCATACCAGTATCCATACATTGATTGGGATTATTACCTATTACCTTGTATTTAGATCTAAATCCATATTACCCATTGATATTGAGTTACTTATTTTTTCATTTATTTACAAGATATGATTGATGATGAGGAATACAAAGTTGTGCATATTTATGAGCCGGAACTTATTGATGAATAATGTCTTAATGAACTAGATAAAATGAATTCATATAAAAATAGGTTATGAAGAAGCTATAATAAGCACATAAAAAATATAATTTTTTTTTTAAGTTGGTGACACCATCCTTAAATAAAATCAAAGAAACACCAATAAAGGCTATGAAAATAAAGGCAATTTTGAGCCCAATTGGTTAGGCCCCTATGCCATCATCACCAAATTTATATTAGGAGTGTACATTTTGAACACATAAGATGGAAAGGAGCTTGATTAACCCATGAACATTATGAATCTCAAAATCTTCCATATTTGAAGGTTTTGAAGCTATCACAAAAAAAAGATACAAACAAAAAAAAATGTCCAAAGTTGAAAACCATTTTTATGGTGCCTTGTGTAAATACCATGATGAAAAATAGGTTTTGGCATCATGATGAAATATGTTATCTATAAGAAACCTACACTTGGGGATGGTACCACTCCATTCCAACCTAAATATATTTAAGAATTATAGTAACCATACCATCATGCCTATTCTTATTCCTACTTTTAAACTTGATAAGGACATGAAATAAACCTTAAGACATGTTTTGGAAATATCTCGATATATTAAATCTTCTTTAGAGCATACTATAGTACAATATTAGAATGCAAATAGATAATTGGGTATATGGCCCTTAGAGATATCATCCTAAATACATCACCCATTCCATATACTACCATATCCATTCATGATGTTATAAATATTTTAGCCATTTTTTTTCATGCTAGTAAAAATTTAAAAAAAAATCCAAAAAAATCCAAAATTCAAAAAACCAATTTTCTTGTCCTTAGTCTTATTTCAATCCTTGTACAAATCTAAACAAACCATTTCAAATTTATTAGGATACATTATTCCCAATACAGTCTCTTCACATACATCATTTCTTGGGGGAAATCAAAATTATAATTATTATCGATCATAAAATATTAGGTTATTAACTTGATAAGGGTCAAAACATAATCTTCTTGTCTTTCTTTAGTTTGTGTGTCCTTTTGAACTATTTGTGTGATTTATTATTTATTATGTCTATGTTATTCTTACTACATATTACAACAACGTCATCATGATTTTCCATATCATGGTACATCTTCTTATATTCTATAATAAATACTAGGTTACTCAAACATTTGAAATTATGTGCAAGATTAGAATCATATATTATCACATCATAAACATCCATTCTTAACCATTTAATATAAGTAACTAAAAATAATTAAAAATTCATTCTAACTAGTAGAATTTTCATTTAAAAAATTAAAATGAATTTCAAACCATACATCACATCACATATATAAAAACACATATAATCCATATTTACGTAACATCCCATTTTCCCTGTTCCAATATTTAGGGCACTTGTTAATAAATAACACCATAAAATATAAGTAATATTGTTTGGTTTCTATGGGATCAATAAATGATTTTATTGATATGATTTATATTATTTGGTTCATTTTTATCATGATTTTTTAT